>OZ010604.1:66974693-66987193 GCA_963932145.1 Acanthosepion lycidas
TCAAATAAAGAAAATAAAATATTGATCTTATTTAAAAACCTATTCTTACTTACCTTTTCCCTGTGTTGTCTTAAAACAATTCTTGCATACACAATTTCGATTAATTTCAAAACAGGCGCAAAATATGAATTTAAAGAATATTTTCTGTAATATTTTCCTTTGTTATTATTAGGTTGGTCAGAAACTCTTGACACAGGAAGCGGAAACAAAACAACAAATCTTGATCTCTGACTGGTGGAATTTCCAAGGAGTACTGCATTTCGAGCTTATTCCACACGGACTCACCATGAACACTAAACTGTTTTGCCAGCAGCTAGACCGCGTGTACGACAAATTAAAGAAGGGGTATCCTGCTTTAGTCAATCGAGGGCGGGCTTTGTTTCAGTAACACAATGTGAGGCCACACACTGCCAGGTTGACTAAGGAGAATTTCAAACAGATGGACGATGTTGAGATTCTTCCACATCCAACATTCAATCACCATGCTGCTTCATGTGACTATAGCCTTTTCCGTTCAATTGCACCCCCCCCCCGCGACCAGCAATTCAGCACTTTTGATGAAGAGAAGAACATGTTTATAATTTTGGATTCAAAGCCAATGAACGGGTATCTGGGACAGATTCGTATGCTGGCTGAGAATAATGGACTTTATTTTGAAGAATAAATGTTGGGGTTGGTCCTTAAAATTTTGTTATTTTCTTTCCGCTTTCTAAGTGAGTCAGGACTTTCTGGCTAACCTAATTTTATTATTTCCCTTATCTTAATTTATTTTTGGCTTGCGTTGGGGATAAATTTACAATTAATTTACTTAGAAAACTAAACCCCTCTTAATACTTAGAGAATTGAAAAGAAAAAAAAATCGTGATTTAGAAAGTTTAATCGCTAGTAATATGAAAAGAAATTTGAAAAAAATATCTAATAGAACTTCAAAATAATATTTCCATTTGTTTATTAATAGTTGTACATTGATAGTCTAAATAGTTTCAATGAAAAGCAACTAGAAATAAGATGAAATAAATGCAAGTCAACTGATAATAGCTGAAAATGTACCAATAAATGTACTAATAAATATACCATCTCATAAAATACTAATAAATGTACCATCTAATAAATTACTAATAAATATACCATCTCATAAAATACTAATAAATGTACCATCTACTAAATTACTATGAAAGTTTAATCGCTAGTAATATGAAAAGAAATTTGAAAAAAAATGTCTTAGAGAGAAGTGATCCTGTTTCTATAGGAATGCTTCTCTCCAAGATTTTTTTGAAAACTGTTTACTATCACATCATCATTGGAATACGAAATTTAATTATGGGCCAGCGTGGTTTCAGTCGTTTCTTTCCACGGCCGTTTCTAAATGTAAAAGGTGTATGAAATGATATATGAGGATGTGATTAAAAACTTTCTTTCATCTTCACTGGCACCTCTAAATTGACAGTTTGTATTAGTGTAAGAAAAATACAGTAAAATTTAGTTTAAATTAATCAACGAGTAAGAACTTAATAATATTTCTTAACAATGTGTATCGGTTTTATATTCTATTAGATATTATTTTTGGCTTGCGTTGGGGATAAATTTACAATTAATTTACTTAGAAAACTAAACCTCTTTTAACACTTATTAAATGATTAAAATAATTTATATTACAAAACTTACTGTTAGCAATTGAACTTCTTTGTAACCGCTTCTTGCTTTGACCTCCTGCTACAAGAGGCCTTCTCTTTCCAGATAGCGCATCTAAGTATATTCATTATCTATCTATCTATCTATCTATCTATCTATCTATCTATCTATCTATCTATCTAATCATATTCATCTCTCTCTAAGCATATTCACATCTATGTATAAATATACTTATAAGTATGTTCATATGTATACATCTAAGTATATTCATCTCTATTCCTCTCTATCTACCTATATAAATCTAAGTATATTCATATCTATTTATCTAAGTATAATTATATCTATTTATATTAATACCTATCTAATCATATATCTTAGTTTATCCATATCTGTCTATACATATTCATATCTATCTCTCTGTTTATTCATACACATTCATATCTATCTATCTATCTATCTATCTATCTATCTATCTATCTATCTATCTATCCCAGTCTGCTCATTATCTATCTATCTATCTATCTATCTATCTATCTATCTATCTATCTATCTATCTATCTATCTATCTACGCATATGCATCTATTCTATCTATGCACATTCTTCTTTTCGCTTCGGTTTCCACTCTTTTCTGTATATCTATCAAATATTTAAAGAATATCTATTTCAACCTGTCACACCCAGTGCTCTTCCTCGGGAATTTTAGAACTTTCATATCTTAGGTTGTCGCTCTACTGCTGAGTATTACTGACACCCGGTTAAGCTGAACCTCGGTGCCATAACATGCATAATTATAATTATATAAAAAATCACAAGGAGGAGAACTGAAAATGCAAAATTACGAGTTTATTACAATATACAACTAAAGCCAAAGAAAACATTCATTATCCTACCTAATACAGTTTTCTAGTCTTCAGATCTGCAAATCTTTTCATGGCACTTTCTACGCCTATCCTAATTAGAAGATCATTTTCTCTTGATAAAATAGCTACAGAATTTAATCTGTCTTGAGTCATGGACGACCGTAAGTATGTTTTTATAAGCTTTAGTTTTGAAAGATCCCAAACACATGACATGGCGGCATAATGGCACTCTCGGCTTTGATGGCGCCCCGGGCGGCTGCCTGAGTTACCAGTACCTTGGGCCAATCCTGTCTACGTATATATTTGTGTGATAGGTTTGTTGAACAGTTCTGCATTTAAGCATTACCAATTATTCTACACATATTGACGACCCTAAGATTGCTGGAGTCCCGAGCAAGCTGGACTTCGGCGCCATTACAATCGTGACTTTATGATTTTTATAAGGAGAAAAATTGGAAATCTAGAATAAGGAGTTTATTACAATATACAATTTAACACAAGCTAAAGAAAACATTCATTATCCTTACTAATACATTTTTCTAGTCTTCAGATCTGCAAATCTTTTCATGGCACTTTCTAAGCCTATCCTCATTAGATAACCATTTTCTATTGATAAAATAGCCAGATTTTAATCTCTCTTGAGCGATAGACGACCACAGTTATGTATTAGGTTGGTGCAAAAATAATGTCGTTTTCTCACATATGTGAGAAAACGACATTATTTTTGCACCAACCTAATATAAGCTTTAGTTTATTGAAAGTTTTTCTATCCCCTGGCCATACTGATCAGTATATTAATTATGTTTTCCAATGCAGTTCTCGGATTTGCCATGACAACTTGTAACAGTGTTTATCGAACTGACGACTTATATTGGAAAATTTACATTTTCAGGAAATAATTCTTTTGAAGCATTCAGTTCAATCAACAGATCATTATTTTCTTGTTATCTAAACTCATCAACCAAAATTGTCCTGCTAGATTATTTGTATTTGACAGATCTTTTAGGTTATTTAAATGGGCCGATCTGACCACTCAGCTTTGTTGCATAATCATGGGTTAATATGCAAAATAAAAATTAAATGAATTGCATTAGTAAATATCTTATATAATTCAAAGGACGCTAAAACATAATTCTTCTTTCCTTTTTATGCACCATGTTTTTTCAGGAGGTAGGCGATCATGTCTCTCCACCTCCTTCTATCCTTTGCAGCTCTCAACAAGTTCCTTCCCTCTGCTTCCTCCCCCAGATCACGTTCTGACATCCACTTGCCTAAGTCTCCTAGGTATGTCATTCCCTTCTTTCCTTTTATGTGCCATATACTATCAGGACGTAGGTGATCATAGCTCTCCACTCCCTCTATCCTTTGCAGCTCTTAGCAAGCTCCTTCCCTCTGCTTCCTCCCCCAGACCACGTTCTGTCATCCATCTACTCAAGCTCGTTGGGTATGTCACATGCTGCTTTCCCTTGTCTCTCTTTCCTTCTATTCGACCCATGAGTATCAGATTCTGCAGGCCCTCCTTCCTCATTATGTGTCCCAAAAACTTCAGCTGCCTCTTTTTGATATTAGGTATAAGATTCCTCCTTTTTTGCATCCTCTCTAAGCCATCGCATTAATTGTGGCAAATGAACTTAATATGCGAGGTCTTACAGACGAAAACCATCATTCTACCTGTGTCGTCTGCTCATTCATTTTACAGTTATGGCGTTTGAGGACCGCTACGCTATAACAGTAAGAATTAATACTGAAATTCTCAGAAAAATTTTACTCCACTCAAGAAATTTAATATTGTTGTATTTTTTATTTAATTTTATTTATTATCCTCACATTTTTCCCTTTTGTTTGAAAGACTTCACGGGATATAGCGGCATGATAGCGCCTTCGCCCGAGTTGCCAGTACCTACAGCCGGCCCTGACTGCAATGATAAAATGTTGTATGTTTCTTAACTGTCTCAGATGAGTATTGAAATCACGTATTCCGCAAAATCAAATGATATTTACCAACTATTTTATTCACGAGAATTCTTAGTGACCGTTATGAGGTTCTTATTTGCACGCTGGGACAACTGAGTGAATAATAGCATGGGTAAAGATAATTTGTTTTCCTGTATATGCCCGTTCAATGGAGAGAAATATCGCTGATTCGGCTTTACTCTTAAATACCTACAGGACGTAGTCGGTCGAGGCACTCCACATCTTCTTTTTAGTTAACATCTGCGCATTGCCATGCGTCTTGGGGAAGATATAAACGGCGTTTCTATGTTTCTTTTTCAACGGCTCTGAACTTCTAGTTATTTTCTTCCTAGACTAATTGCCCTAGTAAGGCTAAGGCGTTCAGTCTGCCTTACGATTTTTAATTTTACTATCATTTTAAGGCGGTACATGAAATGAATTCATGTCTTTTCTAAAGGTATTAACCCATTAACTGCCAAATTTTTTTAATGTGCATTTTTGGCCCAGACAGATGTCTTAGGTGTTTATTTATTCCTTATGTTTAATTTCAGTAGTTACCATTGTCGTTTTTATAGAAACTAGAACATCAAATATATATGTGCATAAAACATCCAAAAGTAATATTGATTAGAAAAAATAAAAGCATACTTTTCAAAATAGCCATTATTTTTCTACTCGTGAAATGTCAAATTAAGACAGACAGTGTCTTCTTACGGCTAATAATAAAAACTTTAAAGGCTAAGTGTTATAAAATATACCTCTGCAAATGCAATGGATGTAAGCAATTCAATGTAAATACAAGGAATAACCTGTAGTGAGTTTAATTTTAACAGATCCCCAAAGGGGCTCATGGCAGGTAATGGGTTAATGTAAAGTGAACGTAACATTTTCGATTGTAATTTTAACTCAGCCTGCCGATTGTATTTTAAACGCCGATAACCGGTATGCCACCCCATTATATTAGGTTGGTGCAAAAATAATATCGTTTTCTCACATAAAGTTGAACGTCAAAAAACGACATTATTTTTGCACCAACCTAATACTCATCTTCCACACATCCGTTTGTGGATCTCTAGTTGTTAAATTTCCGAGGAAGAACACCGGAAGTGACAGGTATAGGGAGAAGAACAAAATACTTAAGTAAATGAAATAGAGTATAGCGATCTATATTTCTGTAATAGACTGTAACCGGCGACTGAGAAAGGCCGGAGAGCACAGCGGCAGAAACACTGTGATAATAAAAGAAATGAGGCGAAAAAGGGAACAATTACATTAGTATGTCAGAATAGCAACTCTTTCTTTGGGAATACGAGTCAAAAAAGACAAACCCCAGAGTTGCTAAAATCAGTCCTCACGCAATTTTCTTACGAGGATATTAATTTTTTTTTTCTAAAAAAAAAAAAAAAAAAAAAAAATCTAATATTTATTAAATTATAGAGCATTATCTGTTTCTGTAACTATCATAATGTTTATGTGGTGGGGCGCGAATAATCAATACATTTATACATTATATCTCTTTCGAGGGTACGGTGAGAAAGCAAGTAATCCCCGATAGGACGAGGGAAAGATGATAGAGATGCGGTTGGATGCGAAGGTTGAAAGTGAGAGAAAAGAAGAAAGAGAGCAGATAAAAGGGAGATAAGCGAGCGTTGGAGGGGAAGCGGAAGTGGTGTGATTGCGCATTCTCAGAAGCGAAATTGTCAAAGTATATTTTTGAAATCTGAAACTGTAAATTGCACCGCTTGGGTCGACGCTCAATGTACAAGTCGAAAAAAAGGGAGATCTTTCTCGAGGATAAAATAATGTAATTTAAAAAAGAAAATAAATTAATTATATTTTTTTTTCTTTTGAAAAATGATTTTTGTTATATTGCGAAATAGGAACTTATAAAAACAAATATTAATAAAGGAATATTGAAACGTTTTACTGGAGTTTTAAAATATAAGTTTGATGATTCGTCCAGCGGTTTTAACTATTTAAGCTCGGCTTACTTGAATCGCTCAGCTACGAGTGACCCCACAGCAAAGAAAGTATCAATTACTCTTTTTAAGAATTTCACATCTCTTGTTGGGATCATTCGAAGCCTGAATCTGCTAATTTTAATTTCGTAAAAAAACATAAACTAAGTTATTTTTAAATAATCTATGGTTTTAACAATTTAAGCTCGGCCTTCTTGAATCGCTCAGCCACGAGAGACCTCACAGCAAAGAAATTGTCAATTATTCTTTTTTTAAAATAGTTTATGGTATTATTAATCGGATATGATTTCTTAATTCTTTAAACTTTGTATTTAGAATCTTGTTTTAGTTAATCGGGAAAATGACATCCCTTGGTCTGGACAAAAGTAGCAAAGAAGGTAGGGATCGAACTCGCGTCTCATTTTTATCCTTGCAGTTAAAGCCACAAGCATAGCAATGGGTGACTCATTTATCCATTTTAAGAAATGCGCTTCCGTATTGGTGTATGCCGAAGTTGGTTGATTAATTACCGCCCGAAAACACCTGACATTTCCCAATAGTACTAAAAACCGCCTGATAGTTATTTAGTTACTTATAAGTCATGAACAAAGTCCAAATCAGTTTAAACCCTTGTAAAAATTAATTGAAACAACCGTATTAGTTTCCTTTCTTTCACCGTTCGGTCAGTTTTAGACCCACTGGAGTGATAGTGTGTAATCAATTCTATTTTTTCCTCAGATTAGGTCATTTACACTGGTGTGCAGTAATATGGATCTATTTTCGGGGTGTATGATGAAATTTATCCTCGAAAAATATTGTGCCATCCGTGATTGTATCCGATTTTTATCACGCCCAGACACTATTTTCTCGACTGTCGATTAGTTGTCCTACAGCCATTGTCTGTGCTGGACGTTACTTCAAAGAAGCGTACGAAAATTGTAGCGCTGCACGAACACACTGGCAAGACTTACCAGTGATCAAATCAAAGTACTATAGATTGGCCCAGAAAATCTCTTGATTTAAATCCAGTCGAGAATCTGTGGTCAATCTGTAAGGAACGACTTTGTGGAATAGACATACGAATTACTAACATGTATACTGGGTCATATTTCAATGGAAAAATACGCAAAAAAGTACATTATAACGGAATTATTCATTTTGCTTCAATAAATTTGCCCAAAGGTGTAGATGATTTTCGGACATTTCAAAAAATAGACTCTCGGGTAATATTTAGTAACGTAATCTATCCAGCGGTAATTAGTAAAATAATAATTTGGTGAACTGCAATTAGTAATATAAATTGTGAAAATATTCCTCTAAGGATCAAACCTGCGCTCCATTTTTATCCTTGAAGCTAGAGTTCTTCAACCACGTAGCTACGAGCGACCTCACAGGAATGTCACAGCTCAATTACCGGATTTTAAGAAATGCGCATGTGCATTGGAGCCTATCGATGTTGGCTCTTTAATCACTGTCCAAAAACTACCGATATTTCTCAATAATACTAAAAAACTGGCTGAAAGGTATTTATCTTACTCATAAAATCCAAATGAATTTAAATGCTCTGTCGGGCGGTATTTAGAATAATAAACTAGAAATATGATATATCAGGCGGTAATTAGTAATATTCTAATTCGGTAAGATTAGTCCGTATTTTCCGTCAATGTCCGCGGTTAGGGGCCTAGTTCAGAATTTTGAATGTTAACAGGAACGCACTCCCCACTTGGATAATTGACGTAACATAATCTTACTACCATTAGCCTTATACTGTCCTGGGATAAGCTTAGTAAATATCAATCGATGATTAATTAAAATTAATACAACATATTGGACTGTTCTAGAAACTTTGGTTTTGGGGTCTAAGTGGCCATTCTTCGAAATAAGACTTTTAGAGACTTATACAAGAATATATGCTTTTCAGACAGAGCTGGGGGGGAGGGGAGGAACATTTGTCGTTCTATTGCATTTCGTATTAGTTGTCACTGGACGAATTTCTGACTTCGGGGTAGGGGTGGGTGGCCGTGGTGAAATCCGAACGATTTATCAGAACTGTGAAGAAGTGGTTCACAAAATTTCTCCACTAACGTCGGCCACTTCCAGATTGGTGTTTGAAAAGCTATTCTGAATTTTTTTTTGTTTCTTTTCATAGAAAGTTCAGATATTCCTTCTTTTAGTTCAGCTGGCTAACAACATTAATTGTTGATTATTTCTTTTTACTTCTATTCATTCAATACATGGCCCAAGAGCCATTCAAGTTAGAGAAATGTTGTAAAAGAAAGCGGTAAAAAGCGCATATTAGGAGGATATGTAGGATACATAAAGTTGTCCCTAGACTTGAATAGGTTTAGATCGTAGTGATCGGCGAAACATCCTCTTCAGTTCCAGCGAAGAAGTAGAACTTCTTTCTTACTAAGGAAGATGAGTCGACTGTCTTACGTGGCAGGGCGGGTCCTAGCTGTGAAGGTCTGGACCAGTGGAAATAATGAATGTCGCTGAGGCTGAACATCTGACATGAAAACAGCCATAAGGGTTTAGTAACTTTTCGTCTGAGGGAAACGGGTTCGGGCTGGAAGGAAGCGTCGACCTACTGACTGCAACTTACAGTTTCTTGCAAGAAATTGTATTTGTCACATTAAAAACAATAAATCATAAAAACACACGTTTCATATGACAGACTCGCGTCACAGAAATAAATACACAATAATAATATTAGGTTGGTGCAAAAATAATGATGTAATAATGTCGTTTTTTGACGTTACGTCAAAAAACGACATTATTACGTCATTATTTTTGCACCAACCTAATAATAATAATAATAAATATAGAAACATAATTTTGATTTCAAATATTTTGTTATCAATATTAATAATAGCAATCATATAACGTAAAGCATAATAAAAGCAAATGTTATACAAAATCATAATATAAGAGATCAAAAATATAAATATCCGTTCAGAAAGAAACAAAATCTTAATAATAATAATAATAATAATAATAATAATAATAATAATAATAATAATAATAATAATAACAACAGTAATAATAACTTTTCAATCCAGTCTTATCTGGTGGCTTTCATAGAGGGTCTTTTACATTTTAGAAGGAACCTGATTATAGTATAAATTTCAGTGTTTAGATGAAGATGTTAGAAGAATATAGTTGAAGTCAAATTTAGTGACAGCAATACTTATAAAATACTATTCAGTACTATGTTCAATGTTATTATTTTTACTGTCGGTTGTAATAATGTGTGTTCGGGATTTTAGTAAGGATTGAAATTTTTCAAACGATAGTGATACTAGGTTGGCGACAACACTGGCAAAGGTAATGAAGAGATTTGCTGTCGCTTGACCTCGAGCAGAAAACCACCAGACGATTAAATGAGGACATGCAAATGGTTGAAATAATAATAATAATAATAATAGTAGTAATAATAATAATAATAAATACGAAAATGAAAAAAGAGAATACATTATAGCAAGGAGAAATTTAAATAAAACTAAAAAAAAATGCTAACGGAATTAGATAATAATGGACGAAGTAAAAGAGAAAACAATAAAGTTACTCAATTATCAAAATATGGAATATTGAAAGGAGTAAAGAAAAATGTCAAGAGAGAGAGAGAGAGAGAGAGAGAGAGAGAGAGATGAGAGAGATGATAGATGAGAGAGATGAGGGAGATGAGAGAGAGATGAGAGAGAGATAAGAGAGATGAGAGAGAGATGAGAGATGAGAGAGAGAAAGATGAGAGAGAGAGATGAGAGAGATGAGAGAGAGATGAGAGAAAGAGATGAGAGAGATGAGAAAGAGAGATGAGAGAGATGAGAGAGAGATGAGAGAAATGAGAGAGATGAGAGAAAGAGATGAGAGAAAGAGATGAGACAGAGAGATGAGACAGAGAGATGAGAAAGATGAGAGAGAGAAATATGAGAGAGGGAGATGAGAGAGATGAGAGAGATATGAGAGAGAGAAAGATGAGAGAGATAGATGAGAGGGAGATGAGAGAGATGAGAGAGAGAAAGATGAGAGAGAGATGAGAGAGATGACAGAGAGATGAGAGAGATGAGAGAGAGAAAGTTAAGAGAGAGAGATGAGAGAGCGAGAGATGAGAGAGAGAGATGAGAGAGAGATCAGAGAGAGATCAGAGAGAGATGAGAGAGAGAAAGATGAGAGAGAGAAAGATGAGAGAGAGAGATGAGAGAGAGAGAGATGAGAGAGAGAAAGATGAGAGAGAGATGAGAGAGATGTGAGAGAGAGATGAGAGAGATGAGAGAGAGATGAGAGAGAGAGATGAGACGTGTATTAAACAAGTAAAATAGGTAAGAGCGTGAAATATATTAACGTGTGTGATTCTGTGCAGGCATAGCATGGATTTAGGCAGTAGTTCATTCTCAATACGTGTTTGCTCAAAGTTCATATGCAACCAATTATTTTTCTTATATATATATATATATATATATATATATATATATATATATATATATATATTAGAGTAATAATCTTATAAATATAAGAAATTATACTCGTCCGGAAAACCTTGGGTGCCTTGATATGTAAATAAACAGACCAATACCCAAGGAAAAAAAAGAACAGAGAACATGTACATCAGCCGAAGACAATCGTCTAGCATCCAAGTTCAGAGTCCAAAGAAAAAAAAACCGATACGAGTAAGTAAAATGACTAAGTGCTCAATACGCTAAGTAGAACATACATAATCAAACCTAAAGAGCCAGATAAACCTACCAAGGTTTCACCTACGCGCATCGTCATTATTTATTATATATATATATATATATATATATATATATATATATATATATATATATATATATATATATTGATACTTGTTTCATTAAATAATATAGACATGTGTTGTCTATTTATTTTATGCAGGTTCTTTTCATATCGTCTGGTAAGCTTAATAACGTTATCATTAAACGAAGAAAGAAAATCACAATATTGATACATATTTTTTTAATCCTATCTATGCTTTCGGCTTGCATAAGCCATTATCAATTTTTCCTTGGCTATTTCAATTTGCCTTTTCACAAAGCTACATTGAAATAGCCAAGGAAAAATTCTTCGTTTAATTAAACCATAGTTGGTGGATTCACACCTCCCCCAAGTGTATTTACTTACGTAAATATAACGAACACAACGGGAATTAGAACCCAGCTTTCCGATTAGAAATTCAGAGCCGTTATCCATTGAAGCTTAGAGTCCCGGTTATCCCCAAGCAGTCATCCATCGAGGTACTGACCAAGCTCGACGTTGTTTAAATTCGGTGATCAATCGAGAACCAGTATTGCAACATGGATTTGCTGAAAAGTTCTTAGCCTGATCAAGAAGGCCGACCGACCTGAGCCGTACACGCTAGCCGATAACTTACCTCCAGTTACTTACACACTTAACGAATTGTTTCTAAAATTTCCCTTATCATTTCAAGAGAGTTCCGATTTTTGGTAACTGAGTTAAGCATTTTCGAAAGAGGTTCGGGTAAAAAACTTTTAAGTAGCCCCACATACAAATATAACATTATTTCGAATTTTATGCTTAATATATATGTTTGTGTGTGTATGTTTGTGTGTATGTATGTATTAGTTGGCATAATATATCTGTTTGCGCGCGTGTGATTCATAATGTAAAAAAAGACGTAAAAAGTGTGAAGAAGCAGGGGGTTAACTGCAGTAAATGTTTTTAATTTTAAAGAGTTGATGTGAAAGGAAATGATCGTTTGTAGGTGAAGGGATCACATGCACCGTGTACTTGTGCAGACGTGAATTTGTGTCTCGGCATAGAAAAAAAAAGTCAATTAATAGAAAAATACAAGAGAACGGAATTATGACGGATATGTTCAACGATATACTAATCGAATACGATAAAAAAAAAAAATTAAAAATCAAGCAGATATAGAAAAGGCATAAGCAAATGAAAATTTTTTTAAAAAGTTTGTAATAAATAGATAAAAGCGACATGCATACACGTCTCATTCTCTTTCACTATACATACATACATATATACATATATATATATATATATATATATATATATATATATATATATATATATATATATATATATATATATATATTCTTA
>OZ010604.1:66989693-66994693 GCA_963932145.1 Acanthosepion lycidas
GTGAACAGGAGATTTCATTGTTGAGCATGGTGCGTAGAGGAATTGTCCAAATACTTGCAAAATACTTGTCGAAAACACATTTACGCCTCTAACTGTAGCTAGCATCTGAAAAGAATAGATGCCCTAATTATTTAAAAAAAAAAATCTTAATAACATCAATTACGAACCCGTCCGTAATACCCTGGCCCAGTAGGGCACTTGGTTGAGAAATATTGGCTACCAGGAAACAAAGTGGGCCCACCCACAACTCCAACGAGTACAATTAGAGTTTTTGTGGAAAAAATGTGTATTCTTTGAATAATTAGTGTGTACATATACTGTAGATATTACTGGTAGTAAATAACAAATGCAAATACACTGTTATAATTGAAGTATTTTTTAAAACCATTTTTATTAAGTGGTTGATATTTTAATAATTAGTGTGTACATATATTGTAAATATTATTGGCAGTAAATAACAAATGCAAATACACAGTGTTATTATTGAATTATTTTTTTATAAAAAAATTAGTAAGTTGTTGATATTTTGAAATAGCTTACTGCACAATCTACGCATTAGCAGATAGTTCAAAAGCACATTAGAGCCTTTCATGAAGTCTACTATGTTAAGAGGTATTGTTTGTGCCCTTGAGATTATTATGTGAAGAAACAAATAATTACTTCTGCACCCAATTCATCTAACAAATCCTTCTCTTTGGACAGCAATATTTATAATTCCAAATTCTTCTCAGACGGCGAAAATCTTAACGTCGTCTTTATGACCTTTAGCTTTGAAAAATGTCTTCTCATATTGAAATATAATAATCGATACTTCTTATTCCTTTTAATTGCTACAACAGTTTTTCTGAGTTTTTTTTCTTTATTGCATTTTTTATTTGATATAGGGAGTGGGTAACCCATCAGCGACCCAAGGGACATCGGGAACGCTGACAACCTGACAAGTTCGCCAATACCCTGGTCGTGCTCGGGAATTAAAAAGCATGTCTACGTATTTGGATGAGAGTAACCCAAATCCTTGAAAATAGCTAGTGGATGAGGCGGAAGCCCCCGAAACGAACGATCATTTGGACAATTTCTACTTACAATAGCACCAAACAGAAATCTATTGTTCGTAAGCAAGAAAAAGACAATAATGAAGGTAAATTGTCAGGCAATTTTATGAAAATATATATAAAATCTATACTGCTGACTAAATAAACAATTATATATATATATATATATATATATATATATATATATATATATATATATATATATATATATATATATATATATATATATATATTGAATAAAAACAGACCAGTTTAAGGTTCCATGTAAGTAAAGTCTGATGACCCAGAGCCCTTTAAAAGGGGTGTGGTGAAATAATATATTACATGTAACCTTAAAGTGGTCTGTTTTTATTCAAACATATTTGCTCTGAATTTATATTGAGACATCCTCCTTGGGTCTACCCATACGGATTACCTAGTCTTGCATATGTATATATATATATATATATATATATATATATATATATATATATATATATATATATATATATATATATATATATATATATATATATATATATAAATATATATATATATATATATATATATATATATATATATATATATATATATATAAAGGGAAGAGGTTATAGCAATTCCGTTGAGAGAAAAGTGTGTATATTAAAATGAAGACAGAAACCTCAAACGCCTTTAATTATAATGTGGATTTTTATAAAAAATATTATGCTTTATTTTCCATAATTTTGCTACAAGTGTTTCCGATCACGCGACCTTCATCAGGCAAAGTGTGGAGATTTCCACATATTATTAAAAATAATTAATTTTTTCTTTATGCTTTTCGATGTTAACTATTCTCGATATGAGACAATCTCTTTATGTTTATTAGTCACCCAAATGTCTTAACACACAAAAAAGATTGTCATATCGAGAATATTTAACATCGAAAAGCATAAGAAAAAAATAATTATTTTTAATAATATGTGGAAATCTCCAGGCTTTGCCTGATGAAGGTCGCGTGATCGGAAACACTTGTAGCAAAATTATGGAAAATAAAGCATAATAATTTTTTTTTACATCCACATTATAATTAAAGGCGTTTGCGGTGTCTGTCTTCTTTTTAATATACACACTTTTCTCTCAATGGAACTGCTATAACCTCTTCCCTTTATATATATATATATATATATATATATATATATATATATATATACCGGGTGCAACAGCAAAATTGTCCAAAGTATGTCACAGCATAATTTTTGATATCTAAAATTAAGTTTCTTTTTCCACGTTTTCAGGTAAGACATTTCGCCATCTTGACACCATTTGTCGTACGAATCACTAAAAAAAAAAAACTTTAAAATTATTTGACTATAAAGAGAACAGATTAAAAATGTTTTGTGCTAACCCCAGTGTCTTTCCAAATGAGCAATGGTGAGAGGAAAATGATCATTCATTCCTTCAGCAATGGCACCAACATTCATACTCTAGCTTCCATCTTCAAAGTCCGTTCAAGTACCATCTAGAGAACAGTGAATAAATTTCAAAAGATGGATCATTAGAGAGGAAAACTGGATCAGGAGGTCACATCTGGAAGAGGCATCATCATTTCAATTTAGAGCTAAAGAGACCAATTAGAAAAGATTTAACTCAATTCATAAGACATTTGTCACTTGAGAGAGTCGTTTCAACTATGACCGTACAAAGAGCAGTGAAAAAAGACTTGAAAATGAAATCGTACATGAAACGTATGAGGCACCTTGTTAGTCCAGGACAGAACATAAAAAGGTTAGAGACGGCAAAGATCATCTTGAATAAGATGGGAAATGATCCTGGAATAATATATATATATATATATATATGTTTGAACTTCAATCCTTCATTAGCTTCCGATCCTTAGCTATTATTAATTAACGATGAACACGCCATTTTCGTTTATGATCGATTTCATCATGATGCTTCTGTTAAGCTTGGAGAGTAATTATACATTCTTATTGCTAGAGTCCAATAATGTTATAAAAACCTGGGAGAATTCCAGTAAGATGTCTTTAATCATTTCTAAGATACAACGGTTCAGATCTTAATCTAACAAATGAACAATTTTGTTTTTATACGATTTGGACAATTTTGCTCTTACTACCCGTATATATATATATATATATATATATATATATATATATATATATATATATATATATATATATATATATATATATATATATATATTTTGAACAATAAAAAAGATTAAAAAATTAAAATCTTCAGACACACTGGGTTGTAGATTAATATTCTTTCGTTATTTTTTTATTATTATTCCATTTAGATTCCTCGACTAGTTTCGGCCGAAATGACCATCATCGGGAGGAGAAATGTTTCTGCTTGCTGCTAGCACTAAACTACAGAAATGAATGTCTTGATGGAGAAAATGAACTTTTGTCTGTAGTTTTCATTTGTTTTTTTATTTTTTTATCTTTTTAACAGGAATCTTTTAACATTCCTTGTGTTGGTCAAACAGTCTCTTTTAAGTTGTTATTTGAGATAAGAGCTGCATAGATACATGCTGCTATGAATTCTCTGGTCAGTTTGACAGTTTTATTGGACTTGGTGAGGGGATGTGTCTCTGTTTAGTGTTTGTGTGTGTTATTTGGTTCTTAGGGAGTGAGTGAGTATGATATGTGTAAGCGTGTGTAAGCGTGTGTATTGCTGTGGGTGTGTGTTATCATTTGGCTCCTTAGGGAGTGAGTGCGTATGATGTGTGTAAGTGTGTATATTCGTGTGGGTGAGTGTATAAGTGTGAGGCCTCCACACCTCCGTAAGCCTGTCTGTCTTGTGTGGGTGAGAAATGTGGGTAGGTTTTTTTATTTGTTGAGTTATATCTATATATTGTTAAATTTGTGATTTAGCCCGGCTGGATATTTTGTTTTTAGACGTTGTATCCACTTGTTTTCATGCGACTCTAAAATCTTTCTAATGTTATCTGCTCTGAACTTTTCTATTCTCTCAATTATAGTGAATTTGGCATGGGTTTTGAAATCGTGTTTTTCAAGGTGGAAATGTTGTTCTACAGGTAATAATTTTTCATGGGGAGTCGACTTAATTCGTTTACGATAATTGTTAATTCTGTAGTGAAAGGGCCATTCAGATTTTCCTACATATTGTTTCTGGCATAGTGTGCATTCTAGGAGGTAAATTATGTTATGACTTCTACAGTTAGAATCGTGGTAGATTTTGAAAGTAGATTTAGTGACTGAGCTAGTGAATGAATTCGTGTTTTCAACATGGTTGCAACATAAACTTCTTTTGTTGTTGCATGGTTGGGAAAATCCTGTTGTTTTTGTACTTAGTTTATTACGGATTACCTTGTCCCCTGAAATGTGGTTACTACCTATGATTTCTTTTAGGTTCTTAGGTCTACGATATGCAAGAAGGCCAGGTTCCTTAAACAGTTTTTTTAGGTCTGGTTTGAGATGTAGTATTTCCCAGCGACGTTTGATTATTTGGGATAGTGGAGGCAGAGTGGGATTGAAAGTGGTTACTAGAGGGATGCGGCTAGAATTATTTTTAATCTTGTACATTAGGGTGTCTTCTCTAGGTGTGGAAATTGCTTTATTTATTTGTTCCCTGATTAGGTGTTGTTTATATCCACGTGTTGTGTATATATATATATATATATATATATATATATATATATATATATATATATATATATATATATATATCTTTCACTATAGGCCGAATGTTTAGGGTTACCTTCTGGATTTATTTGTTTTTATTTACTGATTGTTCACCCAATACATGTTCTACTCAATGCTGAGGGTTTCTGGGGGATATTGCAAGGAAGAATGAACGCCAGATTAATAATACATTTGGTTTAATTAACTTTCACTAAGCCAGGATGCTGAAACTGTCTAATACATTTTTTAGAGAGGATTACCTAAAATTTAATACCTACCATCAGATTTTCATTAGCCAATCAGTTATGGGTCATAC
>OZ010604.1:66999693-67009693 GCA_963932145.1 Acanthosepion lycidas
ATAATAATAATAATAATAATAATAATAATAATAATAATAATAATAATAATAATAATAATAATAATAATAATAATAATAATAATAATAATAATAATAATAATAATAATAATAATAATAATAATAATAATAATAATAATAATAATAATAATAATAATAATAATAATAATAATAATAATAATAATAATAATAATAATAATAATAATAATAATAATAATAATAATAATAATAATAATAATAATAATAATAATAATAATAATAATAATAATAATAATAATAATAATAATAATAATAATAATAATAATAATAATAATAATAATAATAATAATAATAATAATAATAATAATAATAATAATAATAATAATAATAATAATAATAATAATAATAATAATAATAATAATAATAATAATAATAATAATAATAATAATAATAATAATAATAATAATAATAATAATAATAATAATAATAATAATAATAATAATAATAATAATAATAATAATAATAATAATAATAATAATAATAATAATAATAATAATAATAATAATAATAATAATAATAATAATAATAATAATAATAATAATAATAATAATAATAATAATAATAATAATAATAATAATAATAATAATAATAATAATAATAATAATAATAATAATAATAATAATAATAATAATAATAATAATAATAATAATAATAATAATAATAATAATAATAATAATAATAATAATAATAATAATAATAATAATAATAATAATAATAATAATAATAATAATAATAATAATAATAATAATAATAATAATAATAATAATAATAATAATAATAATAATAATAATAATAATAATAATAATAATAATAATAATAATAATAATAATAATAATAATAATAATAATAATAATAATAATAATAATAATAATAATAATAATAATAATAATAATAATAATAATAATAATAATAATAATAATAATAATAATAATAATAATAATAATAATAATAATAATAATAATAATAATAATAATAATAATAATAATAATAATAATAATAATAATAATAATAATAATAATAATAATAATAATAATAATAATAATAATAATAATAATAATAATAATAATAATAATAATAATAATAATAATAATAATAATAATAATAATAATAATAATAATAATAATAATAATAATAATAATAATAATAATAATAATAATAATAATAATAATAATAATAATAATAATAATAATAATAATAATAATAATAATAATAATAATAATAATAATAATAATAATAATAATAATAATAATAATAATAATAATAATAATAATAATAATAATAATAATAATAATAATAATAATAATAATAATAATAATAATAATAATAATAATAATAATAATAATAATAATAATAATAATAATAATAATAATAATAATAATAATAATAATAATAATAATAATAATAATAATAATAATAATAATAATAATAATAATAATAATAATAATAATAATAATAATAATAATAATAATAATAATAATAATAATAATAATAATAATAATAATAATAATAATAATAATAATAATAATAATAATAATAATAATAATAATAATAATAATAATAATAATAATAATAATAATAATAATAATAATAATAATAATAATAATAATAATAATAATAATAATAATAATAATAATAATAATAATAATAATAATAATAATAATAATAATAATAATAATAATAATAATAATAATAATAATAATAATAATAATAATAATAATAATAATAATAATAATAATAATAATAATAATAATAATAATAATAATAATAATAATAACAACAACACCCCGATCCGGGTACGTAGATAAGGATCTGTTACAATTTTATGGGACTACACAATACACACAGACAGAACAATCAAAGCTAATCGCAAACATAAAAAAGTGCCTCCATAATGATATAGAAGTTACTGCAGACTGCAATGTATCTTTGAAGGATCTTCAAAAAGCTATCAAAATACAAGGACCTTGAAATCGAAATCTCAGAATGTGGCACATGGAAACATTAACAATCCCTGTTGTAGTTGGAGCCCTCGGTTTCGTTGGAGAATATTCCAGTAGGCTCATTGACAGGATTCCTGGTAGCCCATGTCTTAAAGAAATACAAAAAAAAAAAAACTGTTCTCACGAGTACAGCCCAAACCTTACAAAGGGCTTTATCTGTGTAAAATATGTTTTCTTCTTCTTCTTCTTCTTCTTCTTCTTCTTCTTCTTCTTCTTTAATTGGTCAGTGGAAAATGGCATGATGATGCCATTTCTAAGCATAGGTCTCTGAGCGGAAACAGGAAAAAATGTGTACACACCAGAAACCAAAGGAATAATAATAATTGGAAAAGATTGCAGTAGACTAATTGAAGGGATTCCTGGAAGCCCATGCCTAAAAGAAATACAAAAAATTGTTCTCACAAGTACAGCCCACACTTTACGAAGGGCTTTATCTATGTAAAATATTATTTTTGTCAGTGGAAAGTGTCATGATGCCATTTCTAACCTTAGGTCTCTGGGCGGTATCCGGAAAGAAATGTGTACACCCCAGAAATGAAAGGAAATAAAAACAATAATAATAATAATAATTTCAAAATTGTGACACATGGTAACTTCAACAATCCCTGTTGTAGTTGGAGCCCTAGGATTTTGTTGGAATGGATTCCAGAAGACGAATTGAAGGGATTCCTGGAAGCCCATACCTTAAAGAAATACAAAAAAATTGTTCTCACGAGTACTGCCCATGACTTACGAAAAGCTTTATCTATGTAAAATATGTTTTTCTTCTTTTTTTTAATTGGTCAGTGGAAAATGTCATGATGCCATTTCTAAGCTAAGGTCTCTGAGCGGGACCAGGAAAAAATGTGTACACACCAGAAATCAAAGGAAATAAAATAATAATAATAAAAAACCGAGTGACGTCACAATTGAATGTCTACACCGTGGAATTTCCAAATTCTCACAAACAGGAAAATTGATGCAAATAGACCAGCCATGGTCACAGAAGATTTCAAAAAAGGAAATTGCACACTAAAAAATATTAATTGCCCATAAGATTCCAGTGTTTTTAAAAATCAAATTTGTAAAACTGTCAAATTATAACGACCTGCCAATCGAAGTAATAAAAATGTAGAAACTTAAAACTACAATTAACCCAATTGTGATAGGAGCTTTGGGTATGATAAAGAAGGGTAGCCAAAATTGTGTGAGCAAAATCCTTGGACACATCAACATCTAAGAGCTACAAAACATTATTTTGCGCATAAATATACATATCCGCGAAACCCTCTCCATCTAAACGAAACGTTCCAAGTAGACAACTCGCTTTTTACTCATAGACCCCCAAAGGGAACATGGTAATTTGGCTAGTCATGGGCAAACTGCGGACCGCAGGCGACATTCGACCCGATCGGTCTTTCTGAATAGAACGCTTAATTTCATAAAGAAAAAAACGTTTCTAAAAAATTTATTTTGTTTCATTCTCACTTGTTCACTCACACTTTCTCTCACACATAACCACATACATAAGCAATGATTTAGTACAATGTTTCTTGAAGTTATAAACTATTGGCGATGATGAGGAAAATAGTCCGAATAATGTAAATAGTGTACATAATACCTCATCTCAGAAATATAGACAGATACTGAAGGGCCGAAACGTTGTAATAAATATGGCGACAAGGATGAGGACAATAGTTCGAATAATGTAAATAATGTACATAATACCTCATCTCAGAAATATAGACAGATACTGAAGGATATATTCTCTGCATGTTATATTCTCCAAGTCCTCTTTCCTTGTGAAACCAAAGTATTAATAGATAGAAAAAAAAATCATTTTTCTTCTTCATCTTCTATGATTCATTCTAGACGTGGGTTATCATAGCTCTCCACAAATTTCCATCCTTTCTAGCTCTCAGTAAGTTGGTGATCATAGCCCTCCACAACTTCCTATCGTCTCTAGCTTTTGAAAAGTTTTGTCTTTTCATCATCTCTCGCACTTCATATTCTGGCATTTAACCATTTCAACTGTAAAATGATGAGACCTTGCCGCCAATCAAGTACTGCGCTTATATTCATAAAGTCTTTGTACCATAGCATAAGTCCATTTGCACAAGTGCATTAAGTAGGTTATTTGCTGTTCCTTCTTGCCATGATTGCTTCAATATATTAAGTTAGTATCATTTCCTTCAAGTCTTCTTTGCTCGTGATATGGTCCAGAAACATTAACAGTCTGTTTCTTATTCCAGACATAAAAGCACATTTTGTTTTTGTTTTCCTCAGAAATTCCTCATTGTTCACATTCTCCATCCATGGAATTCTCACTATCCTTCTGCAGAACCACATCTCTCTTGCCTCACGTCTCTTTTTCATCTGTGAAGAGATTGTCCAGCTCTATAGAAAGACTGATATTATCTGAAATGTCTGCACTCTTTTCTCCGTTTTTAAAAATTTCCTTATTTCTTCATACACTGCTTAGCTTTTGGAAGGTATATAAACACTATTGAAATGGCTAGAGGAAACCGTAAGTTCTATGTTAGAAGTTTCTTCTCTCTTCTACGCACTTGCTTTTCAGTCAAAATTATCTTCAAAAATTTAAATGCAATTTCAATCGTTAACTTCTGTCTTCTTGATTCCTCCTGTTTTATCGTACTCTCCCCTCAATAAATCGAACGTTTTTCCATGCAATAAATGTTTCTGCAACATTTGATCTAGTGCATTTGTTATGTATTTAGAGGAGATTCTGCAACTTTACTGGCCCTGACATGGCATCTCGGCTTCAGTCACATTCCGGCGGCCATAACGTAGCTTCACTGTGCCTTTGCTATAAATACTTTCATGGTAACAGAACGTCCCTCTTTGATAATTTGGCCAATCATGGGCAAACAGTGGACCGCAGGCGACATTCGACATGTTTGGTCTTTCTGAATGCAACGCTTAATAACATAAAGAAAATAACGTTTCTAAATTTTATTTTGTGTCATTTTCACTTGTTTACCACACTTTCTCTCATACCTAATCAAATACATGAATAATGATAAAGTGCAATGTTCCTTGAAGTTTGTAAAATTTCAGGGAGAGTAATGTTGTCAGCATTTTAAGCCATTGCCGATTTTCACTAAGGAAGATCATATATGTAAACATCATTTGCTTTTGAAACAGGTTTCCTTGTAGTTCTAAAGAAGCTGCTGATAAGAAATGTTTTTTTCTGAAGAAGAAACGTTTTCATTTTAAAATGAATAAATTATAAATAAATTCCACGCAGTGACATTTGATGTTCAAACTGTCATCAGTGAAAATATTATACCAAGACTTGAACTTTTTAATAAACAAAAAGTATTTTCTAAAAATTCAAACTTTCTTATCCTTTCTAAGGTATACACCATTTCTGAAGTGATTAGGCAAATCATATAAAATTCAGAAATTCAAATACGGTTTGAAAAAAAATATTTTCAAATTTTAAAACAATTAATTTAGATGTCAAAAGTAAGACTGGGTTAAAAATTTAGGTAGTATCAATATATTTTATTGAAATTATTGAACTTATTTGATGTATTCGGAAATACTGCCATCTGAAGTTAGGCAAAACTAAATAATCACATTTTCCTTCAATAAAAATGTAATAAAATCGTCACAAATTGATCAATAAATATAATAGGTCGTCCTGGGTGAGAAGATAAAATACATCCAGTAGCAAGGCCTCTTATCAGGAGGTTTTTGAAAAGTGTGGAACCACCTCTTACATCCTGGTGTTCCCAGGTCCACCCTGACCCGGGGTTGTAGCACCGGTTAGTGACACATCTATAGGCAAATAGGTAACTATTACAGCAATACATTTTTTTAAAAAATTATTACCAGCAATACAAATTTGAAAGAAAAATATTACTAGAAACAGATTTTTTACAAAACAAAATATTAGCAGCAATAAAAATATTTGTCGGCATTAAATAACCCATTGAGGTTGATATACCGTAAAACAAAATAAACCAAACCAATCTAATGCAAAGAATACATATTCTATCCATACAAATCTATCCTAGAAATGTTGTCGGCATTAAATAAGCCACTGAGGTTGATATACCGTAAAACAAAATAAACCAAACCAATCTAAACCAAAGAATACACACTCTATTCATACGAAACTATCCTAAAAATGTTGTCGGCATTAAATAACACATTGAGGTTGATATATCGTTAAAAAAGTAAACCAAACGAATCTAAAGCAAAGAATACATATTCTATTCATACGAATCTATCCTAAAAATGTTGTCGGTATTAAATAATCCATTGAGGTTGATATACCGTAAAACAAAATAAACCAAACCAATCTAAAGCAAAGTATACATACTCTATTCATACGAAATTATCCTAAAAATGATGTCGGCATTAAATAACCCAGTGAGGTGGATATACCGTAAAACAATATGAACCAAACGAATCTAAAGCAAAGAATACATACTCTATTCATACGAATCTATCCTAAAAATGTTGTCGGCATTAAAAAAGTCATTGAGGTTGATATACCGTAAAACAATATAAACCAAACCAATCTAAACGAAAGAATACATATTCTATACATACGAATCTATCCTAAAAATGTTGTCGGCATAAAATAACCCATTGAGGTTGATATGCCGTAAAACAAAATAAACCAAACCAATCTAAACCAAAGAATACATATTCTATTCATACGAATCTAT
This sequence comes from Acanthosepion lycidas, assembly GCA_963932145.1. Taxonomy (NCBI): domain Eukaryota; kingdom Metazoa; phylum Mollusca; class Cephalopoda; order Sepiida; family Sepiidae; genus Acanthosepion; species Acanthosepion lycidas. The sequence continues at coordinate 67,006,412 of OZ010604.1, forward strand.
CCTAAAAATGTTGTCGGCATTAAATAACCGACTGAGTTTGATATACCGTAAAACAATATATACCTGACGAATCTAAACCAAAGAATACATATTCTATTCATACGAATCTATCCTAAAAATATTGTCGGCATTAAATAACTCATAGAGGTTGATATACCGTAAAACAAAATAAACCAAACCAATCTAAACGAAAGAATACATATTCTATTCATACGAATCTATCCTAAAAAAGTTGTCGGCATTAAATAACCCATTGAGGTTGATATGCCGCAAAACAAAATAAACCAAACCAATCTAAACGAAAGAATACATATTCTATTCATACGAATCTATCCTAAAAATATTGTCGGCATTAAATAACCCATTGAGGTTGATATACCGTAAAACAATATAAACCAAACCAATCTAGACCAAAGAATACATATTTTATTCATACGAATCTATCCTAAAAATGTTGTCGGCATTAAATATCCCATTGAGGTTGATATACCGATAAACAATATAAACCAATCCAATCTAAACCAAAGAATACATATTCTATTCATACGAATCTATCCTAAAAATGTTGTCGTCATTAAATAACCCATTGAGATTGATATACCGTAAAACAAAATAAACCAACCAATCTATACCAAAGGATACATATTCTATTCATACGGATCTATCCTAAAAATGTTGTCGGCATTAAATAACCCATTGAGGTTGATATACCGTAAAACAATATAGACCAAACTAATCTAAACCAAAGAATACATACTCTATTTATATAAATTTTTCCTAAAAATTTTGTTGGCTTTAAATAACCCATTGATGTTGATATACCGTAAGACAAAATGTACCCCAGTGAGCGAAATAAAGGGTTCAGTTCGACATTCCAACCCCCTAATAAATGTAGTGATAAAGTACAGGACAAAAGTCTGAACAATGTAAATAGAATTCCAGGGATATTCTAATACAGGTAGTGACTGTTTTACTGCAGATTAAACTCGTTGAATAAACAGAAAATACATTGCTATCTGACAGATGTCATCCCCTCTCTATCCATTTGACATAAGAATAGAGTTAAATGGAGAACTACAATAAGTTAAAGTATGAAATTCTGAAAATTTAGGAAGGATGAAAGAAATTATAATACCAGGGATCACTGGAGTACTGGGCTGTTGTAAAAGAAATCATCAAAAGAAAAAAAAAACTTGCATACACTGGATTGTGATTTGGGATTGGAGAGAGTTCCAAAAGGTTGCCTATTCAGAATATCAAGAATAGTTTAAAAAATATTGGCTTGGTTTGTTTTGATTGACGGCATATCAACTCAATGTTTATTTAATGCTGACAACATTTTTATTGCTGGTAAATTTTTTTATCTATCTATCTATCTATCTATCTATCTATCTATCTATCTATCTATCTATCTATCTATCTCAGGATATATTGGTTTGGTTTGTTGTGCTTTACAACGGGTTATTAATGCCGATAAGATTTTTATTGTTGGTAATATTTTTTTTTCAAAAATGTATTGCTGATAATATTTTATATTGTTAAATAAATAACTTTAAAATGATTCCTCTTCTCGAAGAATATGTTGCGTATTAAGGTTGATATAATTCCATGCAGGTTCAAATGTGTTCGTATTGACTTCTGGTCGAAGTGATGCCGAGACAGTCGTCTTGACAGGGAGGTGGTGGTGTGTCTAACATAATTATTTATGGGTTAAAAGAACGAAACAGTCTCTTTCAACAAAACAATGAAACGAAATTATCCAACTTATAGTAATAAAATCATGAAATCTGACTGATCCATTTAATTATATATATATATATATATATATATATATATATATATATATATATGGATACGTACATGGATACATACATATATATAAACACGCACACGCACTCATACACACACAGACATATATGTATGTATGTATGTATGTATGTATGTATGTGTGTGTGCATTACGGTGTTCAAGTAATGAGTTTAATTTGTTGTTTCTTAAAATGTCTCTTTTGTGCTCATATCTGTTATTTAAACTTCTTGAGGTTTCTCCAATATATACTTCCTGGGAATCCTTACTTGTAAAAGATTAAATGGAGAACTACAATAGGTTAAAGTATCCACCAAGTTTTAGCTAGTTTTGTATTGATTAAGTATTTTTTGCTTTAGACGTATTTGTGACAAATTATATGTTGAGTTTAGACATTTTTTTTTCAATTGTAGTTGTGATAGAGTTAGTGGATAGAACAATATATTTTTTTGATTTGTTGGGTTTATCAAGACGAGCAGTTTTTCTAATTTGGAATATTTTATGAGCCTTTTTTTTTCGCAATCAGTATTAGTTAGGGTATTGGAGGATCTTGGAAGTATTTTTAATATATTTCTCTCCTTCGTGTAAATATTGGGGGCTGCAAATTCGGAGGGTTCTTAAGTAAAATCCGATGATTATATCGGATTTTATTTTGTTATGACGGGAATAGAAATTTATCGGAACATTTTTTTTAGTTGATTTTCGTTGGACAAGAAATGTTAAGCTGGTGTTAACGCGGTGTTATCAAGGACAGATAAATAATACTTTTCTTCCATTTCGTATGTGAATTCTATTGTATGTTCGAATTTGTTTAGTTTATCTACAAGATCAGTTAAATCAGCATCACGGAGATATATTAATAGAGCCTCAACAATATATCGGATTGTTTAGGTAAAATATTTTGAAAAGAATCAGATTAGAGAAATTCTAAGAAAATACATGCCGTCATTCCACTAAGTGGCGATCCCATTGGTAAACCAAATTTTTGTTTATAAAAATTATTATTAAATGTGAAATAGCATTGATTGGTGATGAGATGGTAGATTTTTATTATTTTAGCTATTGGTAGGGAGTTTATCTTTGATTTTATTCGATTTTTTAAGAGATTTAAGCATATTTCAACCGAGACATTAGTGTAACGTGATATTATATCTAGACTGGCCATGAGTTTCATATTTGTTTCTTTTAGTTTTTCAATTATATTTCCTGAATTTTTGTTATATTTGATGGACTGATTCTTACAAAGAGAGGTATTAAAAAAAATTTGTTATGTCTTTGGGTTTTGCCGTTTTGTTGGAAGTGCTGTCTATTCCTGAAACACTGGAATTTTGGATATGCCTGTTTTTTGCGTTTTAGAGACAGAATGAAGCATGGGTAGTCTGCGATTATATTTTTATTATTTGTTACCATGGTTTGCCTTCATTTTTAATTATTTTCCTAATCGCTTTTTTATATTTTTGTCTTTCAGTAAATAAT
>OZ010604.1:67014693-67022193 GCA_963932145.1 Acanthosepion lycidas
CTACGGGCAAATATTGCCCGAGCCTTGTGCCCCATCCCGCTTTGTGGGGAGGTCTCGAGTAAATACAGTGATGTCAACGATTAAATGTTTATTACATTAGTCTCTGTTCTCAACCAAGTACCATATTATTCTCCGGAGAAAAAAAAAAACTACTACTTATTTTCTATATGTGTGTCAAACTTTCCTATTTACGCCACATCGTGTATCACGGTCGGAATTCACTAGGGTAGCATTCTGTGTTATAACAAAGCCGGTCTATGTAGGTGGTTATTGGGCGACCAACTCGTCTTGTGCCATGGTAGGTATCCAGAGCAGTAGGTCTGTTCGCAAGTTCTCATTTTGCTCGCCAGCAATGTTCTGCAAAGACTGTTCTGCGTTCGCGTAAGATTTTAGAATTATCAGTCTTATTTATAGCAAAAAGGTGTTAGCATCAGCAGCGAAAATCCCTGATCTGATCAATAAGGAAATGTGTTTTCATGCATTTACCAAAAGAAATAAGCAAAAATTAGATTTGAATATCTAAATCTTATATTCGAATGAAATTATCCCAGGAATAATAGGAACTTCATGGCATTTCTCGGACGAATAATTGATTCTTGGTATAAAATCTCTTCATTCCAAGTTACGTAACTGTAGCAGAGAATCGGATCAGCCAGATAAAAGACTCCGGGTCGGATGTATGTATAAAACAAAAGACGTCTTAGATAAGATAGCATGATGAAACTGGAGTCAGAATGAAGTAAATATATTTCTCTTCAAAATTAGACACAGAAATAAAATCTTTAATATATAAAACAAAAGACGCCCTAGACAACAAGATAGGGTAATGAAACTGGAGTCAGAATAAAGTATGTGGTGCTTTATGCACCAGGAGTTACGTCCCCTTCCACAATGTGGTGTTGAGAGAAGACCTTCTACTTAGAGGAGGTGGCGCTGACAATTTGCATATGAACGATGCAGGAAGGTATTAGCCAATAGTCAGCGGGAGTCTGGGACTGGCAGAGCTATATTAGCACCAGGTGTTGCGTCCCCTTCCACAATGGGCAGTTGAGAGAGGACCTTCTATTTAGAGTAAACAAAATCAACCAAACCAATCAAAATATTTAGATTTCGGCATTAAATAATCCATAGAGGTTGATATGCCGCTAAGCAAAATCAACCAAATCAAACCAATGAAAATATTTAGATTTCAACATTAAATAACACATGCAGATGTTAATATACTGCTAAACAAAATCAACCAAACCAAACCAATGAAAATATTTAGATTTTGGCATTAAATAACCCATAGAGGTTGATATGTCGCTAAATAAAATCAACGAAATCAAACGAATCAAAATATTTAAATTTTGGCATTATATAACGCATAGAGTTTGATATGTCGCTAAACAAAATCAACCAAACAAAAGCAAGCCAATCAACATATTTAGATCCCGGCATTAAATAACCGATAGAGGAAGATATGACGCTAAACAAAATCAACTAAACTAAGCCTATCAAATATTTAGATTTCGGCATTACATAACTCATAGATGTTGATATGCTGCTAAACAAAATTAACTAATCGAACCCATGCAAAATATTTAAACCTCGGCATGAAATAACCCATACATGTTGATATGACGCTGAACAAAATAAAACAAATCAAACCAATCAAAATATTCAGATCTCGGCATTAAATAACCCATACAGAAACTAAACCAATCAAAATATCATATTTCGGCATTAAATGTCCCATAAAGCGTTGATATGCCGCTAAAGAAAATCAACCAATCCAAACTAATCAAAATATTTCGATCTCGGCATGAAATAACCCATAGACGTGTTGATATGTCGCTAAAGAAAATCGACCAAACCGAACCAATCAAATATTTTAAACTTCGGCATCAAATATCCCATCGAGGTTGATATACCGCTAAACAAAATCAACCAAACGAAACAGATAAAAATATTTAGATATCTACCTTATATAACCCATAGTGATGTTGATATGACACTAAAACCAATCAACCAAATCAAACCAATCAAAATAATAATAAGATCTTTGCATTAAATAACCCAGAATGTTTGATATGCCTATAAACAAAATCAACTAAACCAAACCAATCAAAATAATAATAAGATCTTTGCATTAAATAACCCAGAAAGTTTGATATGCCTATAAACAAAATCAACTAAACCAAACCAATCAAAATAATTAGATCTTTGCATTAAATAACCCAGAATGTTTGATATGCCTATAAACAAAATCAACTAAACCAAACCAAACCCATCAAAATATTTAGATCGCGTCACTAAATAACCCATATAGATGTTGATATGCCGCTAAACGTGATCATCCGAACCAATCCAATGAAGATATTTAGACCTTGACATTATATAATCCATTGAGTTTGATATGTCGCTAAACCAATTCAACCAAACGAAACCTATCGGCATTAAATAACCCATAGAAGTTGATATGCCTGTAAAAAATTAACCAAACGAAAACAATCAAAACATTTAGATTTCGGCATTAAATAACCCATACTTATGTTGATATGTCACTAAAGAAAATAAACCAAACCAAACCAAACCAAACCAATACAAATATTTAGATTTCGACATTAAATAACCCATAAAATGTTGATATGCCACCAAACAAAATCAACCAAACCAAACCAATCAAAAGATTTAGATTTCGACATTAAGTAACCCATAGTGATATTGATATGCCGCTAAACAAAATCAACCAGACCAAACGAGATACGAAACTTGGTCAAAAATAATGCCTGTTCTAAACTGATATGACAGTATTAGAATTTATGTATCTTTCCTTTAAGGACCGAACAATAAAATGTCTAGTAGCACAGAGTATAGACTTGAAAAAATTATGAATCCATATCTTTTCCCCACTCCCCAGCTATGGTTAAAATAGCAGGACAGTCTGCACTCCATAGTCTTGGTTGGCAACCGTTCAAAAGAATGATATTTTGAATTCAAACAGGATCTCACTATCCTAAATGTGGATATACTTGCAGCTGGGGACTACTTCCGTATCCAAAATTCGCATTGAAACACCTACTATAGATATGCATGACCTCTGCTACGTTTGGTCAGCTTTCTTTTGCGGCAGGGTCATTTAACTGAGCCGTCTTAACCTATAGCGCGGGTGAATGCCACAACAGATACAGGTAGACACCCAGGGAAACATGGTCAAGTTATTCTACCTTTAATATTATTTTAAAATAGCTGCACCGCTGGTAACAGGTAGGAAACAAATATTTGTTATAGAATTTCTATATTTTCTGGAATTTTATTTAATTTCTTGGAAGTATATATGTATAGAATTCTCTATAACTTCTTGGAAGTAAAATGTGCTTTAAACATTCATGGGGGGGAGTAAATGTTTATGGACTGCCTACACCTGATGCAGCCAGCGTATAGGGATAGTGAAATTGAAGTTAATGGCAATTCTAGAAAGCGATGAGAAACTGATTTAAGTGACAGGTTCCTCAGTAGCAGACATACTGCTGCTTTGAATGAAGATATGACCAAACAGATTACTGCTCGCGTTATAGGTGATAAAAGAAACAGTAGTGTAAAATTGTGTCAACTATATTAGTGCTTTATGTGTAGTACAGTCAAAAAAGTAATGGATTTTATGAGGATCAAGTAATGGTTTACGTGATGATCCGTGATCTAAGTGTAACTATTACAAGAAACGCAAAGAATCAAGCACATATTTCCCAGAGACGTGCCATAGGCCTAACGTGTTCACTGTTTTACGAGGGTTGAGTGAAAATCAAGTCCCTCCAATTTTGTAAAACAAGATTTAAACAAGATAGAACAATGAGTCTTATCAACAGAGTTTTCCTTTTCAAAAGTATAACTGTTGGTTGATAAGGTCATCAATGCTATAATCCAAGTTTTAAACGAGATATAATAATGAAATTACTATAACAATCAAGTAGATATATTTCACTTCAAAATTACGTACACAGAAATCAATTCTCCAACATATAAAATAAAATACGTCTTAGACAAGATTGGATAATGGAACTGGAGTTAAAATGAAGTAAATATATTTCTCTTCATAATTACGTACAGAGAAATTAAATCGCGAACATATAAAACAAAATGCATCTTAGACAAGATAGAATAATGAAATTGTGACCAAAATGAAGTAAGTAAATTTCTCTTCAAAATTACGAGGGTTGATTGATAAGTAAGGGCTCCGATCCTATAAAATGCGTTTTAGACAAAACAGAATAATTATGTTGATATAAAAACGAAGTCAGTATTTTTTTCAGCGTGACGTTTTGCATTGCATATTTTTCTATCGTTCTACTGAAATTTTTCATTGTTTCCAATTCAGTAATGATTAATCCCTTCCCAACACTCATCTTTCCCACATTAGATGAAAACGCTACCATTTTACCGTTTCTTTCAATGTCGAGAAGAACCAATAACAAGGAGCGGTCCTTTGATCTGATCAACTCTCTGATTATTATTACAAAGTTAACGGGCTTCTATCACTGAAAGGAGAACACGTTTCATGCCTTTTCTAAGACTATCAGCGTGAACTAAAACTGTCGTTGCTGGAGTTTGAACTGATTTCCTTTATTCCATTTTCCATGACTCTATCTGTTTAGCCAATAGTATTCCTCACTTCTTCAGACTGTGAGGACGTACGCCTTCTCCAGATGACGCCATCTTTGCAATTTATAAGAAGGAACAGGCCATTACCCTAATGCGCTGGCCCAATGCGTGTTGGTAGGGGCGGATGTGACACGCTTGGGAAATCATGTCTTTTTCGATTCTTGATCGAATTGGCAGAAGAATTCCTGCAGTAGAAAAATTCGATTCAAAATTCCTAAACGGTGATCTGGATCGGCAAAACCCACAGATGAAGATATTAGTCTGAATATTAATAATGTAAAGTGATGCCATCCTCGACATCTTTTCCGTAGACCGCATCACAAATGACGCAGTGTGAGGCACTATCAGACTAGAAACATGCCTCATAACCACCATCAAAAAGAGAATGGCGAAATGGTCGAGATGGTAAAGACACACCGTAAGAGCCAACCATCATCCCACTGCCATCCTGCAAGACATAACCTTGGGATATCATATTATGCTGTCATTGTTTACGTTAAGATACGTTTCGTGAGCAGAAATTATCGATCGATAAAAATCGACGAAGAATACACACACACACACACACACACACACACACATATATGTATATCAAAGTATGGTGTGTACGGAATAGATTCCAATAACCAACAAATACTATTCGTAAAAGAGTGCTCAATATAGAGTCGAATAAATATAATTATTTATTCGAAAATTATAACATAAATATAAGGGTCTATATTCAACACCATCACTTGATAAGACACCAGAATAGTTGAAACAAAATGGCTATTTTTGTAGTGATTTTATAACATGTTTATGTTATAATTTTCGAAGAAATAATTATATATATATATATATATATATATATATATATATATATGAAAATATATAGAAAATAGGAAAGAACTGGTTAGGTAAATAATCCAAAGTAATTTCTTTAGTATTTTTATTATTATTTAAAAAAAATAGTGCTCGATACAAAAGTAGAGCATAAATAATTATACATATATATATATATATATATATATATATATATATATATATATATATATATATATATATATATATGCATATATATATATATATATGTAGCGTGTCGGAAGCATATTTTTAAATAAATAATTATATATATATATTTAGATAGATAGATACATAGATAGATAGATAGATAGATAGATAGATAGATAGATAGATAGATAAAAATGTGTTTGGTGATCTTTATAGATAATTCCAGGGAGGATATAATCCAGAGCGCTCAATGTAAAAACAGAGCAAATATTAATTATATTAAAAAAACAGAAAACTTTAAGGGTTCATGGTGATTATAATTTATTTCCTTAGAATGGAAATTTGATTCCAATTCCTCAGATTAAAATTTTTATGAAAATTCGATCCTAATTCCTCATTAACATTTCCATGAAAATGTTGATCTGAGGAATTAGAATCTAATTTCCATTCTATGGAAATAAATTACAATCAGCATGAACCCTTAAAGATGTCTGTTTCTTGTGTTTCTCTAAAAATAAATACGCTAAAATTCACCTTCATCCCTACCGTGCGCCGACCGCTTAGTGGTAGAATCTCAGACTGACGTCAATTCATCTAGGTTTTGATCCTAGCTAGAAGCAACCGGACGTCTAGACACACTGAAGAACTGTGATACAGCGAAACAGTCTGTCTGTGGATGACAATATATATATATATATATATATATATATATATATATATATATATATATATATATATACACTGTGTGCATAAAAATACATTTACAAACTTTGAGGGTGGGATCCTTACACTAAAATAAAGACAAGAACGCGTGATGATACCTGGATCGTCTCCGACAGCTTGTAGAATGTGTTCTTCGTGGTCAGGCTTACGAACGGATCTTGGTCTTCCTCGATCTATAGTTTGTGGTGACACGGATCCTGTCTTAGACGATAAACAGCAGCAAATGTTGGATGACTCGGCTGCCTTCGGTCTGCAAACCTAATCTGATACAGCCGTGCAGCCTCACATCCATTACATTAAGAAAAGATCGACAGAGGAAATAAAAAAAACGACCTGACAACGTTACTGACTGGATAGAGTAATCATTTACAGAGACTAGGGCACTTCTACGCAACCGAATATATATATAGTGCTAGTCAGATTCTCAACTGCGCATCGCCCCTTCGACCATAACCGCTCAAAGAAATGATGATGATGAAATGTAAATAAACTGAGATGTTGACAATAAGGAATAGAATGTATTTTAAATAATTTCGATAATGTTTGGGAAGTAGAAAGTGGGCAGTGTTTAAATTTAACTGAACAAAAGCAGTTAAATGACTTTGAAAGAATTGCAAATATTGGAAAGGATGGCAATAAAGTAAGAGTCAAAAGAGGAAACGAACCGGAAAGACGAGGGAAACTGCCAACGCTTACTGTTAAGTTTTGGCAATATAGTAACACGTTGACAAAGCAATATTAATTAATATCAATAATAATAATAATAATAATAATGTTAAAAACGGAATCGGATGATCGTGATGATGTGGGCATTTTTATGTAAAATGTTTCGCATGTAAGCAACTCCCAGTGGAAGTAACTTACATCAAAGAACAGAAGAATTAACATTACCGATCCTGGGCATTAAAGAAAAGAAAAGGATAGAATTTCAAAGAAATAAAACATTTCGGCAATAATTTACGAGAGAACGAGGAAGGAAAGGGAAAATTAAGAATAAAAAAAAAGGATAAAATGTATTGGTAGCGATTGAAAACTGTGAAATAAATAAATAAATAAAACATGGCGTAAAAGAAGTCCGGTTGCATGGAAAACTCGGAGATTATTGGTCTCGGGGAGAAAGAAAAGCTGCAAAGTGGAAAGTGGAAC
>OZ010604.1:67027193-67037193 GCA_963932145.1 Acanthosepion lycidas
ATAATGTCGTTTTCTCACATATGTTACTATGTGAGAAAACGACATTATTTTTGCACCAACCTAATAGATCCAATTTAAAAAAAATAAAACAATTTATCTGTTATTAATACTATCAGCATAACCACAATCGCCAATAACCCAAGCAGTTAGCATTGAAAATACAAACATCATCATTACCATGCCCACAGTGAGAACCCAGCTTAACGAAAGTGAAGGTGGAAGGACCAAACCAATAGGAGTGTATGTGCGTGTCTACATGTGTGTATGATGAAGTGTAAGTTTCTCCGACGGCGCAGGCGGTAGATCTGAAAGCGTCAAGAACACATTAACCCGCTCCTTGTTGAAAGGAACATCGCTATATATATATATATATATATATATATATATATATATATATATATATATATATATATATAATAAAAGCTAAGGTCTCGACACTGAAATAGAATTACAACTCGGTACGTATGCATGCCCGAACGCATGGATGTATATCTGCGCCTGGCCTCGGATTGTTTAAATGGGTGCGTTTGTGTGAAATAAAATGCGTACGCCTGTATGTATGTATGTATGTGTGTATATGTGTATGAGAGTATCACCCGAAACAAACACAGAAGTCAATTCTCCACTCCCACCACCCAACATAGTCAAATAAGCATAAATAGATCCAATTAAAGAAAAGACAATTTGTCTGATGATCGCAAAAGCGTGAAACCCAGAGTAATAAACTCATATCGATACAGCTGAATATGTTAGCTCTATCATTGATATTGAGTGCTTTCCAATAAGTACTGCGCATAATATATATATATATATATATATATATATATATATATATATATATATATATATATATATCCACAACAAATATCTTTTTTTTGTTATATAACATTCAGACTCCGCAATCATGAGACCGCAGATGACTCTTTAAAGCAGCCTTACTTTTACAAGCTTTTGTGCAAATGTTGCACATGAAAGGGAGACCACACCCCCCAAGCCAAACAGGCATGACATTAACGTAAATTTTCATGTGTCCTGTTAATACAAAAGCTGACTTGCATATCTTATAGCAGAGTATACAAGAAGGCACAAGGATTGATTTCTGGATTTTTTCAATAGATTGAGCATGATGAGGCCTAAGGTGACTTTGAAGACCTGCCATTGAAAGAGCAAAATTACCAAACAAACGACTTACATATTGTAAGGTTAGGGTGGAAGGTAGCGCTTCAAGATTACCTTTACAAAGATTGCGATTAACCTTAGCATGTTCCACCTTGTCCGTTTCAAACTGGTTATAATCTTGATGAACTGTCGTTTTCTACGAGGGTCGACATTCAGGCCCTATGCATCAACTGATATCCCAAGAGCTGTCGGACGGGATTTAATCTAGCACCTGCGGAGGTCTCTTGATTGTGTCTTCATCACAATAGGCAGGGAGGAGTAGATAGCCAACAATAAACTACATGAGAATCTGTGTGTTGGATTTTTTTTTAGTAATCCATGCTTGTAATCAGCAACATCATGCGACCGTTCTAGAACCACGCATTTGCCTTTTCTTTAGTTCTATTCAGGGTCGTAGAGATGGAAGATCGATTGCATTGACCCCATAAGTACACCATCCGTCATTTAAAGTAAGTATAGTTTTTTTTAATTATTCCTTAAGACGTTCATCTTACATATATATCGAGGACCCTAACATTTTCAAACCTCATCAGGAGTATGAAAACGAAAAAAAAAAAAAAAAAATGAAAGACCCAGTCAATGTAATCTTTTCCTAGATTTTCTCTGTGCATATATTAACAAAGGTGGACACTGATCATTTAACCATTTCCCACCACATTCCAAACGAATCTACCAATAGAAGACAATGATCCGGGATCTTCTTCCCAAGGTCAATGTACTTATAATGAGGAGAGAGGCCTATGCTGATGACATAGATATTTATAATTGGGAAAATATTGTATATTGCTGCAAATTGCTACAAAGCCAAAAGATCAACCTGAAAACATGAATCATGTACTTACATGACCTCGTCAGATTGAGACTTTCATATGGAAACTCTATACTTGATTTGTCAACCTCAGAGAAGCATATGACCACATGCATGAGTCTACTGACAGAAGACAACAATGCTGCTTTCCTTCCTGAGGCCAATATACTGATGATGAATGGGGCTATGCTGATGACGTAGGTGTTCATAGTTGAGATAAGAATGATCTTGAACAGAAGATCAACATCCCCCATCCAAGAAATGGGACTCAAGATAAACCTTTCCAAAACAAAAACAAACCTTGTCAGATTGAGACTTTCATATGGAAACTGTATACTTGATTTGTCAACCTCGGAGAAGCATATGACCACATGCATGAGTCTACTGATAGAAGACAACAATGCTGCTTTCCTTCCTGAGACCAATGTACTGATGATAAATGGGGCTATGCTGATGACGTAGGTGTTTATAGTTGAGATAAGAATAATCTTGAACAGAAGATCAACATCCCCCAACCAAGAAATGGGACTCAAGATAAACCTTTCCAAAACAAAAACTAACCTCATCAGATTGAGACTTTCATATGGAAACTGTATACTAGGATTTGTCAACCTCACAGAATCATATGATCATAGGCAGACTTCCTTTTCTCATCTAGATGATAAGAAATAAGCTTTAATAATTTAAATATTTGACGTCACGTAACAAACAAATCCTGCTGATGTGAGATACTATGCTGATGACATAGGTATTCATAGTGAGGATAAGAATGATCTAGAACAAAAAAAAATCAATGTGTTTTACTGAGAGCTCCAAGATATAGAACTCACTTTAGAAAACACAAACTATCCTTTAAACTTGGAGAGAAAGCAGTGATGGCTCCTTCCTAAAACCCATCATAAAAATACAGGGTGTGGAATTAGTAAATAATAAACACTTCAGATACATTTGCGTATGGCTATTTTTTAACAAATTAAATATTGGAGAAAATGAAATTGAACATAAAATAGGCTGCGACAAGGGCAGTTTCGCCCCAAACCGGACATTTCTACGAAATTAAAATATTAACCTGAAAACTCGAGTCATGTTCTTAAATAGCCTCCTCAGATTGGGACTTTCATGCGGATGTCATACATGACATCAAATCAGTTCAGTACTAAACTATTAACTGGATAAAACAGCTTTCTAAGATTAATGGTGAAAACAGGCTTCGAGTAAAGCCTGAGAGTTTTGGCTAAGATCACCCTTCTTTGAACATCGTCCACTGGCGCTACAGAATCACAAACAAAGAACTAAATAATAGAAACCACATCACTTGAGGACTACCAACAGCAACATACACTTATCTGAATGTTCGAGAAATTTCGTAGAAATTATTTACTCAAATATGTATATCCATAAGAAATAACGTATAAACAGAAAATATATGAAATATTTGTCGGATTGATTCCGTTTTCTATGATATTTTGTCATTGCTTACGTTAGATTATGAATACAGATCAAATATGATAGACTTAGATCGGCGAAGGTGTGTGTTTAAAAGCAGTAATTCGGGCATTGCTACACTGTAGTTGAATAGTTGTAGCACGTCAGACAAATGATGGTTCCATATAGGATGCACGTACGATTTCTGTAGGAGAACGCATATTTTCTACGAAATTTCTCGAACATTCAAGACGGTAAATGTAAGTAAAACTGTTTAATTAAAGAACAGAGCATTTACTCAAATACGTGTATCTATAAAAATAACCTATAAACATAAATAATTTCCTACGATATATATATATATATATATATATATATATATATATATATATATATATATATATATATATTCATTCAAGCTTATTTAGTTGAATAATATAAACATATGTCTATTTTTTTAATACTGTCAAATTCACGGATCAAGTAATTTCAATCTCATCCAAGATCATATTCAAGGGCGACAAAATTAATGTAAATGATAGTTATGGACTTTTTGTAAATGCACAAGAAACGCGCTCTGTCATAGCCGACCCTAAAGATTGGATGAGATTGAAAGTACTTGGGATCATAGAAGAAATAACCAAAACTACGGCGTCTTTCTTAATCAGATTTGTAACAGAACTAAGAAAGTGATCCGTCAATTTGAGATGATTAAAATAAAAAATACAAATAGACATAATACGTTTAGATTATTCAAACAAACATGCTTGAAAGTAGATATGCTGCCTAAATACACACACAAATATATATATATATATAGCGGTGTGCAGGTTTTAGGAGTCAAGCTTTGCATGATGATAACCTCGTATATCCATTCACTTTTCTTTTACAAAATGAAAAGATACATAAAATGTTTTCGCCGTTTGTTCATTGGTCTTGACATAAAGTTTGCATGGCCTAGTAATTGTGCCTTAAAATATAACTAGACAGAAGCATGATCAATCTGCATGCCACTGACACACATACACACGCACACACACACACACACACACGCACACACACATATATATATATATATATGTATATATATATATATATGCTCCTGAAATTATTTCGGTTGAGCTCTCTGGGTAGGAAGTGTTGGTTTGTAAATAATGACTATTACGATTAATAATGCAAGACTCATCGGTAAATCGAATCGAGTTCTCTCAGTCACTGTATGTTTATCTACAAATAGCCGCACTGATGAACTTTGATACATCTGTGAATGACAATATATATATATATATATATATATATATATATATATATATATATATATATATATATATATATATATGTATATATATATATATACAGTAAAATTATGATACTTGATGTAATTCTATTAGGTTGGTGCAAAAATAATGACGTAATAATGTCGTTTTTTGACATTAAAAAATACGTGGAAAAACGACATTATTACGTCATTATTTTTGCATCAACCTAATAGATTCGTGCAAATATATTTTAGTGCTATTTTTCTTAAAGAAGTAATCATCACCATGATTAGGATGATGACGATCATGAAGAACAAGTTTATCATTGACGCTATAACAAGAAGAAGATAGTTTTAATAGACAAATGCATTTTTGATAAAAGCAAAATCATTGGCCAAAAGTAGAAAAAAACAAGACTACTGGAAAAGACGAAAGCAAAAACAAACAATAAAAAAAAGTACAAAAAAAATCAGCGACAAAATAACAAGTTCTAAATAAAAATTTTTAAATGCTCAATCAGTGTTTCCACATTTGTTGTAATTCACCATTTTTCAGGGGGTTTAGATGTGGTTTTTGAAAAAAAAAGAATAGAAATTTTCGAAATTCATTCTTCCTTCTGTTTATTTATTCAGATTTTCCAGTCGAATTTAGCGTTCCAAACCAGAATTGTCCTCGAACGAATTTCTCGAAGAATGGATTAACCAAAATTCAAATTCAAATCGAACGCAGTTGATGAACGTCTGTTTAATTCAGAGGATCAATAACATAAAAGCAGAACTGAAAAACTGCAAAGATAACTTTTAAATTAACAAAACGATTCTCCTTAGATACGTGTACTTATAAAATATTAATAATTTATAGGAAGAAGTATGTTTCATTATATACATACATACATACATGCATATATATATATATATATATATATATATATATATATGTATATATATATATTATTTATATGCAGAAATATTTAAGTAAATGGTCTGTTTAAATATTTGTGTCTATATAAATAACGTATAACAATATGTATATATATATATATATATATATATATATATATATATATATATATATATATATATATATAAAATGGACTCTCCCGTCGGTTTCAACGCATGAGGATCTGGCAGCTTAATTGATTAAGTTATGAAATTTTGTGCGATAATTTTAAGTGGCACTTAAGACCCGCTAGAGATTTACAAAGGAAGCCGCATATGGAGTAAGAGTAAGTATTGTAGGATGAGATTGCTGTTAGATTGGCTGACCTTTTAGATCTTGCTCTCACTTCTTGAAGACGATTCAGACAAGCTGATTGAAAACTGCTGAGTCTAATAAAACACGTTGATCTCTCTTCTAGCCGCTCCAAGCCTAAGCGCTCGAGGGTGTTATGAGGTATATTGACAGCTGACAAGTTGCTCTTCAGCTTGTCTTTGTATCTTAACAATGGGCGTCCTACATTCCTGTATCCCTGATCTAACTGGCTGTACATTAGGATCTTGGGTATCCTGTCATCAAGACATGACCAGTCCAGCGTAACTGAGACTGTATGAGAAAAGTTTCAATTCCTCTAATACTATACCTACAATATATATATATATTACATGAATCATTCATACAAAAAACAAATATAGAGGTTAATGATTTAAATGGCGAGAATACATCTTCGCTAACAATATCAATAAGATACACTAACCCCGAACCTGTAGATGAATGATATGATCTCTGTTTATAAACAGGGATCATATCATGTTTAGGAACTGACGAAAGATTGTAAAAACTAAAAAAAGACCTTATGCAACTGGAATTTATAAACAGGGGTCATATCATTAACGGAAGAATAATGTTTCTCGTCACTCTGGGGGAGGGAGTTGTCAGACAACAGTATCAACATCTAAGTGTCCACATGAAACATTCAGTCTTAGGGAGCAGCAACATGAATAGTGTTCTACTCATTGTACACACACACACACACGCACACACACACACACACACACACACACACATATATATATATATTCTTTATATGACATTATTTCCTATTACGTGAAATGTTATTTTTGGGATACCCATGTTTGAGTAGACGACATGTTTTTTGTTTCTTGTTTGTTTAACATCGGGATTTACTTTTTATCGACAATCGAGAGACTTAATAAAGAAAATGTGTTCTACGGTAGGGTTCCTACTTGAATTCATATTTGTAGGAAAAATCACAGTCAGATGCGGCCTGTTTAGCAATATTAAATTACCGTTTGGGAAGTTGTGGAACACCCTTCCCATTTACTGTTTCCCTGATAGCGATAATCTCCAACTATTCAAATGTAATGTCAATCGACATCTCCAGTTACCTTGATCTATACACTATCCTTCCCTCAAACTTTGTTCTATCACTCCTATCTGCTCTTGCTAGAAATCTTCTGCAACCCCCCTGCATCCTAGTGGCTTCATGTCTTGCTCGGGTCGCTAAGCTTAAAAAAAAAAAAAAAAAATACATATCATTTCGCTGGGGTCTTCTCCAAGGTCCATGTGTGTGTGTTTGTGCGTGTGTGCGTGTGTAAAATTCGTCTGCGTCTATCGGGGAGATGCTAAAACAATTACCCCTATACATGAATCTAGACACAGAGAGATTATTGTCCGTTCTTTAAATCGATGTTGAACACATGGGGAAAAGAAATGAGTCATAAAATTTCCTTATAATTAAAACACGAATCAAACAGCTTGCCAATCTATAAATCGATCTTTCTATATATCGATCTCTGCTCCCATTAATCTTATTGTCGAGTTCGCGTCTTAATGTCTGTTTATCATTCTCTAAGCATATCTATCTATCTATCTATCTATCTATCTATCTATCTATCTATCTATCTCATTCTTTTCACATGAATCTTTGTCCATATCTATCTCATTCTTTTCACATGAATCTTTGTCCATATCTATCTATCTATCTATCTATCTATCTATCTATCTATCTATCTATTTCATTCTTTTCACATAAATCTTTTTCCATATCTATCTATCTATCTATCTATCTATCTATCTATCTATCTATCTATCTATCTATCTATCTATCTATCTCATTCTTTTCACATAAATCTTTTTCCATATCTATCTATCTATCTATCTATCTATCTATCTATCTATCTATCTATCTATCTATCTATCTCATTCTTTTCACATAAATCTTTTTCCATATCTATCTATCTATCTATCTATCTATCTCATTCTTTTCATATAAATCTTTGTCCATATCTATCTATCTATCTATCTATCTATCTATCTATCTCATTCTTTTCACATAAATCTTTGTCCATATCTATCTATCTATCTATCTATCTATCTATCTATCTATCTCATTCTTTTCACATAAATCTTTGTCCCTATCTATCTATCTATCTATCTATCTATCTATCTATTTATCTCATTCTTTTCACATAAATCTTTGTCCATATCTATCTATCTATCTATCTATCTATCTATCTATAAATACCTTAATTAATATAAACACTAGCTGAATTACTCGACTACGCCGTGTAATATTTTGATAGCAGCCGCTCATGATGACAGTAGTCTGTAAAAGTAGTCCCACATAAATTCTCATATCAAGGGTAAATATTTTAAATCTTTAACAAAGAAATATCTTGTTATGATGACTCATGTGGGTCAAGTTTCATTTTTAGCCACAAAGGACATGGATATAAGGCCACACTTTTGTGTATATCAGTAACCTCAAACAAAAACAAAATTCATTTATCTCTGATAATTTTCCAGTGAAAATAGTACTAAAGAAAAATAGAAAATATCTCTTTCCTGAAAATTCTTCAGTGAAATTGTTTTTCAAAGCTCACACATATTATTAATTAAAAAATCCTAACAAAGTGGAAAGAATGTTTTGTTTAACACGTTTCGTCTTTTAGGACTTAATCGGACTAAAATGATATTTAAAAGATGTGACTACACATGCGCGCGAAGAAAAGACGACGCGGTGAATTTTAAATTTAAATTTAATTCTTTTTTACAAATATAAGTTTTCGGCATATAGTCTGGCAGATGTCATATACAAAATAATAAGTTAAAACTTGCAGGAAAAATTTATTGTATCACCTTTAATAATTGTCACAAGTAATACAAGGAGAAACTTCAAGATAATTTAAATGGAAAATTGTATGAACACAAAAGGGATCTATTGCAAAATAACATATTAAATGCATTACTTGCGCATCGTAAGGAGACTGACCACAATTTTGATATAAAAAATGACTGTTTAGTTAAAAAAAATGCTATTTACTAAGACCGAAATGTATGGAAAGTGCTTTAATCGCTAGATCATCCGCAATAAATTTACGTCCAGGTTTTTTACATTTCACATTTCTTGGTGGATCTTCTATTATTACGAAATGGGATATTTAATAACGACAATAACGGAAACATGAAAAAGAATAAAAGAAATGGACTCCACCCTAAATTATATTTAAAAAAGAATTACATTTCAATTTAAAATTCTGAGCATCCCTTTTCCGACGTGCGCATATATATATATATATATATATATATATATATATATATATATATATATATATATATATATATATATAGTAGGGCGTTCCTTAAAGAAATACAAAAAATTGTTCTCACAATTACAGACCACACCTTACGAAGGGCTTTATCGATGTTAAATATGTGTGAGTTTTTAAAAACTTTTCAGTGGAAAATATCATGATGCCATTTTTGACCTTAAGTCTCTGGTCGGGACCAGGAAAGAAAGAAGTATAGAGCAAAAATGAAAGGAACTAGACAATTATAATAATAATAATTTTATAGAAAAGAAACTGCAAGAAACTGATATGAACTTCACACAAAGCCGTTTACAGAGATAGGACCTTAAACAATTCCTGGGACTTTACAATCCACCGAGAGAGAATAATGAAAGCTAATCGCACAGACATCCTGATGAAAGATAACAAAAATGGAATGTGTTTTCTTATTGACATGGCAGTTCCTGCAGATTGTGATGTATCTTTGAAGATCTTCAAAAAACATCAAAATACAAGGATCTTGAAATGGAATTCTCAAAAATGTGGCAGATGAGGGCATCAATAATTCAAAATGAGTAAATAGGTCCTCGGATTGTTTGGAAAAGATTCCGATAGACTTATTGAATGTTTCCCCTGGTAGTCCAACCCTTAAAGACGTGCAAAAAATTGTATTCACAAGTAAGGGATCACTGATTACCAAGAGCATCATCTAGGTAAAACGTGTGTGGTCTTAGATTGTTTTGTTTTTCGTTTTTGTTTTTACAAAAAATGTTTAGTGGAAAATGTCATGAAGCCATTTC
>OZ010604.1:67042193-67064693 GCA_963932145.1 Acanthosepion lycidas
GCTGTCGCCATCAAAGTAGGCAGGGAGAGGGAAGGGTAGGTAGCTGGCAAATCCGGACTAGGAATCCGCAACGAACGTGGAGAAAAATGGATCCAATGGTGCACGACCACTGACTAGCTAATAGCCAACAGATGGTTCCAAGAACATCTGAGACAATTATGGATATGGAAAACACCAGGAGGAGAAACTAAAAACTAAATTGACTACATAACTATCAACAAAAAATTTAGGAATGCAATAGTTCACTGCAACGCCTTTCCTAGTAGCGACTGTGGAAGTGACGATCGCCCTGTTATATGTAAACTAAGAATGAAAATACGGAAACCAAAGAAGCCTATCACAGCATTCAAATTGAAATACAACAAACTCCTGGGTGACCCGAACCTGAATGAAAAATATATGGACAGTGGGATAAGAAGATACGATAGTCGAAATGTTATTGGAAACACGAAATGGGACGCACTAAGAGAAACTTTAGGGACATCAGCAAACGACATCATCCCAAACGACCGTCCTGGATATGATTATAAAATACATCCGCGTCCAGGGTAAGACGATAAACTACGTCCAACAGCAAGGTCTCTGATCAGGAGGTTTTGAGGAGCGTGGAACCATCTCTTAATTGCTGGTGTTCTCAGGTCCACTCTGACCCGGGTGGTAGCACCTGTTAGGGTCCCAGCTATGGGAAAATAGTTAACCCTCAAAATGAGGTAAAAAGCATTGAGAAAGTGAAAAAAATGGGTTTTAATACCAGAAATACTTTGTAAAATTATTACCAGAGATGAATTTTTGAAGGAAAAAAAACTATTACCTGCAATATATTTTGGAAAAAAATATTGCCAGCAAACCATTTTTTAAAATATAGATTTTTGACAAAACAAAATATTATCAGGAAAAAAAAGTTGTCAAAAAAAGTTAAATAAGCCACTGGGGTTGATATGCCGTAAAACAAACCAAACCAAATCAAATTACCCCAAAGGAGAATGTTCGAAGTAAAAACGAAGGAAAAGTTTAGTATATGTTCGTAATCTAATTCTCTCACTCCACTTCTATCCTCTCTTCTTTCTTTCGCTGAAAGCAAGTTGTGCCTTTCTTCCTTATTCAAACCGTTATAGTCTATTATTTATGAAGTAGCAGGGCGTAACGGTTGTGAGAACTAGCGAATGCATAATTATAATAGGACTGTTGGGCAGGGCCCTTAAGTATTGATGCATTGTAAATTTATGTTAATGAGCAGGATGTAGAACACCATGACCGAGTATCGCGAGGATTTGTATCTTTGGATGTTTAAAAAAAAAAAACTAATAAACTACAAGGACCTTGAAGTAGAGATTTATGATGTATTGGCAGGACGTAATGGTCGGGCGAACTAACTGAATGAAGGATAAATACACATAGTAAAATATCTACATTCTATTCTTTCTTAGTTCTTATCTATCTATCTATCTATCTTAGTTCTTATCTATCTGTCTATCTATCTCACCATAATTGGTAGGGATTATTCCAAGAATGGAATTTAATTTATATATATATAAAACGCAATCACTGTTTGTAGAGAGGTGAGAAACACTTTTGCTATTATTGCTCTGTAATATATATATATATATATATATATATATATATATATATATATATATATATATATATATATATATATATGTGTGTGTGTGTGTACAACTTCTTCTTTATAGAAAAGATTTTAGAATACAGATGCATGCCCTTGGTGTTTAAATACGGGAATATCTTCCATTGTCAGGGTCATCGTCTCTTGATTTCCCTGAAATATTCTTTCATAGGGTTTCGACTTTATTTATTGCACTCTGTAGACTATCTCTTGTTTCCTTTATCGCTTCTCTTCTTCTTAGGACTGTAACATATCAGACAAAATATGTGACAGTTTAGAAATGGTTCCCCCTCTACACTCATCAGAAAACGTCTTCGTATTTGATGATCTCAATCCGCACCATTTCAAATGACTTAAATATTTTAGTGTTGCTTATGTTTCCTGTATTCAGACTTCAAATTTGTCCGTTTCGTGATGTCAACGAACATTCCTTGCCACTTAATGTCTACGAATTCTCGTTCTCACTTTCGTACTGCTTGTTGTAGTAGAGACTTTGTAATCGCAGATACAACTATAGTAACGCCGTTGAACAATACTGGTGTCAGACACATTCGAATAACACTCGCACTAATAGTAATTGCTAGATAATACTCGCTCGAAAAGAAACCACCGAATAGTAATCCGTATAGTATATTTAGCCACTCCCCACGAGGGTTGCATGTGGCACAAGGCCGGGTTTAACGTGGGCTCTCCAAGCCCGTAGGCTCGGCCAAAAATATTCCCTTTCAAACCCGTATAAACGGGTTCAGGTGCAGTCTACCGCCCCGAACAAGACTCTGCCCTTCGGCGGAGCCTCGTCCCGGTTCCTCTCTGCCTTAGACGCTAATTCCCATATATAAATTTTCTTTACCTTCACGTGATCTACTTATTTAAAATTGGATCGCCTGTGTTTGCTTTCTTGTGAACTGCGTTCAAACTCCAGTGTCGGCAATGACACTTTATTACTATATAACATTCCGTTAGTCAGTCTCTCAGTCAAATAGTAGATTTACCTACGCGTTACACTAATAATTCTAACCTTAGTGACTTGTTATGGGTGAAATGATTGAAAAAAAAAGATAGATACAGATGCGCCTGTGATTTTGTAAGTTGAAAAGATTGTTGCCATAAAAGCGCTGATTTCTGTAAATATATGACATTTACAAACATTATTTTCTTTGTAAATTAAATGCATTAAAAAGAATTTTTTAAAATTATTTATTAAAACAAATTAAAAGGCTGATATATTAATGATAAATACATTTATAAACGTTTTAGTGAGTGTGGGTCTTGGCTACAATTTTCTCGGATATTCTCGCTAAGGCCCGAGAAATAATTACATTTGTGTGCCCCATTACACTGAGCGCTGCGTCTGGATATTAGATTCATATCAAAATGAAAAATCGATTACCACTGCTTTATATTCCTGAGGTGAACATTCCGAAATTGACTCCATTGATTGATTTCTTGATTAGGTGTCCTTTCAATTGAAGCGACTGTTCCCAAAACTGACACTAGCGCGACTTTCTCGTTCTCAATAGTTTTTATTAGTCGCAACAGTTCCAATTGCGAGAGTAGTATCTGATAGGGCTATTAAAGTAGCAGTAATGAAGCGAGCAATGGCGGCCGTGACGGTAATTTCATTGCGAATACAAGATGAGTTTTCAGATCTATAATTATTTCATTGGTGAATCAAGGACATTATTATTATTATTATTATTATTATTATTATTATTATTAATAATAATAATAATAATAATAATAATAATAATTCTTTTGATTTGCTGTTTGATAGAATTATTTACCAAATGGTCTCAGCCAAGACATCAGGTAAATGAAAGATTTTCTTAGAAACCTATTGAGCATGTTGTACGATTTTATTTCAGATATAGATGGATTATCTGTGATTTTCTTAATGTTTCTATCGACATCCTTTTTAGTCATTCCTAGTGCTCTTATAACTACTAGAATAATGGCCGTGTTAAAATGTTACATTCTTTATATATTCTATTCCGAGAATATATTATTATTATCATTTTATAAATAGATAGATAAGAACTAAGATAGATAGATAGATAGATAGATAGATAAGAACATGGTGAGATAGATAGATAGATAGATAGATAGATAGATAGATAGATAGATATATAAATAAATAAATTGGTATTATATATATATGATGTAGTAGATTTATTTTTAATCCGACATTTTTCTTACATCAGAAGTTATTTTGAGTAAATTCCCGTGTTTGAAATACATATCTTCTCTTTTTTTTTAAATTTGCGTATTACGTATATCGGACTCTGCACGCAAAAAAAAAAAAAAAGTAAGAAAATGCCGGCGTGCGCATTATCTTTATTACCTTTTATTGGGTGCACCGGTCGATAGACGTAATACTAACTATTTAAATAAAATAAAAACAAGGTGTGTATTTCAAAGACGGGTATCCACGAAAAATAACATTTGAATACTATATATATATATATATATATATATATATATATATATATATATATATATATATATATATATATTAAGAAGATTAACCGTAGACGTTTTGTGTTGAAATGTGGATTTTTTATTTTACAATATATATTATACCCCATTTAAAAATAGAGTATAATTTATATTTTAAAATAATATATATTTTAAAATAATATATATTTTAAAGTAATATATATATTAAAATAAAAATTCCAAATTTAAACCAAAAACGTTTTTCCATTCATCTTCTTTTTAAAATATACACTTTTCTCTTGTTGGAACAACTATAAACTCTTCCCTATATATATATATATATATATATATATATATATATATATATATATGAGTTGCAGTCACTATCATAAAGGTGAACTTAGTGTATTTTGTTTAAAGATTTCTAAATTGGGTGTTATTTCTTTTATTATTTTACTAGCTTTCCTTCTTTTATATACTTTTTATATATTTTTTTAACTCTGTGTTTTAACATTTAATGATAAGGATAGGCTTTTAGAAATTGTTTTGTTTTTACTATATTTCATCCTTTTTTCTGTTTCTTTTAAAACCATTTTAGACTTACTGATCAAAGAAATTTTCATTTTAAAAATAAGAAGAAAGGGTAGTCTTCCGCAAAGATGTGACAATCATCATATAGATAATTCGCAGACTGTAGTGTTCCGCTGTACTACTTCTCTTTGATGGGACTTGACAACCGAATGCCTCAAGCCTAGATTGAAAACCGACCAATTTGGTGTCAGTCCGAGTCGCTACCACTGAGCTATCTTCACTCGACAGATTGCGTACCAAGCTGCTGTTATTCGAGTCCAGAAGTACAATTCAATTATGGTCAATCCGATCTCATTCCAGCGAAAGTACAAAGCTACGTAAGTGATTCTCACCTCTCTAGACAGTGATTTCGTTTGATTGTCTCTTTTGTTATAATAAAAACAATCTTGGTCTTGTATTCATAAATATTATCAATTTCTCACGCATCATATATTTTTAATATCATGTCCTTTCTGGGCGTTGGCTTCTTTTTCTATTTTTTACTATTTGCGAATGTCTGTGACTTCTTGGAAATGGTAGTATTATTATTTTCCATTAAATTCAGAGTTCTACATCGAGATTGACTGCAACCGAAGGCTAGCCACCCCAGTCTACTCAGCTATTTAACCCATAGCTGGAAGGAGAGAATAGTTGAATCATTTGTGAGAAAGCGAAACGCGGAAGATACGGATTTGATTTGGCGTTCGCTATACGGGATCGTTTTATGCTAGGTTACTCGTAGGAACCACGCAATCCAGCACTAGCATCTGCATAGCCGGTTTTTGGTTACTAACCCGATTTCAACCAGACTTTACTTATGAAGAGGTTAGTTAGATACCCATCAAAATTAAAACAAAAAACGGTCAAAGGGTGGATGAGAGTACTTTTAGAGCCAACGGCCACCTAGGACATCCGGGTACATTGTGTTCAATAGCTGTGGCGGGAACCAGTGCAATGATGGCACTTAGATTACACGACGAGGGCTACTGTGACCACGTAATCCAACACTAGCTTCCACAAGGGCGATTCTTCGGCGACTAAGCCGGTTTCACCACCAAAAGGGTAATAAAAAAAAAAACAAAAAAAAAACTGTCAGAAGGTGGATGAGGTTTTTTTTTAAGTCCAACGGCCAGGACTATTGGGTAGATTGGCTTCAATAGCTATGGAGAAAACCAGTGCAATAATGATACTTAGGTTATACGACGAGGGCTACCGTGACCACGTAATCCAGCACTAGCTTCGACATGGGCGGTTCTTCGGTGACTAAGCCGGTTTCATCAGCAGGCTTTACTTATGTAAAGGGTATTAAAAATTAACAAAAAATAACTTTCAAAGGGTCAATGAGAGTTCTTTTAGGGCCAACGGCATTCTATGAGAATCGGGTAGATTCAATAGCTATGGAGGGAACCAGTGCAATGATGATACTGCGAGTTTTCTAGACTGATAACAACCTGGGCAGGAGAAGACGGGCTCCATGGAAGAAAATTTAGAGTCCTTAAAACGCAATTAAACATGAAATTCACATTTATCCATCCACCAGCTGCAACGGGTCCATAAGATTCTGGTCCAAAAGCCCTGTTCCTCATCAATATCATGACAACACCAGGTCACATAGAGGAAGGACAAAACAGGGAAAACTTTTGGAACTCGGTTGGTCTGTTGTACATCACTTGCCATATTCATCAGACCATGCACTAACCGATTATTATCTTTTTCGATTGATGAAAAAAAAAACTTTTAATATGAAAAAATATCCTAATTACGTATAGATACAAGAGTTCGTCGAAAGATTTTTCTGAATATAACAAGAGCATAAGAAAAAATGGGAATCTGTTGGTCTGTTCAAAAAAACATACCATATTCATCTGACCTTGGATTAACCGTTTTTTTTTCAAGCAAGTGTAGTGGTAAAAACATTGCTTTGTGACTTTCGTGAATAAAGCAAGAATAACATGAGAAAAATAACGGGATTCTGTTGGTCTGTTTGAAAAAAAAACCTGCTATATTCATCTGACTTTGGATCAACTGATTATTTCTTTTTTATTATTCGAGTTTTTTTAAAAGCGAGGAAACAATAAATGCACATTTCTACGTTCAGCAGCTACTACGTGTCCTTACAATTCTTGTCTAAAAGCGCCATACTGTCGTCAATAGGAAAAATGTTATTTTCGTTCATGAAAACGCAAACTCGTATAGAGGAAGGATAACACAGGGAACACTTTTGGAACTCGGTTGTTCTGTTCTACCTCAGCAGCAATAATCACCTGACCTTGCACTAACCGATTATTATCTTTTTCGGTCGATGAAAAAGACCCATTAATATGAAAAAATATCCTAATTAAAACTAGATTCAAGAATTTTGTCGAAAGATTTTCCACGTCAAAACCTGCAAAATTTGATCTAAAATGTCTCAAAGAGCTGCCTGAAAAACAAAACAAAACAAATAATCTTACAATAAACGATTATTTGTTTTTTTTTCTGTCGCGTGTATTGAGATCGTTTGAGGTATTATTTGAATTCTTTAAAAGCGGAGTAACAATAAATGCACATTTCTACGTCCAGCAGCTACAACGTGTTCTTATAATTTTTGTCGGAAAGCGTCCGGCATTCCTTGGTTGTATATCGATCTAGGTATCTTACAGGGAATTCCGGACTGAACACTTTATTTAATCAACGGGGTTCGACTGTTTTCATTGTTTTGCTCATTTCTACGGATACCGTCTAGTTCTTATTTTTGTTTAGTACTGCTCAGTTATAGCTCAGCCGTTTCCACTGAGTGAAAGCACACACTGCTCAGCCGATGGCCTACTGGGTAAAAGATTTGCTTTGTGAATTTCGTGACATAAGGGATGTGGGCTGAATCTTTGTGTCTGATAGTGTGTACTTGTATTCAGTGAAAAGCGCGTGGGTGGGGCGAGCAATAGCTGAGCAGTAGTAAATAAAAATATAAATTACACGATATACCCTTGATATCACTACACCCTTGTACAAATTAATTGAAACAACCGCTTTAGTTTCCTTTCTTTCTCCATATGGTCAGTTTTACACGCACTGTACTGACAGGGTTTAATCGATTTCTATTTTTACCTCAGATTAGCTCATTTGCAGTGGTGTGCTGTAATATGAATCTATTTTCGGTACGTATGATGAGATTTGTTTGGCTTTGAAAAATATTGCACCATCCCTGATTGTATCAAATTTTCATCCCGCTCAAACACTATTTTTTCGACTGTCGATTAGTTGTCCTACGGCCATTGCCTGCGATGGACGTTACTCCAAAGAAGCGTACGAAAATTGTAACGCTGCCTGAACACACTGGCAAGCCTTACCAGTGAGCAAATCAAAGTAATATAGACTGGCCAGGAAACTCTTCTGGTTTAAATCCAATCGAGAATCTGTGGTCAATCTGCAAGGAACGACTTTGTGGAATGGACAAACAGAGTACTAACATGGGTCATGTCTAATTAGAAAAAAAGAAAAAAAAAGGGTAAATAATAACGAAATTATTCGTTTTGTTTCATTTAATTTGCGCAGATTTGGTTAGTATAAACAATGCACTCACTTTGAATGTCTAATCAAATGCTTAGAAATGCTTGGTATTGACAAGTTACCTCTCTGAGTGCTTTATTTTGTCAATAAATATCTGACACTATTGTCTCGACTATCGATTACTTCTCTTACGCCCATTCCAAGGAAGCGTACGAAAATAGTAACGCTCCACAAATAGACTGGCAAGCCTTACTAGTGAGTAAATTAATGTACTATAGATTGGCCCGAAAACTCTCCTGATTTAACCCCAATTGGGAACCTGTGGTCAATCTGCAAGGAACGGTTTCGTGGAATTGACATACGAAATACTAACTTGTGCTCTGGGTCATGTTTCCTTGGAAAATATGAAAAAGTAAATAATAAAGGAATTATTCGGTTTTCTTCTTCAATTAATTTGCACAAGGGTGTAGCACATATTTTAACGAAATAGTTCGCTTTTATACAAATATTTGTCAAGAACGAATAATATGTAAATAATATCGGTTTATATATATATATATATATATATATATATATATATATATATATATATATATATTTCAGTGCTTGGCTATATAAAAAATGTATAAGAGTACGATATATGTTTTACTAAAAGTGATGTATGCTAAAGTAATTTCTTTTAATGATTGCACCGAAGTATGGCAATAAAGTCACTAAAACACACGGGGTTACTGAGTGTGAAAGAATAATGGAAAATATTAAGGGGAGATAACAGTAAAAACAGAGGAATCGTGTAGACAGTACATAACGCTTGACATTGCATTTCAATATTTGAAGATCGAAGTTGGTTGGAAAGCATGGAGGCAAATGAGATTTCCACGAGCAGGAAAGGGCGAGGAAAGAAACTGTTAGCATAGAAGTTACGGCTGGATCTAGCCAATTCAACGGTGTTGTCAATACGCCCGAAAAAGATGTTCCTATTAGGAATGAAAACTGAAGCTAAGTGTAAATGTAGCAGTTGGCATGAACGGATTCGCTAAAAGTTATCAAACTTTGTTTTCAGACCAAATGTAAAATGAAATAAGAAAAAATAAAAGAGTAAACAAAAATCAGCTTTTCGTATTGATTTTTTCGACATCGACTTTTCCGTCGATGTTCCTTTTGTGCCACATATTGGGAAGATAATTGTAAAACCATTTTCACTCTGCTTACCTGCTGCTAGAATTTTGTTAATATCTTTCTTTAAATTGAAAGATTGCTCCAACACTGTCTTTTACTTTTTTTTAACTGTATGTTCCGACATCTTTTACTGCGATACACGTTCACCGTCGTTTCAGTTATCTGTGGCCAACCCCAGAAATAATGATTACAAAACTTTACTACTGAGTTTAGTAAGTTTAGTAAATTTAGCAAGTTCTATTCTAATAGTTTTTTCTTTTCCCCCTCCGTCCTCTTGGGCTCTCACGAGTTTCTTGGAAACTATGATCATTAAAAAAAATAAATACAACCTTTATCTACATGTCTTTTTAAATCCATTTCCTTTATTTTCTTTTATATAAGGACACACACACACATATACATATATATTTACTCTGCGTCTTAGTGGTTTTATTACCTTCCACGGAGTAAAATTAATAAAATAATGCAAGCTTATTGATGCTGGCAAATCAGATATGTCTGAGACAAGGCGCAAAGGGCATCCTTTAAGTGAAAATGTGACAAGCCAAATATAACAGGCAAAGATAAATATTATATGCTAAGGTTGCTAAGATATACTTTATGAACGAATCTTGTATTAAACACATAATTTTGATTGTATTATATATTTACCGATATTTCATTGTATTATATGTTTATCAATATTTGATTGTATAATATGTTGATTTTATTATACGGTTAACGATGTTTGATTGTAGGATATCTTGATTGTATTATATGTTTACCGATGTTTGATTGTAGTATATGTTGACATTATTATATATTTACCGATATTTCATTGAAGGATATGTTGATTGTATTATATGTTTACCAATGTTTGATTGTAGGATATGGTGATTATATCATGTTTACCGACTATATGAAGTCATTATTATTATTATGGGGTCCACCCCTTTTTCATATAAGTGGACTCTACCAAGTGTACCTGGACTGCTGCCGTTAAATACCCAGAGTTACAGTCAGCGAGGGCAGTAGTGGTCGGTAGTTGGTTGTCGGAGAGTGTGATATAACCTCTTGTAGAAGTCAGTTACCAGCACGTAGACTCTAAGGAAGTCCTACTTCGAGACTGTATATATCTATCTGTATTTGCTACTAACCACGTTCCTGGACTTACTAACAGTATTACTCTTTGTATGATTGTGTAAATACATTTTATTTCATATATTTAATTATTGCGTTTGTCATTCCTTGGAGACCGAATTCATCACGGAATCCACAACAATTATTATTATTATTATTAT
This sequence comes from Acanthosepion lycidas, assembly GCA_963932145.1. Lineage (NCBI taxonomy): Eukaryota > Metazoa > Mollusca > Cephalopoda > Sepiida > Sepiidae > Acanthosepion > Acanthosepion lycidas. The sequence goes on from OZ010604.1 coordinate 67,052,772, forward strand.
TATTATTATTATTATTATTATTTAAATTGCATGTTTATTATTAAATTTCTCCAATTATTATAATATGGGGGTTAGTTTTTTTATTTATTATTTTTAACCCAAGCAAGGTGATTCAATGGACAAAAGAGAGTGAAAGAGAAGGAGAAGACGCCAATGAAGAGAAAGAGCAATGATCTTTCACAATGGTCTATCAAGATTTTCTTTATGTCGAAATTTTAATGATATTTTGGAAAGTTGCCATTTTTAAAATTTTATTTTTAATCATTTATCGTAAGCTCGCCATGTCATTAAGATGTAAATGTTTACAAGGAGTGAAAGAGAATAAGAAGACTTTACTGGGGAGAAAGGGCAATAAAAGAACAGGAAGACAGTAGATGGTGATTGGCATTGCATTTAAGTTTTTGAAGATTGTAGTTAGAAAGAAACTGGAAGAGAGTACGGCAGGTGAGAGGAGCTAGAAAAAGAAAACTATTAGAAAATAACTTACAACTAATTTAACTGTAAAACGGCGAGGCCTAATCAAACTAGTCTTTAAATGCAATGACAAAAATAAATATTCGAGAATATTGAAGGTATTTGCATGCAACAAAAACAAAAATCCATTAATAAAAAACTATTGTCTAAAACCTGTAATTCCTGAAATGCTACAAAAATAATACACGGCATTATACGTTACTGCCACATGTCGCCGTTGCATGTGTCTAACATGTGCCACACGTTGCCGTTGCATGTGGCTGATATGTGCAACACGTTGGCGTTGCATGTGGCTGACATGTGCCACACGTTGGCGTTGCATGTGTCTAACATGTGCAACACGTTGGCGTTGCATGTGGCTGACATGTGCCACACGTTGCCGTTGCATGTGGCTGACATGTGCCACACGTTGGCGTTGCATGTGGCTGACATGTGCAACACGTTGGCGTTGCATGTGGCTGACATGTGCCACACGTTGCCGTTGCATGTGGCTGACATGTGCCACACGTTGGCGTTGCATGTGTCTAACATGTGCAACACGTTGGCGTTGCATGTGGCTGACATGTGCCACACGTTGCCGTTGCATGTGGCTGACATGTGCAACACGTTGGCGTTGCATGTGGCTGACATGTGCCACACGTTGGCGTTGCATGTGTCTAACATGTGCAACACGTTGGCGTTGCATGTGGCTCACATGTGCCACACGTTGCCGTTGCATGTGGCTGACATGTGCCACACGTTGGCGTTGCATATGGCTGACATGTGCAACACGTTGGCGTTGCATGTGGCTGACATGTGCCACACGTTGCCGTTGCATGTGGCTGACATGTGCCACACGTTGGCGTTGCATGTGTCTAACATGTGCAACACGTTGGCGTTGCATGTGGCTGACATGTGCCACACGTTGCCGTTGCATGTGGCTGACATGTGCAACACGTTGGCGTTGCATGTGGCTGACATGTGCCACACGTTGGCGTTGCATGTGTCTAACATGTGCAACACGTTGGCGTTGCATGTGGCTGACATGTGCCACACGTTGCCGTTGCATGTGGCTGACATGTGCCACACGTTGGCGTTGCATATGGCTGACATGTGCAACACGTTGGCGTTGCATGTGGCTGACATGTGCCACACGTTGGCGTTGCATGTGTCTAACATGTGCAACACGTTGGCGTTGCATGTGGCTGACATGTGTCACACGTTGCCGTTGCATGTGGCTGACATGTGCCACACGTGATTACTTGCATTATTTACATTATTCTTCATAATTCTTCATTATCATATTCACATCGTTTAGGCCCTTGTACTCTCCGGCCTTCTTCAGGTGATTAGAATTTCGAACTGAACACTTTATTTCGTCCACCGGGGTAGATATCCGGAAGAGACATGGCAAGTGGAACTAGAACATTCTAACCCGTTCTTATCGTTGTTCGAACTTAATATTGCAAACTTCTCCTCAAGGCAAAACCTACACCTATCACTAGTATTTTTTACAAGCAATGCTTTTTTTTTAAAGAACACCCCAAGTAATTTTATGGATTTTACCTACTTCCTTTTTAATATTCCAGTAATAGGCTAACAGCGCCGTAACATTTTCATACTTACTATTTTTGAAAATCAACTTATGATTATAGTATCTTTTTTCCATTCATTTTCAGTGGCCCATATATATATATATATATATATATATATATATATATATAATGAAATGGACAAAGTCCGACAATTATTTTTAAGACATTTATTTTTATGTTTATACGTTCTTTTTATAGATACACATATTTAAGTAAATGCTCTATTTATAATAAACATATAAAAACATAGAACATATAAACATAATAAACATATATAAACAGAGAAGTAGATATGCATGTACGTGAGGAAATCATGGAGAATTGTAGTTTAAAAACAGTAAAATCGACCTCGCTAACCGAAACGCTCCTCTGTGGCTAAATCGGTGAAGCACGCCAGGCTATATTACGCTTCCGTATAGGATAGGGGTCGGAGGACGCATATTTTCTATGAAAATTTCTCGGACATTCAGGTCGGTAAATGTCGTTAATACTGTTTATTATAAAACAGAGCATTTACTTAAATATTTGTATCTATAAAAAGAGCATATAAACATAGAAAAAAATTCTTAAAAATATCGGTTCGGTTCGGCATCCGTCCGTCTCGAGAGACGATGGAGTAGCGCTTTTTTTTTCTAGGCGATGGAATTGCATAGCCTCTGGTGACTGTGTAGTCCCACTCTGGAGCGGCAGTCTCTCAGACACTTAGCGCAAAAGAAACTGGATTTCACGGAGACGGAGGCTGTCCTTGCTCCCATAGGAGAGAACCCTTTTATTCCAGAATTACACCTAGGTCTATTTTGTTCATTTTCATAGTTATTGAGCAACCTTCTATTGTGTTGATCAATTATGTTTTTCATATTTTTTTTCGCAACAATAACTTACCGGATCATCATTTTTATTATATCCTCAGTTTCCTCAGTTTTTTTTTCGAAGTGATTTCTAATTAATTTAAAAATATTCCTTCTATATTAGCTTTTAACGATTTATTATATGTCGAGTTGAACTATATTATATTTCTACTCCTAATCTATTTTATCTTTTTATTGTTGTTTACTAAATTTAAGTCCGTTTTTGTGTCCAAGGCTTCTTGGTATATTTATTTATCTTCTTCAAAGATATCCTCATTTTATTGAGTTAGTAGATAATATACTTTTCAATTTCTTTGTGGATTCATTAAGCACACCTCAAATGTATGTCTATGAACTTTCCCCTTTCAAAGGGTTTTTAATAAATACAACTAAATGCGTGTATGTTAACTTTTAAAAACATCCCAAATGTGTATATGTGGATTTACCCATCGTTTCAAGGGTCTTATATTCACCACACGATGTAAAAACATCCAAATAAATTGTTATTCACACTATTTACATTATTCGGAATATTGTCCGCTTTTATGAACCTCACTGGGGTAAACTGTTCTAGTTCCACGTGCCATGTGTAATGGATGTCAGTTATCAGTTATCTCCTGCGTATTGAACTCACACTCTTTGGGTCCTGTCACTGGATCTAACTAACGTCTTTATCAATGTGCCATGTGTCCTTGAGGACATCTGTGTATGAATTTCTGGGTATTATAAACCTAATGTCTTCAGCAACCATTTTTACCAGTGCTCATATTGCAATTTTTGCTGTTATTAAATCATGTTTTTACTAGAGCTCATGTAGACTGTTCTAGTTCCACGTGCCATGTCTAATGCATGTCAGTTATCAGTTATCTCCTGTTAATTCCCCTCTCCAAGTTCTCCACTGCCTTAACCGGGTATTGAACTCACACTCTTTGGGGCCTGTCACTGGATATAACTAACGCCTTTATCCAATGTGTCATGTGTCCTTGAGTCAATAAATATGTAAATAGTGTACATAATACCTAATCTCAGAAATACAGACATATACTGAAATTGTTATTTGTTGATAACTAAATTTTTATCTTGAGTTTGATTTTAAATTCACTTGTTAACATGCTTTATTTCACCATTGGTTTGTTACGTCTGTGTCTATGTACGTTGGGTAAAGATTGCTTTATTCCGGACAGTACCCGGCATAATTAGTAATAACTGGTACTATCTTAAATGATATTTAACATAATATGAAGTAGATTAAGTGCGATTTTCTGTTTATAAGTTATTTTTATAGATACAATTTATTTTGTTTCTAATTAAACAGATATAATCACAGTTACAGCCTGAATGTTCGAGAAATTTCGTATAAAATATGCGTTCTCCGACATATTATTTGTGTGTGCATATATATATATATATATATATATATATGACGTCACACATTATGAAATGGACAAAGTCCGACAATTATTTTAAGACATTTTTTATGATTATATATATATATATATATATATATATATATATATATATATATATATATAGGTAAAAATCTGTGGGTAAGTAACCCAAGAGAATCCTATTAATATAAAATATTTAAAAAAAAAATCATCCACATAAGAAAGCTCAATGTATTTATTATAGAGCACAGAAATAAATTACATAAAAATGAAACTCAATTGTACACTATTTTTATGGCCATTTCGCTCCTCGGGATAAATTCCCTTGAGCTTGTCAATACTAAAATATTTGATGATTTTTTTTTTATAAAACGTTTTATTATTGACAAGCTCCAGGGAATTTAGCCCGAGGAATGGCCATAAAAATGGGGCAAAATTGAGTTTCATTTTTATGTGATTCATACGGTGAGGTAATCGAGGAATTGAGGAATCGTAGAGCCGAGTTCGAATTCGGTCGAATCCATCACATAAACTTACATGCTAAAAGTAAAGGTATGAATCATCTTCTTCTAGTTTACCAATAGAAGTTTAACCAATCAGAAGCCGCAGAACATCGTATCTGTCGTGTATAAAGGCGGCCATCTTTGTTTACCCTACAGAAGGACCAGTGCCAACTTAACAGGCGAAGATGATAAAAGGAAGAACTACGCTCTGCTACTTTGCTACGAAATATCCACTGCGAACCTGAACTACGCTTTCCTACTGTCTCCGAAATATTCACTGCCAACCTCTGGAATCTATACTCGAAGACGACCGTTATGAAAATGTCTAACAGGTATAGCGATAGCCTTGGATTGCAACTGGTCTATCGCAGAAAGAAATGGCAACCAACTACGGGAAAAAAAATCTGCCTAGTCAGTCATGTATCGCCTAAGCGTGTATCGCGCATCGCACATGACTGATATATATATATATATATATGTCATTTAATCGAAAATAGAAACATAAGTATATTTAAAATTCACTACATAAATACACATTTTGTTTCAACACTTCTGGTGTCTTGAACAACACCATCACTTCATAAAACACAAGAAGTGTTAAAACAAAATGACTATTTGTGTAGTGATTTCGGAACATATTTATGTTATAATTTTCGATTAAATTATATTTGCTCTACTCTGTATTGAGCACTCTATTTAGAATAGTATTTTTTGGTTATTAAGTGAACCCTTAGGAGACTGCTATAAAGAATATATTATTCTTTGTATATTATTTAACCCCATTTCGCTATTTATGGAATAAAGTGCTCAGTATCAGAGATAGATCGTGTGTAAATGTAAAAGTGAACACTGAAGTCAACACTCAGAGGCGATAGGCTGTTTCATGCTGGATGCAATCATCAAGCCGATATTTAAGAGCCCCCCCCCCACGAAGAATGTATGTGGCACAAGGCCGAATTTAACGTGGGTTTCTCCGAGCCCGTAGGCTCAGCCAAAAAATATTCCCTTAGAACCCGCATAAGCGGGTACGGGATCTGTGTACCTCCCCGGACGAAACTTTGCCCTTCGGCAAAGCTTCGTCCGGGTTGCTCTCTGCCAATGCAGAGAGTTCGACAAAGACTGCGTGTCGACTGGCTCAACGCAATCTCCAGGCCGTGAATGTTGGATATTTTCGTCTGCTATTTATATATATGGGTCATTGATGCATTGTGGGTAATCTATTCTGTCGGTTATTTTGTGGGAGTGGCTTGTTTTTTATTTCTTTATTTGGGTTAATTTATTTTACTTGTTTTTCATAAGCAAATCTACCCAACCCCCCACCCCCCCAAAAAAAATTAATACTAAATGTTAACAAAACATCAAAAAACGAAAAGAATACATAATACAAAATGAAAATGAAAAAACACTTAGAGGCGACAGGCTGTTTCATGCTGGACGCAATCGTCAGGTGGCCTGACGATTGAGTCTATCATGAAACAGACTGTCGCCTCTAAGTGTTGACTTCAATGTCCACTTATATATATATATATATATATATATATATATATATATATATATATATATATATATATATTAGGTTGGTGCAAAAATAATGACGTAATAATGTCTTTTTTTGACAACGTCAAAAAACGACATTATTACGTCATTATTTTTGCACCAACCTAATATATATGTGTGCGTATGTGTGTGTATTTCAGTGACTGAAACATATAAACAAGTATAAGATTACGATATATGTCTTCCTAAATGTAATGTATAATAATTTATTATTATTAAAAAAATTATTTTTATGATATCACCCCATGCAAGAGAGTAAAGCCACTAAGAAATGTTACTCAGTGTGAATAAATAAGAATAAAGGGAATTATTATTAAGGACTGAGAATAATAAAAATAGAGTAATCAATGAATAATATTAAAAAAGTTAGCACCAACCACATATTCTCTCCTTTGCCCCCTAAATCAATAATGAAACTATCATAAGTTCCCCTGGAAGTCAGCTCTCTCAACAAGTATCACCCAACTCTCGTAAAAAATTGTGGGTGGGTGTTTTTTGGCTGTAATTTACTTCTTGCTGCATTTAATAGAATTGTAGTTTGTACACTTCTCTCTTTTTTAACAAACCTCACATTTCTGCTGTTTAGCTACATAATATATATATATATATATATATATATATATATATATATATATATATATATATATATATATATATATATATATATATCTGGGCTTTGACGTCATAGCTTCTATGACAATGCAGTGATTGGATATTCCATCTTCAGTGATAAGCGTCGCAATGTATAGATCTTTTCTTTATGGTAGACTTTTCTTTTTTTTTTTTTTGCTTATTTTTAATTTCGGTGTAAATTTCAATCTATCTGTTCGTTTGTTTTCTTTTGGTCGATTGCTTTACAAGGTACAGCCAGAATACTTTCTCCGTATTGCTTTATATTATTATTATTATTATTATTATTATTATTATTATTATTATTATTCAGTGAGTGATCAGTACGCCAACAAAGGGACGCTGAGTTACAAATATACAAAGAATAATAATTTTTTTATAGTAGTCTGCTAAGGGTTCACTAAGTATATGAACAACAACCCAATTATTATTATGATTATTAATCAATATGCTACAATCATCAACATCTTCATCAACATCATCATCATTTTCATCATTATCGTATATACTCGTGTATAAGTAATAATGCATAGTACGACCCCAAATTCGTTTTGCATGAATTTTGAGTTCGACAGAAAATCTTTTACCTGTGTGTAGTGCAACTGCTCACCAAAAATGCATGATTTTTAAGCTATTCAAAATAATTACCTATGCATACCGCGACCCCCTATTTTTGCGTAAAAATAACTGATCATAAAACACCTCGCACTATACTGAAGTATATACGCTATTTCAATTATTACTGTTACAGAATTCTTCTTTTCATTATTAATGATATTATTATTATTATCATCATCATCATAATCCTTATTATTATTATTATTATTGTTGTTGTTGAGTATAAGAACAGCGCATCAAGAAAGTGACGCTGGGTTATAAATATATAAAGACCAATATAACCATTATAAGTGTTGACTAAGGATTTACCAAATACATACAGTACAGCTAAATTATTATTACTATTATTATTAATGGTACATAAGACCAAGAGCAGCAAGGAAGAAAATAAAAATAAAACAAAAACACTGGGTTCAATGATGTTATCATTTATTATCTATCTATCTATCTATCTATCTATGTATGTATAAAGTTGTAGCCTCTGTCTGTTTGTTTGTTTGTTATAGAACTCCTACAAGGGTTTTGGAAATAGACACCCATCCCCGTAACCATATATATATTCTGAAAATAATTGGCCAGCGTACTTGGATAAATACATTTCTTTTTTTTTTTTGTCAAAGGGATCCCGGAGGGAGGGGCCCAGAAATACCCACTGAATTTTTCCACCTTGATTTTACTTAAATTTAAATTTGAACAAGGGAAGGACTCCTATCCAATATATAGACAGAGAAAACCAGAAGATGGAGGTCACACCGGTAAGATCATTGGGTAATATTGTAATGCACTATCTTTCTTCACAAATTATAAAAATGATTTAAAATCAATCATCATTTTCATAAAAAAAAAATGTGTGACACTTAGCAAGACACGGGTAATTCGGTTAGTTTATAATAATACAATACACATTGCGAAAAAAATCTCCAGAATATCACGTAGACCCCGTATAAAAACAGTGTCGCGTAGCTGTTTCCCGAGACGAGACTCTACCCTTCAACTTAGCCTCGTCTGAGGATCCTCAATGTCCTGCGGCAGAGAGTTTGAACAGCACAGCTGGAGACGAATCTTCAACTGCTGGATATCTACCAACCGTCTCCCGCAGTCAGATGTGGCAGAAGACATAATTTACTGTGGGGTATCCGAACCCGTAGGCTCGGCCAAAAATTACCCGTAGAAAACGGGATCGGGTAGCTGTTTGCCGAGACGAGACTCTGTCCTTACCTCGTCTGGGTATCCTCTCTGTCCAGAGACAGAGAGTTTGACCAGCACAGCTGGAGACGAATCTCCAATTGCATACCAACATACAGCATTTACTACTATATATATGTGAATGCGGACATACCCATTATCGTATGTAGGTATGTTACAACACTTACTATATTTATACTCCTATGAAATGGATCATTATTATATCTATTATTATTAATAACAACCAATATACTACAATTAATATTCTTATCATCATTATTGTTTCAGTTATTCATATTACCGCAATTATTAGTATTGCAATTCATTATTATTATTATTATTATTATTATTATTATTATTATTATTATAAGACAGTGAAAATCGTCAACAAAATAACACTGGTATACAATTACAGGAATCCCTGAGGACACCCAGTCCAGTGAGTATATACATGTAGAATCTTATAGCCAAAATGCGATTTGCAGGTCAGGGACACTAAAATCAAGCATGTACGTAAGTTTGAATATCTGGGAAGTGTTTTGCCGAAGGACGGTATGTGCGATGCTGAAATCCCAAGACGGATTGGGATGGCCAAGGATGCACTCCAAAAGCTGGGCAGAGTACTGCGTGACAGGAGGATTACTTTGGTGACAAAGAAAAGAGTACTGAGCAACTACGTGACATCTATCCTCCTATACGACAGCGAATGTTGGACGGTCTCCTCAAAGAGACTCGAGGCAGCGGAGATGTGGTTCTACAGAAGTATTCTAAGGATCTCATGGAGCGAGCGTCTGAGCAACGATGAGGTCTTGGAGAGGATCCAAACAAGGAAGAAGCTTATACTTAACATCAGGAAGAGGCAGATGAAATTTCTGGGACACGTAATGAGAAAGAACGGCCTGGAGAATCTGTTACTCACGGGTCGAATAGGGAGAAAAAGAGACAAGTTAAAGTAACGCATGGCATACTTGGCGGGATTAAGCAAGTGGATACAGAACGTGGTCTGGGGGAGTTGGCGGAATCATGAAACTTATTGAGAGCCACAAGAGATGGTGGTAAGCCATGATCGCCTACGCCTACGCCATGAAAGGACACATAAAAAGAAAGAAAAGAAATTCAGTGCATAATTTAGTAAGCGGGCCTTAGAAATACCTTCAGACTGAGTAAATCAATCCGCTGAAAAGGGCTCCGGTTGAGGGCGTTCCAAATACGTAAATGTGACTCCCAATTTGCCTTTTCTGCATCTTTCTTAAAACTAAAAATAAATCTAACCATCACGACAGACGGTCATACTGCTCCTCACTATTCCTGTTCATTAACAGAGATACACAGTGCCTCACCACTTAGGTAACATGCCTAACTTGTTAAGTTCAAGCAAATGACATGCATATCTATGGTACTGAACGGGACATTTATACTAGATCATCATAAGTATTTAAAACGAAATATGAAAATATATATAGAAAAAGAACAGAGGCGCTAAGTTAAGGCGGTGGGAAAGAGATGCCTGGTCAGGACTAATAACATTGCAGATACTTTGGGTTTCATCATAAATATTTAAATATACAGCGGGAACACCGGACCAGATCAGGCAACAATATTGAAAGCAAAGACGAATGGTAGATTTATAAATATGCAAGATAGATTCCGGACAGAAGAATTGTCTTGCACGACACAATGACCCAATTTTCTTACCAGCTGAGCTAGCAATGGATTCAGTATAGACTTACCACTTCATACCAGTTGAGAATAGCAGACTAAGAAGGCGCAAGCCACTCTCATAGAGGTTACTATCAGACATGCTGAGAGGAGGCAAGAAAGGATCTTTCAGATGAGTTAGAAACATCTTTATATCTGGTAATCTTGCCTGATTGGACGTTTTACGATTAAGGATGTTCCCAAGTTTTCAGATGTGAGTTCCAAGTCGCCTTGGCTGCCTCTTCCTTAAAACTTAAAAAACAAACTTTTAGACATCCAGTTATATTATTTTTTGACACTTCTCCCGCTTTTGAACAAAGGTGTACATTGTTTTGGTCCCTGTAGTGGTGGTTGGGGGAAGCCCACTTGGTTAGGGTTAGACGACTGATAAGAAAATCTGTTGTATTGAATCGGATATTTGCGGTAGCCAATACTAATTTTCAAAGGCAGTCAATTAAGACCAATTAATCTGCTCAATCATCACTCTCTAGGGTGATCGATTTAAAAATCGATTACAAGGTTGTGGAAGGGGGGAATATATTCTTTATTTTGCAGCATTTCCCCTGTAGTCTAATCTATCGCTATTTCTTTAGAAAATATTCTTCATTTTGCAACATCTACACCACAGACAACTCTATCACTATTTTTTTTTCAAATATTCTTCATTTTGCAACATCTTCTCTACAGACAACTCTATTACTATTTTTTTGGCAAATATTTCTCATTTTGCAACATCTTCTCTACAGACAACTCTATTACTATTTTCTTTGACAAATGTTTTTCATTTTGCAACATCTTCTCTACAGACTAATCTATCGCTATTTTTTTTTTTGGCAAATATTCCTCTGCGGTCAATTCCGCTTTTTCGGATCTTTACAACCAGGATATACCAATTTACAAGGTTACCAAAAAGTCCTTGCCGTTTTTGATTTATTAGATAAAAAGGTATACAGCAGACTTGACATGCAGTTCATCCTCAGAGTAATCCCCATCGGCATCCAGAACCTTTTGCCAGCCTGCCTCCAACTGCGCAATACCATGATAGTCAAAATCAGAAGTTTAGGACGCGTTTGTAAGTGCCTACCACAAGACTTCTTCATTTGCGAATGATTTCCCACGAAGATGGTTGTCCAGGTAATTTAAGAGGTGGTAATTTGTTGGAGAAAGATCCGGTGAGTATGATGGATGGCACAGTGTTTCCCAGGCTAAGTCACCGTATGGTATCCTTGGTCATCCCCACCACATGAGGACTGGCATAATCACGAAGGAACAGTACAATTATGTGAATGATTAATGCTGGATCTTTTTGCTTCAGTGCATGTGGCATACGTTCCAAGTGCAACTTGTACAGGTCCGCAGTGATAGTTTGACCCGTTGGTCCCAGCGTATAGTGCACTCTTTATCGTCTCGTCCACCAGATACAGAGTATAATCTTGCGTGGGTGTAG
>OZ010604.1:67069693-67072193 GCA_963932145.1 Acanthosepion lycidas
CGCACACACATATATATATATTGTATAGTCATAATTTTATTTTTCACTTAATGGATATAGAAGGTTCGCTTCGGCAAGGATTAGTAATATTCATGCATATATATATATATATATATATATATATATATATATATATATATATATATATATAGTGATTTTTCAAGCGTAGCTTATATGTGGCACAAGGCCGGAATTATGGGGCATCCAGTGAGGATCAAACTCACTACTCTGTCGTAATTGTTCAAGAGAGACAAGCTTGCTAACCATTACACCGCCTCTAGGCGCCCATATATATATATATATATATATATATATATATATATATATATATATATATATATATATATATATGTGTGTGTGTGTGTGTGTGTTGACATATAGTTTTAAGGTGTGGTATATTTATGGGATAAAGTGCTCAATATTAGAGATAGAGCGTGTGTAAATATAAAAGTGAACATTGGAGTCGACACGTAGAGGCGACAGTCTGTTTCATGCTAGACTCAATCGCCTCTAAGTGTCGACTTCAATGTTCACTTATATATATATATATATATATTTATATATATATGTATATATATATATATATATATATATATATATATATATATATATATATATATATATATATCAACCAATCAAATATATATATATATATATATATATATATATATATGCAGAATGTAAATAAAGTAAAAACCACATTTAAATTTAAAACAATAGTGAAAAAACAAAATAAAGTTAGAAGTATCCATTAACAAATAAAATAATAGATAAAATTATTTGGGCATCTGTAACAATCTCAGAAACAAGTGATAAAAGTCATTGGAGCCCACAGGTCAAGTCATCCTCATCCGAAAGTTTATAGACCTTTGACCTTGTTGTACTCATTACAGTTGTAACCTACTTAAACATATTGATCCTCACTGGATGCTCTTGAGGATATGATTAGGTAAAGTTAATTTTCTTTTTAATCCCATCTCCTTTCACTACGTAGACGATCATGGCCCTCCACAGATATCCTCTCTTTCTTATTTGCAAATTGTCTTATTATCTGTAGGAAGATGGTGGAGTGATTGTCTTCCTCACAGTTTGAAATTGAGAAATATTCTTCTATGAAACAGTCTACCACTCAAGACTACAGAACCCGGTCTTCCCTAAAATTGGCCCATAGCCCGGTTAGGGAGAAAAGATAGTTTCAAGTCATTCCTGTTTGCTCAAAAGCGAATATAAGAGGATTTGAACTCGGCTTGATGATTTAACTATTTACAACGTTAACCGTTGCACCTCCTACCCACCCTGAATTTAATATTCGTCTATCGCCATTCATTTAAACGGCTTTCGTAAAAAGGTTATTTACATGTGCAAAGCGTTAAGGGAGATAACCGCGCAACTACTACAATCACTATTGCTCAAGGAATACTATAGCTCGATGTATTCATCACTTTTTTTTTTATTTCTAAGGATTTTTAAAAATTTCTATAAGGAAGGGCTTGGGCTACAAGCGGTGCATTTCTTTAACAATACCTTGGCTGGTTCTTCTTGACAGTGTTAGACAGGCGCTTTTATGGTAGATAGATTCGGCTGAGGACTGACCTGACAGAACGATACAGAATTGTCAGTTATTTTAAACGAGAAAAAACGAACGCTTACATACATACATACATACATATATGCACTGGAGCAAAGTAAAATATCTTTAAACTTAAGAACTCAAAAACGAAGGAATTGCAGACATAAGTTTATATTAACTTTTGTCGTTTTTGGTGGTGTGAGAAACACGCCCCCAGAATTTTTAAAAGTATCTTTGATACATCCTGTATGTATATATATATATATATATATATATATATATATATATATATATATATATATATATGAAGAAAAAAGGTACATAAAAAAAGAGTGTGACAGATGTGAATAGATCGGTATCAACAAATACTTTTAATAGACTGAGACAGATATTCAGATAGATAGATATGTACAGACCAAGATAGATAGATTAATTGATAGATAGATATGTACGAATATATATATATATATATATATATATATATATATATATATATATATATATATATATATATAAATACATATATATTTGTATATATATATATATGTATATATATATATATGTATATATGTATGTATATATATATGTATATATATAAATGTATGTATTTATATATGTATATATATATATATATATAATTATTTATTTTAAAAAAAATTTATAACATAAATATGTTATAAAATCACTACAAAAATAGCCATTTTGTTTCAACACCCTCGGTCTCTTATCAAGTGATGACGTTGAATGTAAAATAAAAGGTTTTAAAAGTTTCAAATTAACTAACAATCCTACGCAAGGGGAAAACGTTGTTACAAAGGCTAGATGGACCAATCAAAATTATGTTTTGATTGGTCCATCTAGCCTTTGTAACAACGTTTTCCCCTTGCGTAGGATTGTTAGTTAATAAGAGTAAGACTAATCAAAACAGAT
>OZ010604.1:67077193-67087193 GCA_963932145.1 Acanthosepion lycidas
TACTTCAACGGTAAAACAATGAGACCTAATAGCCAATCTAGCAGTACGCTTAAATTCGCGCAGTCGAGCTACCAAGGATGAAAGCTTATTAGAACAACTTCCATAAAAATATTTATAGAAAATACAGAGGAAATCCATGTAATGGCCGTGGAAAAGTGACTGAAGTCGAGATGCCAGGTCAGGACCGATAATATTACAGACCCTTTTAATTTGTCGAGAATTTCAAGATATATATATATAGTCGGAGTATGGTAGCAATATTCAATGCATGGACAAATGGTAGATTTAGAAATGTGCAGGACGTATTCTGCCGAGAAAAAAATATCTGGTACGACACAGTGAACCAACTTTCCTAGCAGCAGACCAAGCAATTGATTCAATATAATCATTCTATTTTGTATCAGTGTAAAACGTGAGACCAAGTCAGACCAGTGAGTTGATCTCTTGTAGGTCAGCATCGGTCACCTTGATGGAAGGCAAATATTGTTCTCGATGAGAATCAAAATATAGCAGTTTTACAAGCCATTTCTTGCAACAGTTAACAACATATTGGAGGCCATTTTCGAGATCAGATGACAGTTTTAATTTATCGGTTCTATACACGAATCGAAATGCAACTGTTAATGAACTCTGAATACATTGAAAATTCTGTTCATCTGACAGTTACTAAATATCTTCCACCCATCTCTCGTTGTTAGTTTTTGATGTTTTATATAGGAGAACGAATGGTAGGCTCAAGACAATTAAGGAATTGTTTCTAGATCTTATCGTCGGTTCTAGGGCTGCCGACAATTCTCTGGCCATTCCCAGAAATAAAATTTTTTAAAAAATTCTCGTATTCCACGACATATTAGGTTGGTGCAAAAATAATGACGTAATAATGTCGTTTTTTGACGTTAAAAAACACGTCAAAAAACGACATTATTACGTCATTATTTTTGCACCAACGTAATATATATATATATATAAATGAAAATTTTCTGCCTAAAATCTATCTTGTATATTTGGGAAGCAAACTTTCCTTTATACATGTCTCATTGAATGTGACATAGAAAGAAATCTTAGTTCTTGTTACAGTTCAGTCATATTTTCTCATATCTTGGAAGTACCCTGGTTTGGTTTGGTTTGTTTTGTTTTATGGCATATCAACCTCAATGGGTTATTTAATGCTGACAAGATTTTTATTGCTGGTAATATTTTTTTTCAAATGCATTGCTGGTAAAAAAATTTTCTTTCAAGAATCTATTTCTGGTAATATTTTTTCAAAACTGTATCGCTTGTAATTTTTTTTTTTCAAAAAGTATAGCTGGTAATATCTTTTTTCAAAAATGTATTGCTAATATGGTAATAATTTTTTTTCAAAAACTTATTGCTGGTAGTAACGTTTTTTTACAAAGTATTTCTGATATTAAAACCTATCTTTACACTTTCATAGTGTTTTGACCCCAGTTTAGGGGGTTAACTATTTGCCCATAGCTGGGACTCTAATAGGTGCTACTACCCCGGGTCAGGGTGGACTTGGGAACACCAGTGATTAAAAGGTGGTTCCACACTTCTCAAAACCTCCTGATCAGAGGCCTTGCTGTTGGATGTAGTTTATCGTCTTATTCAGTACGCTGATGTAGTTTATTATCATACCCAGGACGCGGATGTAGTTTATCGTCATAACAGGACGGTGGAAGTGTCCTGGGTTCTGAGATTTTTCACGCATCTAAAAGGCAAATATTGAGTTCTATTGGGGAGTAGAGGTCTGTCAGATAGGTAAAATACTACCACGACTAAAGTAAGTGTGTACACGGCCTGTGTCTTCATCTCCGTGCTGTATTCTTCTGAGATATGCACAGCATCCCGCGGACGTATGAAATGGTTTAAGCGATTCCACCCAGAAAAAGACGCTTCCTTAATATCAAATAGCATTCTTTGACTCCGGACATTGTTGCCCGTCAAAGATTTTAATGTAACAGCTTTGAAACAATAGTTACCCACAATCAGATTCCGACGGACAGGACACATTCTGAGAATGCGGTAGGGGGGGAATAAGAGTTTTCTTAAACAACTTTTCTACGGGGAGAAAGTGGAAGACGGGGGTAAGACTGGAAAGCATCCATGACACAAGCTGAGGAAGAGGTTTAAAGATAATCCTCGGGATAATCTGAATGCATTGACCATGGATATGCAACATTGGCAAGACACAGAAACCAATTGTAGTGAAAATTTCCAACCCAGTGTAAAATTGCATGATTACTTCCAAAATAATAAAAATTTGCGGAAGAAAATCGTTTAGGAGTTATCGACAATATAAATTCGTCCATATTCACGTCTAACCCAGCTACCATTACTGGCGTTGTTTACATACGTTTCCCTCGAGCAGTAATGCGCGGAATCTTAATTAACGGCTTTCTTACACATCTTCTTATCTTCTTATTTGTCTTGATTACTACGAAATTTGCGAAATTTAATTTAAAGTTCGCGCATTGCGTAGTAATCAAGACAAGTGAAGCTTCCGCACATTACTGATCATGGAAAACGTATGTAAATAAAGCCAGTAATGTCGACCGGGTTATAATCGTGACGCAAATCAGTCCGAACTGATATTGTCGATAACTCTTAAACGGTTTTGTTCCGCAAACTTTTATTGTTATTTTCGAAATAAGCATGCAAATTTACTCCAGGATGGAAATTTTCATTGCAATTAGTTTCTGCAAATTTATCGAACTGACTTTAAATTGTACGAGATGGGGACACTTTAAGGGAGCGCTGCAACGCCTTCGAGGATGAATGTGTCAGGCATGCTCAGATCAAGCGTGATCTGTAGAGATACTCACTCTGATTTAACAATATGCAGTCTTCGAAATGTGGTGTCTGCGTGCGCATCCTGTTGTCGAGAACAGATCATACAGATAATCTGAAAGATCGTCAAAACACTCAGAAGCAAGCCAAATATGCCAGACCGCGTCATCGTCCTGTTCGTGATATCTGTGTTGTTTGCGACGAAGTCTTCTTTGTAGATAATCATTTAGACTGAAAAGTAAGCTGGTGATACATAGGGATGTTGTAGGCCAGGCAGATCTGATCAACCCTTGTCATATATGCCTGATACTTCTGAAATCTGAATGCTGACATTCAGAGTTCAGTTCGTTTTCCGACAAGGAGATCTGGATTTAAATTTCACTAGGTTCAATTTGTTATGATCAAATATTCCTTTTTAGTGTCCAGTGATAAGAAGAGGTGACGTCTTGATTCTCTCTGTTTGGGGTGGGGATGCCATTCTGCGACACCTTTGGAAAGTGTCTGATAAGAATACAATTGATTGACCTAAGCTTTGAGTAAAGAGTTGGAGAAAGAACTGTTTAGAAAAGTCGGCGATGATTGTACTACTACGAAGTTTCAAGTCTTCGTGACCGAGTGTTTGAGTGTATTGGTGTTGTTCAAACTGTCGGTTATGAGAGCGTATACATTCTCTCCCCCAAACTTTTTATATTCTTAATATTGTCCTCTCTCAGGCAAATCCAGTTTTTGTTTATCAAAATGTCTTTAATAAAAGAAAGGTTATTTAAAAAAAAAAAAAAAAAAAAATTCCGAATGCATTGTACGGTTACCTAGACGTATCAAAAAATTGTCTTTTTAAAAGTCCTTTATAAGCCATATAAAATGAAACCATCGATAAATCAAATTAGCGAAATTCAGTGTTTTTTTTTCAAAGGGCCTTTAATAAAAGAAAGTGTATTTAACAAAAAAAAAAAAAAATGGTTAAAAAATTTGGTAATATATTTTACGGTAACCTAGACGTGTAAAAATACTTGTTTCTTATTATTTAGCATCATTTGGAAAAGTATATCAATTGTAATGTCTTTAGCTAAAGCATTTCCTCAATTGCTTAACAATAAAAAATATGAAACGTTTCGATCTTACGTAAGAAAAGAATATATCGAAAAAGAGTGCTCACAGCCATACTTCAATGAAAAATCGGTTCTCATACGATCACTGAAGTTAAGCAAAGTCGAACCTGGTCAGTATCAAGATGGGAGACCGCTGTATTCGAGTTGTTGTCAGATGGAAGATACATGCCAAGTACTTTCGACAATTTCAAATTGTTATCTTCAGTGTACAATTTTCGCATACATAGGCAAGCGGTGCTGTAAGCTTGAATGAGCGGGAATAGATAATCTGGGAGCTGAGTTCCAATTCCCGTTGGGTTCGTTATATTCACTTACGCGCAAATACCCGTAGGAAAGGTAGGAATCCACCTCTTCTTACCCCAGCTATGGGTTAATTAGAAGGCTAGTATCACTAAAAGCATTATAATCTCCAAAAAATTCTCATAATATAAAAATATTTTCTTACTTTAAGAAACTCGGAAAAGGTTGATATGCTGTAGAAAACGAATCAATCAAATTAGAGAAATTTATTATTTTTTTTTATTAAAATGTCTCTAATCAAAGAAAGGGTATTAAAAAAAAAACGGTAAAAAATTGCTAATGCTTTTTACGGTAGCCTAGACTTATAAAAATTTTCTTATTATTTCGCAGCATTTGGCAAAGTGCATCGATTGTAATGACGTTAGCGAAAACGCTTCCTCATTTGGTTAACAATGAAAATTTGTAACGTTTCGATCATGTGTAAGAAAAGAATAAATTTTAAAAAAAGAAGACAACATCTTTTGGAATTTCTAATAGATTAAAACTAAATAGAATCTAGGAAGAAATTAACAAAAGGGAAATGTTTGGTTGAATGAAAAACTTAAATTGATTACCTACCGTAATGTTTATCTCTCAAAATTATAATAATTATCGGTTTCGAAAATGGGAACGGCAGTCCGAGTTCGAATTCCAATGCAGGTAGTTGAGCTCAATTCGCGCTGGTGCCATTGAAAGAAAAACATGAATCCGTCTGTCCCTACTTTGTTCTTATTTCCGTAGTAAATCTTCAGATTAGCGCTCCATTCTTTAGTTCCAGCAATTCAGATGGTAAATTTGCAATATGTGTGCATAATTTCATCGAAATCGGTTGATAAATGTAGAGGTGCATAAATAGCATGCGCACACACATCAGTTTTATAGATATAGATTATAAAAGATAAAGCGAAATACCCCCCCCCACACCAACCTGCCAAAAGAATCAAACATAATCCAACCCTTTACAAAATCACTTTTGTTCGCAATGAAAACCACAAATATCTTCATATAAGCAGTTGTTAATTTCAGTTATTTTCATATTATTTTCATGTAAAATTTTGAACGTTTTTTCATGTCTGATCTGCTTGATCCCGTTAAAATTACTCGATTGGCAAACATCGATACAAATTTTTAATCGGGTTCAGATCCGGCAAAAATTAAGATGCTTAGTGGACATATTGGACTCGCACTAACTTTGTTTTTCCTTTCTCTTCCTGTGTGCGCATCCAACCAATTTTAACACAGCATATCCATGCTTACACCTTCTGGTATTCCCAAGCAGTCATACATTTAAACATCATAATGTGAGATGAGGCCAAATAACTATGTTTATCTAATCGGACCAAAGAACATTATTCCAGTAGTTATGTGGCCTGCCTAAAAGATTCTTACGATTCTTCAGACACGTCTCAACGTGCGGTTTATTTAGAAGCAGTAAATTTTGAGGAGGCACGGTGGAGTAATGGATAGTGGCTCTGGTTGAGGAATCGGAGAGCCGAGTTCGAATTCCAGTCGAATCAATTACATTCACTTACGAAAGCTATAAATCCACTTGGGTATCCTCTTCTTTCCCCGACTACGGCTAAATAGCAGGACAGACTGGTTTCTATATCCATGAATGGCAACTGGTTTACCGCAGAAAGAAATGGCAGCCTACTGCGGAAAAAAAATCTGCCTCGTCAGTCATGTATCGAAAGATACATGATCGTCTAAGCGTGTATCACGCATGGCACATAAGTCACTGAAATTCACTTACCTGCTAATAGCCTTGGGAAAGATATGAATCTCCTTCTCGCCCAAGCTATGAGTAAATAGCAGGATAGACCGGATTCTATAGCCTTGAATGGCAACTGGTCTAACGCAGAAAGAAATGGCAACCTAATGCAGGAAAAAATCTGCTTCGTCAGTCAAGTATCGAAAGATACATGATCGCCTAAGCGTGTATCATGCATGGCACATAACTGACTGATATTTTGTGCTTTACAAGATAAAAAGACCCATGGCTGGAAATCCTTTTTATGGGACCCGATAAAGAACAATGAACTGTAAGTCAGGTTTCTTTCATTTGCAGGCAACGGAAACACCACAGAACGAATGGAATTTTAACTATTTTCGACAGATTTTTAAATTCATATTTACACTAAAACTAATTGCTATATCTTTAGTTCTCAGAATATTGTAACATAGATCCGACATCATCTATAGTTGAGTATGTGACTCGAATTGGAGTTTGGCGACTACAGCCGTTGTTCCTTCCTGGGTCGTATCGGTTGTGACACCGCGTTAATCTATACGGTTATCTTCAGGCTAATATACCAAAGTCAAACTGTTTCTGTTTCTTATAGAAAGTGAAATCAGCCACCACTTCCGCACGTAGTATTAAATAGCACAACGCATAGGATCTACATTAGTTACCTTTATCGTCGCCTCTAGAAACATTTTGCCGACTAATTGTCTGTGACAGAGAGGGTGAACTGACTTAGAGAATTTCATGGTCATAGAATTTACAGACCCATATGTTCGATACCAAGTGAAAATTAACACTGAACTATTACGTAGGGAGAAATAACTCTTTTTTTTTTTTTTTTACAAAGAAAACCTGACTTCTTGATAATTCTGATACGTCAATTCACGGGTCAATGATAAATGACCACCACACGCTTTAGTTTTTTTTTTTTTTTTTGCAGGATATGTGACTATCAGCTGACCGTATTAAGCATATCGTATTTTAGAAATGCCATATATATTTCCAACAACCTGTGTAACTATTCTCTAGTTGGAAGATACTTTTTCCTTCCTTAAGTTTAACGTATTCTCCTCTGGTCCACTGAAACAATATTTCTTAATATTTTGTATTATGGTTGCATTATAGATCAATAATTTCAGAGCCTGATTATTAATTTAAAGTTAATATATAAAAGTAGACTTATACTATCTATCTAGCTGAGCCAACTCTTATAAACTAGTTAGATAGGTAAATACATATAAAGATACGGAAAGTCATATATATATACATATATATATATATATATATATATGTTATGGTAATTTACCCACGCAACCATGGAGTCTCCCAGCTATAAATAGGAGCAGGTACTGCCTTTTGGAGAGGGAGGTTTCCAGCAGTCAGATCTGAGAGTCGGGCCGAATATTCTTACTGTAACACTCTCGTTTATATTACTGTTTCTGTTAACATATTTGTTTAACTCAGTTCCTCCCTTTGTGTCTTTATTTCTGGCCCTAACAAGGCCACAACAATATATATATATATATATATATATATATATATATATATATATATATATATAGGTAAGTAGATGCATATATACATATCGATATATGAATGGGTAAACGGTCAGGCATGCACACAGCCAAACAGACAGAAGAGAAGGAGAGAGAGAGAAGGAGAGAGAGAGAGAGATATGAATGAACAAATAAATAAATAAGAAGAGCAGTATTTTCAGATAGAAAGAAAGAAAAAAGAGAGAAAGAAGCAGAAGAAAGAAAAAAGAAAGGAAAAGAAAGTACGAGACAGACAGACAGATAGATAGATAGATACATACATACATACATACATACATACATACCGACCCATAAACAGACAGGCAGCAGTCAGACACACATATGACAGATAGATAGACACACACACAACCCCCCACACACATATGTATATATGTGTAAATAGACAGAAATATATAGCAGGGCAGGTATTTTCATGTATATATATATATATATATATATATATATATATATATATATATATATATATATATATATATATATATGCGTGTGTGTGTATGTTTAGATAGATAGGTAGATTGATAGACGCTCGGAAAACGTAGATTTCTTTTTCAGTGCGAAAAAGAATTACTTAGCGCTGACAACCTCATAAATAAATCGATTTTCTAATTATTTTCCGACAAAAGACCTGCACCCACAGCACAGATTTTCTCCCGAAGGCCGACACCAAATAATTAATTCCTATTTATATTTTTCTTTTTTTTGTCTTGTCAGCATTCTTCTTTATTTTTATTTTTTTGGGGAGGGGGACGTGTATACAGGAGTATTCATGATTAACTGTTATCAAGGAAAAGACTCTCGAACCACCGCTGCCAGTTCGCGCTTTCTCTATTCAGATGTACGCGGTAACAGTTTGTATAGTTGACAGGCATATTCGAATATGTAGAGAGGTGACCTAAGATGACAAAAGACATTGGAGTTTTACAGCCAGGAAGACACAGAAAATGAACGAAATTATTTTCTCTGTATGTGTAAATCTGCGCAATTATCTGTGATCAAATGTGTATCTCTGTGTGTCATGTAAATGTATCAGTAGGACACTTAATGCCGAGGTTTGTTGAGTATTTCTCAGTCTCACTACGTCCCCAAAATTGACAATGAAATGAGCAAGCATCGGACTCTTTAGTCATATCATAGATATATAGATATTAATAGACAGAAATAAATAACAAGGAGTATTTTAAGATAGATAGATAGATAAATAGAGCGATAGATAGCTAGATAGATAAAGAGAATGATAAAAAGAACGAAAGTAGAACGAAATAAAGATTGATTGAGAGATGGATAGATTAATAGAAAGACAGAGATAAAGGAAGATAGATATGAACAGACTTAGATATGAACAGACATAGATAGATACATAGATATGAACGGACTTAGATATGAACAGACTTAGACAAATAGATATGAACAGACTTAGATATATCGATTGATAGATATGAACAGACAGATAGATAGATATGAACAGACTTAGATATATACATATGAAAAGACCTAGATAGATAGATATAAGCAGACATAGATAGACAGAAAGAGAGGAACAGTCTTTCTTTCTCTCATATATATATATATATATATATATATATATATATATATATATATATATATATATATATATATATATGAACAGACTAAGATATATCTATCTATTTATCTATCTATATATATATATATATATATATATATATATATATATATATATATATATCTTAGTCTGTTCATATATATAAATGTGTCAATGTCTGGACCTCCTCAAGTAATTTTAAGTATAAAAGAATAGAAATTTTATATTACATCTAACTCACTCATGTCTTCTCTCTCCCCCTTCACTTCCTCACTTCGTTAATTTACATATGCTTAATACGGCCGGTCAAAAATGTGTAAATTTCTTTTCATTTTTTGTTTCAACCTTTGGAAGTAAAGTCTGATGATCCGCAGTCCTTTTAAAATGGCTGTGGTGAAATAATTTATTACATGGCACCTTAAAGTGGTATGTTTTTATTTAAATTATTTGCTCTGGATTTACATTGAGCTCTCTGGATTTTATCCTCCTTGGGTTTACCCATATGGATTACCTAGTTTTTGATAAACTAAATATATATATATATATAAAAGGCATTTTTTACGTTTAACGTTCTTATTATAGATACAAGTATTTAAGTAAATGCTCTGTTTATAATAAACAGTATTAAATAACATTTACCGGCCTGAATGTCCGAGAAATTTTCATAGAAAATATTCGTCCTTTGACAGGATTCGAACCTGCATCCTATACGGAACCGTCATTTACGCTGACGTGCCTTAACCGACTCGGCCACAAATTCGAATTCTGTCGAAGGACGAATAAATTCTATGAAAATGTCTCGTACATTCAGGCCGGTAAATGTTATTTAATACTGTTTATTATAAACAGAGCATTTATTTAAATACTTAAATACTCTATAAAAAGAACGTGAAACATAAAAAAATGTCTTTAATAAATAAATTGTCGGACTTTGTCCATTTCTTAATATATATATATATAT
>OZ010604.1:67092193-67102193 GCA_963932145.1 Acanthosepion lycidas
TCTTTAACTATTCTTCAACTGTTCAACCATTCTTCAACTATTTTTGAATTCGTCCTTCAATTCGTCAACTCTATTTGAATTTTTCAACTATTCTTCAACTGTTCTTCAATTCTTCAACTGTTTTCGACATAGAAATAATAATTTATCTTTTTCACTTGTAAAGAATTTTACAATTAAACCTAGGTATTTTCAAATTATGTATATTTAGAGTGTAAGCGATAACGGTTCGCCACAGATTTCTTTTTTCTTATAAAATGTGGGAATTTGGCGACTTCTAGGGATGATAGTGTAGTAATATACCTCTGACGCAGTTCTGAATTCAGAGTAGTATTAGACTGGCTGTCACCCAAGGCTAAAGAATCCAATTTAAACTATAAATGGCGTTGTAAGTAAAGAAATAATAATTCCGGCTTCATCTAAAAACATTTGTTCGAAACTGATTTGAACTTAATTCGCTGGTAACCACTACACTACTCGCACACCCAAATTTAGCTTGTTCTTGTTCTTCTATGTACCGTATCCCTTCAGGACGTGAGCGATCATAGCTCTCCTTGACTTCTCTTTTGTAGCTCTTACTTACTAAAGAAGTTTTTGCTATTTAACCTAATTCCTGTTCTGCCATTCATTTACATAAGCTCGTTCGGTATGACATGCGCTGCTTTCCTATGCCTCTCTTGTTTTCAATATGTCCTCTGAGTGTCAAATTATTCAAGTCATCTTTCCTCATTATGCGACCGCGGTATTTCAAATGCTTATTTCTGATGTTATATACAAGTGTCGCTTTTGTTTGTAATTTTCTCTAAAAATTCCCCGTTGTTTCTATAATCAATCCATGGTATTCCCAGCGTCCATCTGTTGAATCACGATAAAAATGTGGTTCTACAGAATGATGCAGAATAGAGCATGGGCCGAATATATGAAGAATAACGAGCTTTTAGAGAAAATGCATGTAAAATGCTGCGTTTAATTATCATCATAAAGAGACCGTCGAATTTTCTAGAGCTTATATCGAGGGTTTGGACAATTTGACGCTCACATAAACAGTACGAGGCAAATAAATAAATAAATAAATATAAAAATATGGACGCAATCAGAGAAAGTCGATGTTTGTATTTTTACCAAGACAAGTGAGTAACAGAACTCTTACTCCAAGCCATTACTACGTTTTGGGTATACCCAATTATAGAAAAGATTTTGGCTGTAAACCCTCAGGATACAATCTAAAGCCAGTGTCTCAAAGACACACCGACTTTTGCACCTAAGTTCTGACCGGATCACAAACAACAAAGTTCTCCTCCGCGCAAAATTGAGATCCAAGAAGTCATCATGACTCCCCACAGATTTCGATGGGTCGGACACCTTGACCGAATGCCAGACACCCGCCTACCCAAAATAAATCCTCTTCCCGGATATCTTATCTGGCAAGAGACCACGTGAACCCCCACTTCGACGATTCAACGATCAGTTCAAAAAACACCTTATTGAGGACGGAAATCGATCCGATCAATTGGGAGAAGGAAGCTGCAGCTAGAACTAATTGGGAAAAAGCAGTCGAAGAAAAAACATCCTTCGAAAACACCAGAAAACAAATCGAAAAAAGACCAAAGAAAAGTCAGACCTCTCCATCTTCTGAACCCTCCTTCCCTACTATGCGATGGCTGCGAACATCTCTTCAGACCCAACATAAGACTCATTTCACGCAGTAGTCGAGTTCCGCCAACGACGTTATTTTTTTAAATTTAAGAAATGATTAAAATATGTTTAATTTTATCTAACCTATAGCAAGTGTGGAGAAACAAAACAAACAACATTCCGGAGAAAGAGAACTTTTACTCCAAACCTTTATTACTTTTGGGATATACCCAATCGTAGAAAAGACTTTGGCTGTAAACCCTGATGAGGCAATCTAAAACCGGTGTCCCAAAGACACACCAACGTTGCACCTATGTTCTGAAAACTCTTTCAACGACGCCGGTGCACTATTGTTTCCTGCTATTCGCTCGGACAACATCGAAAAAAGAAGACACGCTGCATGGACAACTGTTGATCTGACATAAAAAAAAAATCCGGTGTTGAGGAGAGGACACTCTAGTGTCGGATTACCTGCACTCGACTAGGTAAAACAGACGCTGCGCTACTACCACCGGATATATAGAACAGGAGGCAAAAAAAAAAAAAAAAAAAAAATGGACGCACCCATAGAAAGTCGATTTTTATATTTTTGCTAACACAAGTGAGTAATAGAATTCGTTTATTAATACAGGGTATAATTACATATGTACATTATACAAGTGAAAAAATAAATTAGTATTTTGGTTTTTAACCTTTTGCTTTAATAATGGCCTTAATTCTTCGTGGCATGCTGTAGACTACATACTAATCAGTCCTCACCATAACCCAATTGAAAACCTTTGGGCGATAATGGACAAGCGTGCCTGTAATAGGAAAGTTAATACAGAAGAGCTTTTTCGCGAATTAAAGAAATGCTGGAAAAATCTGGCGAAAGACGTTGATTTACTAAATAAATTACTCTATAGCATTCCACAAAGAATTAAGACCGTTATTAAAGTCTCGTACTGAAAATTTGTACTGTAGATATACTGAAAAAATTTAAAAAAAGTAAAATATTAACAAATAGAAAATAAAAAAAGGTATTTAATAAACTAAAATAATTAATAATGAAAAAGAACCTTCACGAGATTAAGAATTTTCTAGCTTTCTTATTGTCTGTAAATGCGACAGTCAGGCGGTATACAAGATCACACAATAGCGTCTTAATGCCGACGATGTAACCACAACAAAGAGTCTCTGTTCAGACATTGAACTTGAGTTCAGTTCGAAGTCGGGCGACCGGCTGATCAGTTGAATTCTCTGCCTTCGGGCGGGGAGGAACCCGAACGAGGCTACGCCGAAGGGTGGATTCTCTTCCGGGGAGGTAAACCAACCCTGAACCCGTTTATACGGGTTCAAAGGGCATATTTTTGGCCGAGCCCACGGGCTCGAAGATCCCACGATAAACCGGCCTTGTGCCACATGATGCCCTCGTGGTCGGGGTTCCTAAATACCGTTCATACATTGACCTTAAGGTCCCTTTTTATTAGCTTCCAAGACATAGATAGATTTATATATACAGTACGAGACAAAACCAAAATGGACGCAACCATAGAAAGTCGGTTTTTGGATTTTTACAAAGACAAGTGAGTAATAGAATTCGTTTATTAATACAGTGTATTAATACAGGTGTACATATGTACATTATACAAGTCAAAAAATAAATAAGTATTTTGTTGGGTAACTTTTTGTTTTAATAACGGTTTAATACGAAGGGTTTCTTTTTATTTAATTGGAAACTATGCCTTTTGCTTTAAGCCTACGTCTGACTGTTCTTGAAGGAATCGGCGAACATCTTTGGAAACATCTTGTGCAGTCGTGAATCGATCTTTTTTTGCATTGACCAGCTAAGTTTTTATCTTCCCTGTCGGCAGTTTTTAGCGGTCGTCTAGATCCACTACGTCTATTATATATTCCATTTTGATATATCTATTTTGATTAACTTGCTGGGGACACATGACTCACATCGATTAATCTTATCAGCTATCGATCTATTCGATAGTCCAAGATCATGTGGCGACTTGGCTATTCCCAAAGTCAGAACAATCCTTAAGCATGTTAATAAATGAAAATGCAAATGGAATAATCTTTGTATTTTGTTTATCATCATTTCCATGGATGCCGCCATTTTTTTTGCCTAGTACTCTATATCTTTGTGTGTGTGCACACATGCGCTTGTGTGTGCATATGCGATGTATAGTGTAGCCGCTTTCTGACACCGAAATTAGCGTGTCGATTTCAAATTCTACTGGAGGCAGTGACTTTCGTTTCACACAAACACCCTTCAGAAACATATAATTCCATCTGTTGGGTGCATACCTGATAGTTGTTTGTTAATAACAGGACTGGATTGACATTGTAGTTTTTGGTTGGCAACCAGTCTTGGAGAAGGATGAAATTGGTTGTGTGTTGGGGTGGGTATAACAACACCGCCCTCTGAAATCCTACCTGCTACAGAAAGGACTGTAGCAACACCAAGTGTATTGGGTCTGTGGTCCTATACTCCGAATGGTTGACAACAATATATGTAAATAATGA
The DNA here is from genome assembly GCA_963932145.1 of Acanthosepion lycidas. Taxonomy (NCBI): domain Eukaryota; kingdom Metazoa; phylum Mollusca; class Cephalopoda; order Sepiida; family Sepiidae; genus Acanthosepion; species Acanthosepion lycidas. The sequence goes on from OZ010604.1 coordinate 67,096,343, forward strand.
TAATATTGATGGAGTGGAAAGCTAATCCCTGTTTCAGGCACCTGCTCAGACACATTTTTCTTTCTTTAAGACGCACAGGGTCAAATTGAAGTCTATAATGCAACAATGCTGAGTGTGCCTGAATTATACTTTCTGGGAGATAGCACTCAATCTGTTGGGATCAGTAGTTGAACCAGGATTTTTTTATTTTTTACAGTGATTCCTCCCCTCCCTGTAATAAGCCCGGGGGTCGCTCGAGATAAAGGATTACGTTAGGAGGCAGTTTATACGGATAGCAGAGGAAGATAACGGTTAACCCTAGACTTGTACAGATTAAGATGGTTAGTGGTCGGAGAAACATCCTCTTGGGGGTCGGTTCCACAGAGCAGTGGTTCGCTGTTCGAGTGAAACGTACTTCCCTCCTCGGTGGAATACGGAGGGGATTTAAGGTGGGGGTACAATGTGAGTGGTATGGAAGGGTCCTGATCTTGAAGGTTAAAACTGGTAGAATCAAGGAACGCAGTTCGTCTAAGCACTAAATGCAACCAGGGATAGCCTCTTAATCTAGTCTAGTCAATTTAATTTACAAGTTATAGGTCTATCCGTGATATGACGAAAACTTCCCTACGGTGCCAAACACTGGGATCCTCTAAGAGCACGTGTTTATAGTTGCTTAAAAATCATCTATATATATATATATATATATATATATATATATATATATATATATATATATATAGAGAGAGAGAGAGAGAGAGAGAGAGAGAGAGAGAGAGAAATGCAAAAGGAAGACTGAAAACAGTGGTGCTTAAAGGGTATAGACAGCAAAAGTGCTCAATACAAAATTCAAAATCGAGTATGTAGAGCAAAGATATTTAAGAAAAAGCTAAAATGCCAATCAACCTAGCAACCCGGGTTCCGAAAAGGATCCTTCCACTTGCCAGAGGGGACCTTACGGTCGAAGACCAGGTTGCTTGGTTCGTTGGCATTTTAGCCTTTTCTTAGTATATATATATATATATATATATATATATATATATATATATATATATATATATATGTGCGTGTGTGTGTGTGCGTGAAAAATGTGTATATATAAATATATACACACACACACACACACACATATATATATATGTGTGTGTGTGTGTGTGTGTGTGCAATATATTATATATATTGTTATTTATATATTATATGCTCCATACTTATTAGAAAGCGCTCAATATCAGAGATAGAGCTAACATTTGGTTGGATTGATATGAGTTTGTGACCCTGGGTTTCACGCTTTTGCGATCGTCGTGAAACCCAGGGTCACAAACACACATCAATCTAACCAAATATATATATATATATATATATATATATATATATATATATATATATATATATATATATTCTTAACACACACACACACACACACACACATATATATATATATATATATATATATATATATATATATGTATATATAATGAATAGGTGATAATTTATTTCGTGGATTCAGACGTTCACTCTTTAGACCAAATTTTACAAAAAAATAAATGCAGTTCAATTTATTCAAAGACAAGGAAAAGAAAAAAAAGAATAAAATGAGAAAGAAAATAGAAAAAGGAAAAAGTTTTAATATTAAAAGGGGAAAGAGAAAAGGAGGGGAAGAAAGACAGAGATTTCAATATAAGTTTTTTTTAGAGGGAAGAGAAAGAGAGATAGCCATGGGGAGGGGAAGGGAAAGAGAGTTAGAGAGGGAAATAAATGTGTGTGTGTTTTGTGTGTGTGTGTGTGTGTGTGTGTGTGTGTTTGGAGAGAAACCAAACACTGCATGTTGATTAGCAGATTTATGCCTTAAGGGATCACCAGACAATTTGTACCAATAAATACTAAATTTGAATAAGAACTAAGTCTTCGCGATAAATAAGCTATTTACTGTCGCTTTGTTTAAATCTAACGTTAAAAAATGTAATTATTTTTATCGCTTATTGATTTATTCTCTCTTCTGAAAATGTTCCAATCTTTAAAATTCTTTTCGATTACGAAAACAAACAAAACCCCAGTGTGGGCGAGTGGTCAAACGATGAAACTTTCAATTATATTCCCATCGCAGGAAAGGGTTAAAATTCTGTTGGTGGAAAATATCTCTTTTGCTCTAACTTCATTCATTTTTGAGGGACAGACAGATGCACGTTTGGGCTTTAGATATGAGATCATTTTAGTTTACTTTACACCCGAAAAACTATTATTTAAATAAAGTGTAGATAATTCAATATTTCCATTGAACTAATCATGACGCTGAAAAAAATATGTTTTTCTTTTTTTAATGACAAAATTATAGTTTATTTTTTAAATAAGCCAATAAAGATAAACAAATAACTTCATTATCAACAAAAACAGAACAAAAAAAAAACTGAGCAACTTTTTTACTTTTCATGAACACAACATAAAAAAAAACTATTTCTAGAGATAGAATTTCAAAATATATTATTAAAAACGGCATCATTGCTTAATTTCTTTGCTTACTTCAATTCACCTCCCAAGCTGTGATCTAAAGGCTAAGGTCGTTACCATTTTCAAACCGGAGAATGACTTTGTTTGAATAATTAAGCAGTTTAATTATAAAAGCCATCAACAAAACAACTGACAGATTGCAATGGAATAGAAATAAATAAGAGACGGTTATTTTATAAATCCCAAATGCTGGGCAATCGCCTCACAGGTGGGGAAGTGACGTAAAGCAATAAAAATACGGTTCTACAGAAGGATACTGAGAATACCATCGACAAAACATGTGAGCAACGCCGAAGTTTTAGAGAAAATGAAAACAAAAAGATCACTTATAATTAACATCATGAACAGACAGATGAAAATTGTAATACACATTATGAGGAGAGAATGCTTGGAATATTCGACACACACAACAGTTAAAAGGAAAGAGGTACAGATGAAAACAAAGCATGGCCTACCTAGGCAGCTTCAGTAAATGGATGGCGCAACAATGTTTAGGAGAGATAACAAAACGACAAAGTTATTAAAAGTTACAAAGGACAGGAAATTGTGGAGAGCCTTGATCGCCATAATTCTGAAGGGACGTCAAACACAGTAGAAGTGTTTTAAAACTGAATAAATAGAAAGATTGATTTATTTTTTATAGTTTATCAACCTTTTGTAGATTATTTAAAACCAGAAAATATTTTTAGATTTTTAAGATATTGTTTTTGAGATCATAATGATATTTACTGAAACAATTTCTATTAATTAACCTATTGCTGGGGTGAGAAGAGGTGGATTTATACATTTACCAAGTAAGTGAATATAACTAACCCCACCGGAACTGGAACTCGGCTCTCTGATTAACAATTCCGAGCCATTATCTGTTAAACCGCTCATACATCCAAGCTTACAGCATCTGGTATTTCGAAGCAATCACCAATCTTGGTAGTGACGAGACTCGACATTGCTTAACTTCGGTGAATATACAGATTAATTATCTTTATTAAGCAAGAACCATTAACTTAGGCAATATACATACATACATACATACATACATATATACATACATATATATATATATATATATATATATATATATATATATATATATATATATATATATATATATATATATATATATATATATGGGGGGGTAAGTAGATGCATATATACGTATCAATAGATGAATAGTTAAACAGTCAGACATACACACAGCCAGGCAAACAGAAAAGAGAGAGAGATAGAGAGAAAGTGAGAGAGAGAAAGAGAGAGATAGAGAGAGAGAGAGAGGAGATGAATAAACAAATAAACAAACAACAAGAACAGTAATTTCAGATAGAAAGAAGGAAAGAAAAAAGAGAGAAAGAACGAGACAGACAGATATCACTATACCTATGTCATTCCCTATCTATCTATCTATCTATCCATATATATATATATATATATATGTGTGTGCGTATATATATATATATATATATATATATATATATATATATATATATATATATATATATATATATATATGAAGGATGTGGGGGCTATAAAGATAAAACTGCATTTATTCAATATCAGAATGTTAACGGCGATTTGATCAGATTCTCTTTGTTACTCTCAAGCTCTCTTTCTCTCTCATATACACAAACACAGATTTTCATCTTCATGTGCGTATATATATTATGGTGTGCAGCTTATATTTTATATAATCAAGAAACAATTTATATAAAGAATAAATAGCAATATTAATGTGATTAATATCGAAATCACTTCGCAAACAAAACTTAATAAGTCATTAGCTTACTATCATTTCCTTGAATAATAAAATCCTTATCTTCGAGTTGTTGTCAGATCGAAGACACATGCCAAGTATTTTTGAAAATTTCGTTCTACACATATTTTGTCTTAGTGTTTGCCTATCTAGGGGTGGGGGAAATACGCCCTGAAGATGACAATTTGAAATTGTCGAAACTACTTGACAAGTGTCTTCAATCTGACAGCAACTAGAATATAAGGATCTTATTATTCAAGGAATAGATAATAAGTTAATGTCTCATTAATCTTGTTAGCGAAGTGATTTTGACATTAATCACATTATTATTGCTGTCTAATTCTTTGTATAAATTGTTCCTTTATGATATATATATATATATATATATATATATATATATATATATATATATAAATATTAGGTTGGTGCAAAAATAATGACGTAATAATGTCATTTTTTGCACCAAGCTAATATATATATAATATTAGTGGTCAATATATATATATATAAATGTATATATATATATAATATTAGTAGTCAATATATATATATATATATATATATATATATATATATATATATATTTCCAAGAGGATAGAATACAGACAGGTAATTTGTAAGTCTGATGATTTGGATCGTGATTACGATTCCAATGTAATAAATTATAACTATGTGATATTAGTGTTTGAGCCCTTTATATATATATATATATATATATATATATATATATATATATATATATATATATATATATATATATATATGTGTGTGTGTGTGTGTTTGTGTGTGTCTGTGTCTGTGTCTGTGCGTGCGCAGAATTGTATCCAAAAATTCTGTGGATAAACCTATCTTTCATTTTTTAAATGTGATATTTACTTTTACTTATCTTTGAAACAAAACTACTTACACGATGAGGTTTTCTCCAATGTTGCGACACATTTTAAATGAGAAAGGTTCGTTTGGTATCTTTTCGGACATCTTGAAGCGAATAACGCCAATTCTTTTTATGGTAGCTCTTCTTAAAATGTACAAATAATAATGTATGCCTCGTATGGTAAAAATATGTGACACGTCTGCTATAGAACAGTCGTTAGAATGTTTGTACCGCAAATATTCACTGAGTTTGTGAGTTCGATTTCTATGGGCATTGTAATGTAGCAGAATAGGCATGTTGTACGGAGTAATTCTATCTTTTCTTCTATAAAATTGTCCAATGAGGCTGTATTCATGGTAACCAAAGTAAATAGATTAGTGTTTTTTTTTATGACTGAGAGGGAACCGTGGATTAAAAGACACAAAATACGATGCGCTGGCAGTAAATTAAGCGTGAAGAGATTTTATTGGATGACGTTTTAGTGAAATGGTGTCTGGGTACGAATGAAGGGTTGAATCAAAATGACGATACATATATAGATACTTAGGAAGAACAAGCTTGCTAGCAAGATAGATAGATAGAGATAGATGAAGAAGTTTACATATATTTAAAGAAGTTGACTAAAATAAAAAGAAATAGATATGAACTGTGGTATATAGATATTTTTTGACATACTGAGATAGATAAAAACAGATTGTGGGATATGTATATATCAAATAAATTAATTAATAAATAATACATAAATAAAT
>OZ010604.1:67107193-67119693 GCA_963932145.1 Acanthosepion lycidas
ACCCCTAGGACATCGAAGAGTTACGGGACTGGTGTTCGTGATATAGCAAAATGAAGTACACAACATGGTAATTACAAATTAGAGACGCAAAAATCAAACAAATATAACAATATATCTTGCAAGTGTTTTAACATCGGACGGAAAGCGTGATACTAAAATCCGAAAGAGCATTGGGATAGCGAAAAATGCCTTCTAAAATCTAAGCAAAGTAATAACAAATAGAAAAACTCCGATATCATTCAACCTATGTGACAGTGAATGCCGGACAATCTCCTCACAGATGAAGAAGACACTTGAATCAACTGAAATGTGGTTCTATAGAATAATACTGAGAAATATCTTGAACCGGATATGTGATAGACTGAAGGCGATATGGACAGAGGAAAACAAAGCAGAATCTACCTAACGAGATTCTGTAAATGGATGTTGAAACAAGGTTTAGGAGAGATAACAATGACAGAATGTAGTTTATCGTCATACCCAGGGCGAATCAGATCGTAAGATCTACATGGAGTTAGGTGAGTAAGAATGAGTGATATCAGAGCGAATTCAAAGTTTATTTCATTTAATAACTTTGAGAAACCAATTAAATATTATTCAGGCATAATTCCAAAGGAGTAACTTTTCAGGAACCATGTTTGCTCAACTTCTGAAAGGGCATGGCAGAGAGAGAAAGATTTCTAGTCATATAAGTCTAGTGAAATCCGAAGTAGCATTGAGATAAAGATGCCTTCCAAAAGCTAAGCAAAGTATTAAGAAACAGTAAAACTTCATTAAAAACAAAGAAAAGGTTACTGAACTGTTACGTAATATCAGTCCTCCAATATGGTAGAGAATGTTGGACAATCTCCTCACAGATGAAGAAGAGACGCGAGGCAACATAAATGTGGTTCTGTTGAAGAATGCTGAGAATACCATGAACCGAATATAGTTATTTTCCAAGTGTAGCTCAGATATGGCACAAGGCCGAAAGTAAGGAGCATCCAGTGAGGATCGAACTCACTACTCAGTCGTAATTGTTCTAGCGAGATAAACGTGCTAACTATTACACCACCTCAAGGTGCCTCCATGGACTGAATATATGAGTAACGAAGAATTTTTAAATAAGATGGAAACAAAAAGGACACTTTTATTTAACAAAAAGAAACAGTTGAAATTTCTCGAGCACATTATAAGGTTCTTGGAAAATTTGATACTCACAGGATAGATTGAAGGCAAGATGAACAGAGGATAAGAACGCAGAACCTACCTAACGAGATTCTGTAAATGGATGTCGGAAGGTTTTGGAGAGATAACAAAGACAGAATTTATTAAGAGCTACAAAGGACAAGAAATTGTAGAGAGCTATCATTGCCATCATCCTGGAGGGACACGGCGCATAGAAGAAGAAGTAGAAGAAGAAGAAGTCAGCGCTAAGGAGAACAAAAAAGGAACCAGAAATGTGGTTCTACAGAAGGATGCTGAGAATACCATGGACCGAATATGCGAGCAATGATGAAGTTTTAGAGAATATGGAAACAAAAAGAACATTTATATTTAACATCATAAAGAAATAGTTGAAATTTATCGAGCACATAATGAGGAAAGATAGCTTGGAAAATCTGATACGCATAAGACAGATTGAAGGCAAGAGGAATAGAGGAACACAACTCATAACATACTTCGAGAGATTGAGTAAATGGACAACAGAAAAAGGTCTGGGTAAGATAAAAAAAGACGAAATTTATTAACAGCGACTACGCATGCACATGAGATGGGATACTGAGAATTCTAAATTTAAATTATATCTTTAAATTTAAATATATTCACTTAATTTATTTATGCTTTCTTCACTTAACAGACGATCTGCCAATATAGGTGAAATGTTGTAAGAACCTGTATGTAAAGTTACTCTGGATGATCGAACAATTAAAGCACTTTCTATACATTTTCGTCTTAGTAAATTGCTTTCTTTTTTTCATTAGAGTAGCATAGTCACGGTCACATTATTTGGAATAATCTAGACTTACTATTTCTAAACAATACACTTTAGAAGACAAACATTGAAAAACATTAACAATAAACTGTTCGAAAAATGGTATAGCACGTCAGGCTAAATGATGGTTCCGTGTAGGATACTGGTTCGATTTCAGTCGGAGGAATGAACTGGCCGAAAAATTTGGGGCAATAATAATGATGGACACTTTCAATACCCACGTAGTCCTTCCAACAGAAAACTGTAAAACCATTCGAAAAACTGTCTGTCTATATTGCTGAGATGAAATGAACTATTTACACGATTTACATTATTTGGACTATTGTCCCCATCTTTATTGTCATAGTCATGACGTTTCGGCCGTTGTACTCTCCGGCCTTTTTCAGGCGATATTTCTTGGAATTTCGAACCGTACCCGTAGAATGAGAAAAATGTAACTGCCAGAAATGCTCAACAAGCAAAATTGACAAATTCACGACATTTCGGGCGTTGCATGCTCTGGCCTTCTTCAGGTGAATGTCGAACTGAACATTTTATTTCTTCCACCGGTGTAAATTTTTTCTAGTTCCAAGTGCCATGCTTTTTCTGGATATTTCAGTTTCATTTATTTACCTGTAGAAACTTGAATTTCTGTTCGAAATTTCAATCGTATATCACCTGAAGAAGGCCAGAGTGTACCATGGCCGAAAGGTCATAAATATGATAATGAGGAAGAGGACAACAGTCCAAATAATGTAAATGGTGTAAATAGTTACAGTACCTCATCTCAGAAATATAGCCAGACCCTGAAGAAGGCCAGAGCATACAACTGTTGAAATCACATGAATATGACAATAAAGAAGAGGACAACAGGCCGAACAATGAAAATAGTATAAATAGAAAATATAAAAAAAGAAAGAATTAATCGATTTTTTATGTTTGTCACATTCAATGAAACATATATAAAAGAAAGGTGGCTACCTAAATATACAATATTCATGCATATATATATATATATATATATATATATATATATATATATATATTACGAAATGGACAAAGTCCGACAATTTATTTATTAAAGACAAATAAATTATAAATTGTCGGACTTTGTCCATTTCGTAATATATGACGTCATTTGTTTACATTTGTTACGCCATGAGCAGTTATGAATATTCGAGATTCATGGAAGATTGAGTTTATAAGCAGTAAATTCGACCTTGTCTACCAAACGCTTCTTTGTAGCCGAACGGTAAGGCACGTCAGCGTAAATGACGGTTCCGTATAGGATGCAGGTTCGAATCCTGTCAAAGAACGAATATTTTCTATGAAAATTTCTCGGACATTGAGGCCGGTAAATGTTATTTAATACTGTTTATTATAAACAGAGCATTTACTTAAATACTTGTATCTATAACGTTAAACATAAAAATGTCTTTAATAAATAAATTGTCGGACTTTGTCCATTTCGTAATATATGACGTCATTTGTTTACATTTGATACGCCATGAGCAGTTATGAATATTCGAGATTCATGGAAGATTGAGTTTATAAGCAGTAAATTCGACCTTGTCTACCGAACGCTTCTTTGTAGCCGAACGGTAAGGCACGTCAGCGTAAATGACGGTTCCGTATAGGATGCAGGTTCGAATCCTGTCAAAGAACGAATATTTTCTATGAAAATTTCTCGGACATTCAGGCCGGTAAATGTTATTTAATACTGTTTATTATAAACAGAGCATTTACTTAAATACTTGTATCTATAACGTTAAACATAAAAATGTCTTTAATATATATATATATATATATATATATATATATTTATTTGTTTACATTTGGATACGCATCGTGCAGATATGAATGTTTGAGAGAAAATAATGGAGAATTCTAGATTAAAAACAGTATAATCGACGTTGCTAACAGAAACGCTCTGCTGTGGATCAATCGGTAAAAGCACGTCAGGCTATATGACAGTTCCGTATAGGATACAGGTTCGATTCCTATCGGAGGACGCATATTTTCTATCAAAATTTCTCGGACATTCAGGCCGGTAACTGTTGTTAATACTGTTTATTATAAACAGAGCATTTACTTAAATATTTGTATGTATAAAAAGAACGTATGAACATAAAATTGTCTTAAAATAATATATATATATATATATATATGCATGTGAAAATTTCTCAGAATTAACATGTAGAAAAAGACTATATATATATATATATATATATATATATATATATATATATATATAAATAGCTAATTAAACGCTTCCTCTGTAACTAAATGGCATAGCACATCAGGCTATATGACGGTTCCGTGAAGTATACAGCTCCAATTCCTGTCGGAGAACACATATTTTCTATAGAATTTCTCGGATATTCAGGCCGGTAAATGTTGTTAATACTGTTTATTATAATCAGAGTATTTACTTAAATATTTGTATCTATAAAAATAACTTATATACAATAAATATATTAAAATAATTGCCTGACTTATTACATTGAGCACTCTATTTATGACACCTGTGGGAGAAATATATTTATACTTCAGAGTTAGTATATGTATATGCGTGCAGATTTTTTAATCCTAACCATTAACAAATCTACACGCATATATATATATATATATATATATATATATATATATATATATATATATATATATATATATATATATAAAAGGTTGGCTGGTTGAGGAATCGGAGAGCCGTGTTCGAATTCCTGTCGAATCCATCCATTACATCCACTTACGTGCTAATACACTTGGGAAAGGTATGAATCCTCTTCTTCCTCTAGCTATGGCTAAATAGCAGGTCAGATTGGATGGCAACTGGCAACTCTGAATTCAAAACATGCGGAAGGTCGTTTGGGCACCTTGTGGAACGTAGTGTTCTAGGTCTCTGTATTCTGTCCTTCGAAAAGTGTGGATGGTTCTTCACATAAACTCCAGCACTGTAATGAAATCATATGTGCTGGTGTCGGGATATTGGCTCCTAGGACCTGAGCTGCTTGACCCTCATACGTCGATTTCAACGGGAGAGTCTAGTATATATATTCAAAAATAAAACACACTACGTATTTTGCATTTTTGAGATTGATACATTTTCTGCAGCTTATCAACCCTTTTCAGGTTATTTAAAGCCCGAAAATATTTTTAGATTGTAAAATAAGAATTGTTTACTGATACAAGTCTTAGAAATTATCATACAGCTATGAAGAAAAGAGATGGATTAATAATTTTCTCAAGGGTATTTGCGCGTAAAGCGAATATAACGAACCCAACTGGAATTGGAACACGGCTCTTCTCGATTAACAGTTCTGAGCCATTATCCATTAAACCATCCACGCAGTCAAGCTTAAAACATTTGGTCTTTCCATGTCGTCACCCATCCAGGATCGACTTTGCTTAACTTCGGTAATAGTGCAGGAAGCAATGTTTTCAATGTGATGTGGCTGTAAACTGGACTTGTTTAGTCAACAGACAGAGACAATTAGACAGACGGACAGACAAATGAGGAGATATATAGATAATGAAAAAAAAGTGACAGACAGATAAATAGATAGACAGATATGCCTCTAACTCGACTTTGGTGATGGTATATATATATATATATATATATATATATATATATATATATATATATATATATATATATATATATATATATATATATATATGTATATATATATATATGTAAAACGAAAGCAAAATGTGTTGTCAATAACAAGCTTTTTCCTTTTGTCTCATTTCTCCACTTTCGGTCGGATCCTATCGTGCTAACAAGCATATATATATATATGTGTGTATGTATTTTGTGTTAGGTATATCACATTTTAATCTTTACGTCTCTTATTCGCTTGCTATGGATGTGCATGAATTTCAAATTATATTAAATGAAGAATCTGAAAAGTTTTCCTTCATTCCCTTTCAAGAAATGCGAAGAATAATAATTTCTTGGGAGAGAAAAAAAGTCGTGATTTTAGTTTATATACAATCAGGATTTTCTTCGCCATAGTATGCCTTCATTCGTTTTGCGCAAAGCATGCTGGGATTAATGACGAGAATGGAGATACGCCATTTGTATAGACTTTAATTCTCCATCTCTCTCATTACTGTAGAATTTTTTTTTTCGGTGTTTATCTTATGTTTTCTCAGAGATTCCAGCTTGTGTTTGGTTTCTTTCAATTCACAGCAATCAAGCCTTGCTGTAAAAGAACGTTAGACAGAGTTGGATTGATGAAATGTATACGCCAAATTATAATGAATGTTGTATATGAACTGGAGGCTTATTTTGTAAATGTTCTTTCGAGCAGATTAAAATATGGAGAAGGGGGGGTGAAATAAATCGAGAAAGATTGAATTTTGTAGAAAATTTTAAATAATGTCACAACAAAAAAATAAAAACTAAGAACTGCCATAAAGGCTACATTTTATTAAAAATTCAGAATATTCGCATATATATATATATATATATATATATATTTATTTATTTGTTTAAATGTTATTTTTAATGAATACTGAATTCTGTTTTGTCACTTAACAGTATATTTATAAATTTACATCTACATTTACACCTGTTTGAATAATCTAGAAATCTTTTCAGAAATATATGCACCCCCACGCGGCAAGATTCGAACCTTTCGCCCTCTAATGTAAACTGTCATTCGACCAGACGTACCTTGTCGCCCCCCCCCCCGGCCCACTCGGCCACATAGGACGTACTGATCAAGCGAAGCCCGAATAGTGTTTTTAAAAAACACATCTTCCAGTTCTCGAAATATACGTATCTGTTCTGTTTTTAACGTAAACAAGGACAATCTTCTATGAAATGGATTAAAGTTGACATAATTTTATTTGTTTAAACGTTATTTTTAAATGGATACTCATATTTGAATAGAAGCTCTGTTTTTATTTATTTAATAACAAGTTTATTTATTTATTTATTTATTTACATCTACCGGCCTGAATTGAGTACCCATTGAAAATAATGGTGTAAAAAAATAAAAAATGTCGTACTTAATCCATTTCCTAATATATATATATATATATATATATATATATATATATATATATATATATATATATATATATGAAGTGTGTGTGTGTGTGTGTATAAAATGTATGTGTATATAAATACAAATGCATATATATAAATATATGCAATTTTTATATATATTACTTATATATTATATATGATCAATACTTATTGGAAATCGCTCAATATCAGTGATAGAGATTACATATTTGCTTGGATTAATCCAACTATATATATCTATATATATATATATATATATATATATATATATATATATATATATATATATATATATGTATACATTTTTTGTTATATATATATATAGGTATATATATATATATATAGATATATATAGATATAGATAGATATAGATCGTTTTATATAATATATATATAGAGTATATATATATATAATATATATATAATATATATATAGATCGATATATATATATATATATATATATACATATATATATATATATATATATATATATATATATATATATATATATATATATATATAGGTAAATGTTATCTATCTATCAAATACGTGAGTGGAAAGGATAATCTAAGTGGTTCTTTCTAATATAAAATATTAAAAATATAGATCCATAAAGAGAACTCAATATATAGACTGCAGAACAATATGATATATATCAAGGAAAAGTTTAACATATCTCGAAAACACGGTTATAAATCATGATTTATTTCGACAAGTAAGTTAATACCTGCCTCATCAGACCGAATATATATATATATATATATATATATATATATATATATATATATATATATAATCTGGTCCTTACCCACTTCCTCACTATTAAGTATTATAATAAAAATAAATTTAAAGGAATTCCTATCTCTCTCTTCCCTCTCTAATTTCGACCATGTTTGGCACCATCTCTCTCCAGTCTCTATAGCACCTTACATAAATTTAAAAGTATCCCACAAAAGTGTATAAAAACTATATGTAAATTTAAATTCCTTTTTTCACTCTTGGAAATGTGGTTTGATGAGGCAGGGAAAAAGATATTCCCTGGGGAAATAAATTATAACCAATATCCCTTAACGGTGTTTATTTTCGTTAAATATATATATATATATATATATATATATATATATATATATATATATATATATATATATATATATATCTGATGAAAAGAGACAACGTTATGGTACATTGGTTATATATATATATATATATATATATATATATATATAATGAATATATATATATATATATATATATATATATATATATATATATATATAGGAAGAGAAAGATTAAATTGGAAACGTTTATCAATGTTATTCAGAGAATGAGGTATGTATACTTCACGGGCTTATTAATAAAATTACCAATTATAATCACACGTCAAATTATATTAAATACCAGTCTATTCACGTTTAAAGAATCTAATGTATGTTATCTAAAAGAAATTGTATGTACGTAAAAAGGTTCCCAAATCGACATGCACAAAGCCAACAAACATGACGTCTACGAGACACACGCGCGAACAGACACACACTTACGAATATACATTATCATCTGATTCCCACATAAACAAACTAGAATTTTTATACGCTTACATGCATTTAGCTATATTTACAGTTTTTCAGATAGGCTTCGAATCCTTTCATTTCTTGCCATTTAGTTTGTCTGTCCTTAAATTTGGAACGCCACACCGTTGGTCTAAAGAGTCGTATGCACGGAAAACATGATTGACCAATGAAAATCAGACAACACAAAAGTAAAAATGCTAGAAATTCTCTGAGGAAGTTTTAAGAAAAAGTGAAACATGTTAGTTTAATAAAGGTTTTCTATTAATACATTAGGTTATCATTCTGCCGGCTTCCGATCCATATTTGATCTAATTTGGTCGCTAATTTGATCTTGTATTAATTTTTCCTCTCTTGAAATTATCACTTCCTTCCTTTCTCTTTTATTTTCTTTCTTTCTTTTCTAATTAACTAATTTTCTTTTGTCTTTCTTTCTCCATCCATCTTTTTCTCTCTTTGTCTATTTTCTTCAAATTAATTAATTTCTTTTTTTTGTTTTTTGTTTGCTTTGTTTATTTTTTTTATTTCTCCTTTTCGTTCTTCTTTCTTTCTTTCTTTGCTAATTAACTGGTAACTCTTTTACTTTCTTTCTCTATCGATTTTTTCAATTTTCGTCTATTTTTTTTAATTAACCCTTTTTGGTTTTATGTATCTATTTTGTTTCTTTCTTTCTTTGTTAACTGATTTCTCTTTTTTCTTCGACTATCTTTTTCTTTCTCTATTTTTCAAAGTAACTCTGTGTATTTGTTTGTTTGTTTCTTTTGTTTACACTCTTTCTCCATCCACCCGTTTCTTTAGCTTAGTCTTTTCTTCTTTCTTTCTTTCTTCTTTTCTTTCTTTCTTTCTTTCTTTCTTTCTTTCTTTCTTTGTTTCCCATCCTTATGAGCTGTTTATCTTTTTCCTAAATTCATCTCTATTTTTGCATATTTTCTTGTCTTACCCAAATTAAATCTTTACTTCTTCCTCTCTCGCTTCATATATATATATATATATATATATATATATATACGATTTCTCATTTTGATTTTATAAAATACCATTCAGTAAATAAAATTTATAAACTTTGAAACTTTGATAACAAACTAATAATAAAAATCGCTTTATTTGTTATTGAAAATTCTTTTATCTTTTATCTCTGAAGGAAAAAATGGGTATTGAGGGTAGAATCTGTATCTAACATTTTCATCAAAAAGTAGATTAAGATATGTAGGCATTTTGGAGCAAAGGCGGGATACAGATCGATAATTTAGCAAAGAAGTCACGTGACACGGGCGATGAATGCCTCTCATGACGACGCCATTATCTGATGCTTGTCTCACTCACTCTCACTCTCTCTCTCTCTCTCTCTCTCTCTCTCTCAAGCAATATCTTTCTAATCGATGTATAGTACCTATTTTTATATTTTAAAAACTTTTTAAAATGTATAATTCAATAATTTGAAATTATTTACTTTTTACGTTAGGTTTTAGAAAAAAAATCTTCTGTATTCTCTCAGTCATTTAATTATTTTATTGCATTATTTCCATCAGAATCTGCTTGCATCAAGAACAGGCATTAGAAAATCTGTGTGTAGCAAGAGTATTATAACTAGGGTCGCCATATTGTAAACGTGGGTTTGGTAAGGTTTTTGTTTAAATAATACTGAATCTCTATCTATAAAATGCAGGATGTGTGTGTCTATGTCTGCGTGTGTGTGTGTGTGTGTGTGTGTGTGTGTATGTGTAGCGAATGCACGACCGCAATTTTCGAACGATTTGCACCAGAATTTACATGCACATGCTCCAAGTTAGTGGAAAGGCCAAGTCCGACTTTGCATTTCCCAACTCCCATCGATAGTGCAAATAATCGATTTTTTCATGCTTCTACGGCACTTTTCATGTAGTTTGCGGCCATTTTGTACTGGCCAGAGTGAGAGCCAATAGCTGTCTGCCACGAATAGGCAGGAAGATTTTATTGGCCAGCGTGAGAGCCAACAACTGACACGAATGTTAACTAGCATGCTAGCATGTAAAGAAAATCGATAGCTGCATTCGTCACAATTGGCCCATTCGCTTGCTTAAACTCAACGATGATTCTGATTACGCAGAACTGGGTTCGATGTGAAAAAGTATTTGTTGTTAACATTCTTTTTTCATTCGGTTTTTCCAGTTACAAGTCCTTTTTTAAAGCTGATCGTTTTGTGTTCATTTTGTTTAGTTCTTTTTTCGTAACAGATTTAATGTTTAGTATAGAGCTTCGAAAAAATTCGCAGTGTGAGATAGGCAAGAAGTAAGGCATGTAGCAACATCAGCACGGCAAAGGGCACTTCTTTAAAGGCAAGGAAGGGCAAAAATATTTTAAGTCAAGTGATAGCGAATGCTGTATGAGTCGTATGATTTTTGAATCAAGCACGGGCAATGCAGGGCCATGCTGCTAGTATGAAATAATTGTCAGCTGTTATTGCAACTGAGTTTAATCATAGTGGACACAATAAAATGTCTACACAATTCTTGAACGTATAATGTCTTTCTATTATATAAAAATTTCAGGATATGGGGAGGTTTAGAGAACCTTCCATACTAATTATCATTTTGATAATGGTAATATTAATATGAGCCGTTTCTTTATAAGGAAACATTCGGCATTCATTGACTGGTCATATTGTACTATTGTAGGTTAAAATTTATTAAATCTTTCTCTTGAAGCAATTTTTCCGGAAAATAGTATTCTCAAGTCAAGTAGGTGTTGCCGCTCTTCCAAGTATTGATAGAGATTTCCTTCCTAACCTTTTATTAAAGTAGTGTGGAATGTCAACATCTTGATTAAATATCCGACTGAAAAACGTGATGGGCATTGTGGTGTAATAGTTATCGGCTCGGAGAGAGAACTCGGATTCTAGTCGAGTTGGTGAGATTCACTTACGTACAAATACCCTTGGGAAAGGTATGAATCCATCTCTTATCTCCCCAGCTATGGGTTGAATAGCAGGACAGACTGGGTCCTTTGGCCTTGGTCTGTAACCAGTCTATGAAAAAATAATCTGCCTCGTCAGTCATGTATCGAATGAAAATATGTCACTTAGCTATTGACTGAATCTACCTATCAATTTGTCTATAAGCCTATTCATGTAGATCTACGGAATATATATATATATATATATATATATATATATATATATATATATATATATATATATACATATATATATATATATACACAAATATATATATATATATATATATATATATATATATATATATATATTCGTTGAAAACACAAGTATACTTAACCATGACAACAATAAACAAAAACTAAATATTCTTGAAGCTATATACATAAAACAGTTGAAACCTAACCTGAACAAAATAAACTATGAAATCTCAACAAATATTCTTAAATGCCTATAACTAATAACAGAACCCATTGGATTATACAAACGGCTTCCCATACTTAACACTCTCGCGTGGTCAAGTGTGGCGTCACGAGCTGCGGTGCGATTTTCACTTCCGCGTCTCGTATACACGAGTTTGTCGTTGCTTGGAAATCTTTCATGCACCAAAAACTTATCGCTTATTTTTTAAATTTAGCTCAACTTTCGTTTCATCGGAGAGGAGAACATTTAGTAAAAAAAAAATCAGGTAAGTCACATTTATCGAACATATAATGTGTGTATATATATATATATAATATATATATATATATATATATATATATATATATATATATATATATATATATATATATATATTTATATATATATATATATACAGATATACAGTGCTGTTCGAAGTAAAGAAAGCTAGACAACTTTAAGGTTCTATAAGGTTATAATTAATTTCTCAGGGATTTTCTTGTTCCCTGGATTATCAGACCTCTCTTCAAATATGAAAAAATGGAATTTAAACTTACATTTTTAGAGGGTAGTATTCAGCCGATGTAAGCTGATATAGAGAGGGGTGAGAGA
>OZ010604.1:67124693-67204693 GCA_963932145.1 Acanthosepion lycidas
CCATTAAGACGCAAGGGTTTGGAAAGAATTAGGAACAGAAACATTACCTTTATATTAATTACATTTAAATTTTTGTAGATTAAAGTTGGCTGCAAAGCATGGTGCCGGAAGGGAGTTCCACAAGCAAGGAATGCGAGAAAAGAAACACTTAACAAAGAACATAAGGTTACATCTAACCAGTTCAACCATAAATCGATGAGATCTCGACGCCACTATAGTACTGCGCTGAAATTCAAAAAGTTATGGTACAATAGCGATGTGCTCATCTGAATAATTACCATGAAAGTACGGATAGTAAAAACAGATCCTTACAGCGATGGGTAAATGACTGAAGCCGAGCAGCCAGATCGGGACGAATAATATTGCTGATTCTTCCTTGGAATTTATGAAGGAGCTCAAGGTAAAAAGCAGGGGCACCGGACCATATGTGGCAGTAATATTCTAAGCATGCACAAATCTATCGGGCGTCTTTCATTGGCCTACTATATCCACACACACACACACACACACACACACACACACACATATATATATATTATATATATATATATATATATATGATAAAAATTAATTCGGTCGAGCACTGTGGGGGGAAAACACGTATT
Organism: Acanthosepion lycidas; assembly: GCA_963932145.1. Lineage (NCBI taxonomy): Eukaryota > Metazoa > Mollusca > Cephalopoda > Sepiida > Sepiidae > Acanthosepion > Acanthosepion lycidas. The sequence goes on from OZ010604.1 coordinate 67,125,299, forward strand.
TGTAAACAGTAAATATTACTGCTAATGATGCAAGACTCTCTCAAAGGACTGAATCGTCTAGGTCACTGAAATGTTTATGAAAAATTAAATACGCAAAAATTATATGGAAGTATATATATATATATATATATATATATATATATATATATATATATATATATATATTGACCACTAATATTATCAATATATTTATATTATGAAATGGCTATGTCATATAATTTAAAAATTTCAAGATACGCTTCGAGCAGATATGAGCGTTCGAGAGAAATCATTGGGAATTTGTAGTTTAAAAGCAGTAATTTGGCCTTGCTAACCAGACGCTTCCTCTGTTGCTAAATAGTATAGCACGTCAGGTTATATGACAGTTCTGTGTATGATACAGGTTTCATTTCTGCCAGAGTACACATATTTTCTATAAAATTTCTCGCACAGTAAATGTTGTTAATACAATTTATTATAAACAGAGCATTTACTTAACTATTTGTATTTATAAAAATAACGTATACTCAATAAATATATTAACATTATATATATATATATATATATATATATATATATATATATATATATATATATATATACATATATATATACACGCACACACACGCGCACACACACACACACACATATATATATATATATATATATGATAGAAATACAAATTTCCCTCATTCGAAAAGCTATTTCATCCAACACATCTTATGTTGGCATATTCAACTCAGAAGTATGAAAGAATAAAAAAGGAACTTAAAATTTAAATATTTAAAAAATAAAAAAGAGAAAGATGAAAAAGAAAAAGGAAAAAAGAAAGAAAGATTACTACCTATATATATATATATATATATATATATATATATATATATATATATATATATATATATATATATATGTATATATATATGGTTATTTCGCCTTTTCGTGATGATTTCAAATATGTTTCTTCCCGCACAATTGCAATCTTGCTTTCTTTTTATTTTTTGTTGTCTCCTCAGCCCATAGCCAATTACGTCATCCCGATCACTGTCAGGTAAAATGTGAGGGTCATTTCTCGGAACGCCGTCACAGATCGTAAATATCCTCATCATGTCATATTCATTGTTTCCTATCACGACAGGGCAGGTCATATGGTTCTCACTGACGTTGTCTCCCTTCCTGACACCCATACATTGGTGTTTCCAAGCTTTACATTCGGGAAAATAGTGACAGGGCTCTAAATCATATTCTACAAACAACATGTATTCTTTTGATGTCCTCCGTAGTTTTCATAATACTCATATCTTGTTACGAATCAGTTGTTCGTTTGTTTTTTCTTTTACGTATGCTAGGGGATGCTGAAAATTTCTCGATTCAGCCAAGAATGGATTCCCAAACCAATTCTCATTTTTTGGTTAGATTTGGGGAATTTTCAATATTCCAATCGTCTTACCTAATTTCACTGATCATCACGATTTTTGGGGCCCAAAAAAATACCACATTTTCTAAATAATTTGATGGTGCTGATTCCGAAAACGACCTTAGGTTTTCACGGTTATCGTTTTTGCTTATTTTTGTGAAAAAAAAAAATCATTTTACGATCTTCGCTGATCGCAAAATCTACTTAAAGTTCGTATAAACCCATCAATTTTCATGTAGAACGTCAATTTATGTCAGCCCCTTGAATTAAACTGTTTCTATAGGAAAAGTGTTTTTGAGTGAAAAATTTTAAAATAGATGTACCAAAGTTTTCCAATTCATCGCTAAAATTCAAATTAACTGATAAACTTTATCAGTAATATACTTTAGTAAACCTGATTATTAAGGTGCCATAAAAAAAATGAAAGCCTATAATCTGTTTGGTATTCATAAGTTCATCCCATCACTTTTATCCCTTCTTTACGGAAGGAAACTGAGAGCATTTTGCTTTCACAGTTGGAAAGAAACTCCAACTCAAGACATCCCAATTGAATGCACCTATTCCATTGTACAGGACACGGCTGAAGCATCAAAAGGAATTTAAATCGCATTGAATATGACAGACAATGAAGAAATAGAAAATTTGTACCATAGTTCTTATGTTGGTATTTATCCAACCACCCACGAGGATCGAATGTGGCACAAGGCCGGTTTAATGCGGGTATCTCCAAGCCCGTAGGCTCGGCCAAAAATATGACCTTTGAACCCGCCTCCCCGAAGGAAACTTTGCTCTTCGGCAGAGCTTCCGCCGAGTTCCTCTCTGCAATAGAGAGTTCGACAGAAAACCCGACTCCGAAGCTCACAAAGTGCAGATACTACACTTTGATCCTAGCAACCGACACGAAGGTTTCATTTCTGGTGTTAATTTATTAAATGATTAGATGACGATATTCGTTGGTCTTGGTATATTCAATCGTGTTATTTTTAAAGACTTAGGGTCGGATTTTTATTACAAAAATAGTATTTCTCAATAAGCAGACCAATATTTATCGGTTTAAATACAAATTGAGAGGTTTCTATGATTTTATTTTGAGAAATACTGCCATCAGTCAATATCATATATACAGAAGACAAATGAAAAAAATAGTTTTTTTTCCAAAAATGAAGCATTTCTGTACAGCGAAAATGGTAGCTAACCAAGAGAAATTTTGGTCATTTTCAGATTCAGCGCTTTCAAATTAGCTAAAAAAGATGGTTGGTGTCTCGACACTATTTCAAATTAAAAAAAATTGTTGACCATTATAATCAAAATGTCTCGCTTTGCAGGGTATTTTTTTCCGTAGAATTATTTAGTTCCATCCGTTCATACCTTCACAGGTAGGACCAGCCATATAACATACAGATGTTTATACTGCCTCTCTTCTCGGAGAGGTGTTTTGGTTGACGGAAAAAATTCCATAAAAAAGCTGCATGTCTCTCTCTCGGTCGTCCTGGGTATTATGCTAAACTTTATCCGGCGTCCCGGGTAAGACGATAATCTTCCTCTGGCGTCCTGAGTAAGACGATAAACTACATCCGGCGTCCTGGGTAAGACGATAAACTACATCCGGCGTCCTGGGTATGACGATAAACTGCATCCGGCGTCCTGGGTAAGACGATAAACTACATCCGGCGTCCTGTGTAAGACGATAAACTGCATCCGGCGTCCTGGGTATTATGCTAAACTTTATCCGGCGTCCCGGGTAAGACGATAATCTTCCTCTGGCGTCCTGGGTAAGACGATAAACTACATCCGGCGTCCTGGGTAAGACGATAAACTACATCCGGCGTCCTGGGTATGACGATAAACTGCATCCGGCGTCCTGGGTAAGACGATAAACTACATCCGGCGTCCTGTGTAAGACGATAAACTGCATCCGGCGTCATGGGTAAGACGATAAACTACATCCGGCGTCCTGTGTTGACGATAAACTACATCCGGCGTGCTGAGTATGACGATAAACTATATCCGGCGTCCTGGATAAGACGATAAACTAAATTCGGTGTCCTGGATGAGACGATGAACTACATCCGGTGTCCTGGATGAGACGATGAACTATGTCCGGCGTCCAGGGTATGAAGATACACTGCATCCGGCGTCCTGGGTAAGACGATAAACTACATCCAGCATCCCGTGTATGACGATAAACTACATCCGGCGTTCTGGGTATGACGATAAACTTCTTCCAACAGCAAGCCCTCTGATCAGGAGGTTTTAAGGAGTGTGGAACAACCTCTTAATTGCTGGTGTTCCCAGGGTCCACCCTGACCCGGGGTGGTAGCACATGTTAGGGTCCCAGCTATGGGTAAATAGTTAACCCCCAAACTGGAGTCAAAACACTAGGAAAGTGTAAAAATAGGTTTTAATACAAGCAGTGCCTTCTCTTTCTTTCTTTCTTTCTTTCTTTCTTTCACTTTTATTCCCTGTTTTACCATATATTTCTTTATTCATTCTCTCTTTCTGAACTTCTGTTATTCTGTCTATTCTTTTATCTCTATCTTTCCTTCTGTAGAATAACAAGACAATAAACAGCACTTACCGGCGTAAGAGTCCCAGCTAGCGTCCAGCTGGCAGACAAAAATAAAGCAGGTTGTAACTTAATACAAATCCTGCAAACTAACTGATGAATCAAGCTGGTATTTATATAGAAATACCTCCACTCAGGTACCAGCAGCCAATCACAGCCCAAGCAATGGACTATCCCACTTTAGCACAATGAGATGCTCCATTGCACCATAAATAGCTCTCTTCCTCAAGGTTGGATTACTTTTTACCTCAGCTTGCTCCACAACTGAGTGTTTATCTTGATCACGTGATTGTTCGACACCTTCATAACTGGTCTTCTTTTTCTCATTTTCATTCATTCTCTCTTTATTGTTTTCCCCCTTTGTTTCATCATCTTATTCTGATTTTTTTCTCTTTCTTTCTTTCTTTCTTTCTTTCTTTCTTTCTTTCTTTCTTTTTTTCTTTCCAGCATTCTTTCTCTCTTCATTTTTTCTTCTTTATTTCTCTCTTTCAGCGTTTCTTTTACTTTTTGCATTTGCTTCTTTTTGTACCTTTCTTTCTTTGCTCTCTTTATTTCCACCCTTAATAATATTTCCACCCTTTAATAATGTAATATTAAAACTGTTCCACAAATAGAGCTCAATGTATTTATTACAGAGAATATATATACATTATTACAGAGCATATATATCCATTACAAATAGATGAAATTCAAAAATACCCATTCAAAAAATAAAATAATAAATTTATTTTATCTAACTTTTTAATGCTGACAAGGATCCTGCGGAGCGAAAATGGCCATTCATATGCAATATATTTGGATTTCATTTATTCTTTACTTAGGGACAGCGACGAAAGAGAGCTCATTGCCATATTAAATTCCAGGCCTTGATTATTTCTAACTAAATACTCTAGAAAAGTGTCCAAAGCGTGCCAAAAACGTGCTCGAAAGCACAGGGAATAATCCATATTTATCAAAGGAGCATAATACTAAAAGCAAAATAGTGCTCAACAATACCGAGCCCAAAATGTTCCTCATACCAGTTCATAATAATTTCACTAAACTATAAAGTATGTAACTCTTGAGCTTTCTATGTGGATAGATAGAAGAAAGAACACCATGCCATATTAAATGTCAGAGAATTAATATTGTTAAATAAATTTCCGGTGAACAGTGGCCGACGACGATTAAAAGTTTTATGAGTTTCCACGTAATCATCAGGTAGTTCTATTCTTTCATAGAGTCGATTCACCCGATTTCAGAAACATTTTGAAACAATTCCATTTCTTCCTTCTTCACCGCCTTCTCCTTTCAGTCCCTATATATTCTTTGCAGTTGAGCATAAAATATCAATAAATAACAGAAGCGAAAACAAGATGGAGGCGGGAAGAAGAAAACTGGCAGTCAACAGAAAAGGCGGCAAGGAAAAATGGATATGACAAAAAGAAAAAAAAAACGAATGATAGAAAAGAGAAATGAATGAAGGATTAGAAAGAGAAAATAAAAAGAAAAAGAAAGAAAGGCAATGAAAGAGAGAATGATCGTAGTTTAAAAAAAGAATGTAAAGAGAAAAAGTAAAGACAACAAAGAACAAGAAATAAAATGAAAGAAAGGGAAAATGAAGAAAGAAAAAATTGGAAAATAAATAAATAAAAAAAGCTTGAAAGACAGAAAGATTGAAAGAAAGCAGAAACAAAAAAAAGAAAGAAAGAAGGAGGGAAGGAAAGAAAGAAAGAAAGAAAAAAGAAAGAAAGAAAGAAAGAAAGAAAGTGAAAAGAAAGAAAGGGAAATGAAGGAAAGGAAAAAGAAAGAAATGGAAAAGAAAGAAAGAAAGAAAAGGAAAATAAGGAAAGGAAAAAGAAAGAAATGGAAAAGAAAGAAAGAAAAGGAAAAGAAAGAAAGAAAGAAAGGGAAAAGAAGGAAAGGAAAAAGAAAGAAAGGGAAAAGAAGGAAAGGGAAAAGAAAGAAATGGAAAAGAAAGAAAGGAAAAGAAAGAATCATCATAATTTTAAAACAAAGAGGCATCAAAAAATAAAAAGTGGAGAATAAAGACGACGATGAGTAAGAAAAAAAAAGTATAGGAAAATAAAGAAAGAAAGAATTGAAAACCGAAGAAAAATAGCAAGCAAGAAAGAAAGAAAGAAAGAAAGGGAAAATGAAGAAAGAAAAAAAATCCTAGTAGTTTAAAAACAAATAGACGTCAAAAAATAAAAACACATAGAAATAAACACGATGGTAAGAAAAAAGAAAATGAGAAAATGAATAAAGAAAGAAAGGAAGAAAGCATCAGAGAAAAAAAAAAAAGAAAGATAGAAAGAAAAAGAAAGATGAGGAGTAAGAAAGAAACAAAAAAGAAAGATGATGAGAACGAAAGAAAGAAAGAATATGAAAAAAGTTGTGATAATAGAAACATTTGATAACAAAATCAAGATACGCTTTTTTGAAAGACGAAATAAATGCAAAAGTCAATAATTTAAAAAAAAATGTAGAAACCAAAATCTAAAATTAATTTCTATCAAATAGTAATATTAAAAAAAAAAAAAGATGGACGGTGAAGAGTGAGTAAATGCAACAGAAAAAATAAGTAAATAGAAAAAAGACTGAAGGAAAAAAATATACGTACACATACACCAAATGACAAAAAAATGTCCACCGAAAAAAAACAAAAAACAATTTTATCACTTATAAAAAAAATCGAATTTTTCAACTTATAATTCATTTTTGATTGACATTTTTTTACGACCTTATTTTTTTTTTTTTTAACTTCTGGCGATAGCTGTCCTGAATATTGATTAATGACGAATAAAAAGCAAGACGCGAATAACGTGTCCAGTAGAGAACGTGTGAAAGATGTCTGCACCTGTATATGTAGGGAAAATAAATACAGTACAGGGGAAAAATACAATAAAATATATATTGCAATAAATATACATTAAAAAAAATTGAATTATATATATATATATATATATATATATATATATATATATATATATATATATATATTAGTCGATAACTGTAATAAAAAGGCACACGAAATAATGAAAAGAAGAAAGGAGAAAGATTAAAATAAAACAGAAATATTGTTTGATGAGTATAGAAGTTTAAAAAAAAACAAAGATAGGGAGAAAAGCCTGAAAATTCACAATACCCGACATTCTGTTGTGACTAGCACCTGACACAAAGCCAATGCACACAAAAATATTATCTTCTAAGGCCTCTACGAAGCATGTAATTTACACCCTTTGGCAGCCAGAGACGGTTTTAAAACCCGTTTGTATTCGCTCATGCAGCAAAGAGAAGGAGGAAGAGAAAGTGTGGAGGGTTGATGAAATGCACAGGCGTCAAGAGAAGGCCGTAGATAGACGTTTGTTTTAAAACGTCCTTTATGCAGGTTTCTTAAATAATGAAATGGAAAAGAAAGAAAAACACCTTTGTTACGCGTTTCGGCCATCGTAAGGACCGCTTCAGGCTAAATATTTATTTTCGTGATGGACCTGTAATTCTCTATACGCACCATGTTATCGTAGCCTCAATGAAAAATTGGAAATTATTACATTTAAGAACAGGATTAATCTCTTAAACCAAAGGAATGAATTACTATTAACCGTAGACATAGTTCACTCATACCCTTGACTTGGTTTGTTTTGTTTTACGGCATATCAACACCTCAATGGGTTATTTAATGCCGACAAGATTTTTATTAGTGGTAATATTTTTTTTTCAGAAAATGTATTGCTAGTAATATTTTTTTCTTTCAAAAATGTATTGCTGGTAATATTTTGTTTTATCAAAAATGTATTGCTGGTAATAATTTTTCCTCAAAAAATTATTTCTGTTTTTAAAACATATTTTTACACTTCCATAGTGTTTTGACCAAGTTTGGGGTTAACTATTTGCCTATAGTTGAGATCCTAACAGGTGCATCAACCCCGGGTCATGGTAGACCTGGGAACCCCAGGAATTAAAAGGTGGTTCCACGCTCCTCAAAACTTCCTGATCAGTGGTCTTACTGTAGGATGTAATTTATTGTCTTGCCCAGAACGCTCTTTACCATGCAATATCAGTAATAATATTATGAATGATAATATAATGGTATTCTAAGTTAGTAATATTATTATTATTATTATTATTATCATTATTATTATTATTATTATTATTATTATTATTATTTAATGTTTTTTTATTTACTTATATTTATTTTTTATTTTTTATTTATTTTTCAGACTGATTTCTGCCTTTAATTATAACCTACATTTATTTACAAGCTGACAGTTAATTTGATATTGAATATTTGTAACGATTTATGCATTAATTTTACATGGACTCAGAATCCGTTATTCTTATCTATGCATATCTGTCCGTATGTATATATGTGTGGTTGTTTTTTTTATATCTGTTTATATATGTGTGTATATAAATTTTGTTGTAAACTAGGTAGGTTTACTGAATGGAATAATCACACCAGGTTGGTAATGAACGATAATACTTAGGGCAAGAACAGCACATATAAGATTCGCCAGCCGCTTGTAGAAGTAGTCAAGTGAATTCCACAATGAATCTCCAACTGCAGGATATCTACCAACCGCCTCACGTAGGCAGATGTGACACAAAACCGAATTTAATGTGGGGTATCCGAACCCGAAGGCTCGGCCAAAAATTCCCCGTAGATCCCGTATAAAACGGGGTGAGGTAGCTATTTCCCGAGACGAGACTCTGCTCTTCGACATAGCCCAGTCTGGGGACCCTCTCTGTCGGAGGCAGAGAGTTTGACCAGTAAAGCCGGAGATGAATCTCCAACTGCAGACCAACATACAGTATTTACTACTATATTTATGTAAATGGGAATATAAACATTATCGTCAGTAGGTATGCTACAGCACATTTGTACATATATTTGTGCATGTATATCTGTGTTTTGGAATGCATATGTGTTTATGCATGTATGTATGTATATATGTATCTGTGTGTATATATATATATATATATATATATATATATATATATATATATATATATAACGAAAGAAATGTTTAAAATCTGGGGACGCTTTAAATTCTGGCGTACAAGATGCACAATCTAACCGGACTAGATCAGCTTTTTACTGCTTTCGTCTCTCTTGTTTTTACACCTTTTTTTTCCTTTAATATCCTACATTGTAATAGTTTTATTAGAAAAGTTGAAATACTGTGTGAACCTGGCGTAAATTTACCTACGTAAGACTCATAAATTAATGCACTATCTATACATTTTTGACTCAATAAACTACTAACGCTTTTAATTAAAAATTAATACTTTTTTTATATGTTTGAACCGATAATATCTACAGCCTTCATGGTAATAAATGAAGTTATGTGATTGCTTATCGACATCAACTTCTCGATTATACAGAGAAATACCCTCATCTTTGTTGTATTTATTTCAAACAAATAATTTATCTAAAGCAAGGCAATAATACACAGGATCGGAATCAAAATTAATGGCTTGCGAGTGGCGGTTGCTAATCGTCGCCATTTTTACAACCTTCTCAAACACTTGAAAAAGCTTAACTTCTTCCTAAATTTAAATAATGTTACGCATATGTTTGCCTCCCGAAAGTATGCACATAAACAGAAGATACATGTGTCTGAGGAACAGCTAGCTCCCTAATAATGTTTACTAACGTAGAACTGAATATCTTCTGATAAATGTACCTAATGCGGACAATAACTTCTCGATTATTTGGACACTTTGGGACAGAAGTTGATAAAATATTTTTGGATAATTCAAAATAACCTTTTCAAACGCTTTGTTCGTAAGTTTTATTCAGTTTATTTTTGACGGGAAATTTCGTCAATTTTTTTTCTGTTTAAGGCTGGCCTGAAAGGTTGTCATAGCCGGGGGTGACAATGGGGACAAGCTCCCAGTATCTATAAAATGATTCCGCAGCATGCGTCTCAAATAACCTCTGAAAAACTAAGTTCAGCCCCAAGCGGGAAAATAGACAAAGGCTGACAACTGGCGCATCATAACCAGCTGTCGGGTAGATGGAGCTAATCAGCCTCGGAAGTCAGTCCATCTAGAGGAAGGAAAACCGTGATTTTAAACCTCAGCTGCCTTGCAGTCATAACCAAACGCAGAAAAAGGCGATGGAAGTAAATCCAGATAGAAATCACGAAGTGGTACCCCGAATGTAGGTGGATGTAAACCCTGACAAGTTTCCGGCAACTCCTGTAGCCGAATGTCATGATCTGTATTTCTTTGGATCTTGTCGAGAGTGGGAGCGCAAATCCCCCAAGTAATATCGCTCAGACGAGGTTATTCCAGTTTCACCCCCATAGAATTGAAATTTGACCAAAGAGGGCGCTACCTTTATCTCAAGAGATAAACAGATTCCTACGAATGGCCTGGCTATTTTTTTCTGTTACTAACTCTCGAATCTGGATTATGGTAGTTGCATTTGTAAATGTGGCTTCTGAGAGTTGCATAAGCCCAAATCCCTGACATGACTAAGCTGTATTAATTTAAATGTATATTCTTTCTATGAACCCACCAACAAGAAAAAAAAAAAACAAACAAAAAAAAAAACAGAAAAAGAATACGATGAAATAAGATCAATTGAAATGATTTTATCAGCGTTTCTATCAAACTTTGAATCTGATTTTCTAAATTCTGAGATGAAATATTAGAATCGGTTTATTTCACATAATTGGAAAATATTCAGATGATTTCACGTCGTTTAATGGATGTCCGGAAAATCGAGTAACACACAATCGAAGTACGGATAATCGAGGATATACTGTATTTCGGTCAGTGCAGTGAATCCAAACGATACAATATTGAGAATGTAAAAAAAAAGGAGAAAAATGGTCAAAACGAAGAATTCCTGTATTTTTAATTTGAAGAAAAAAATAAAGAGATTTTAAAGTAAGAAAAAAATTAGCCAAATTTCATTACCGATAATGCAAAGACTTAGCGAATCGCCATTGAAAGAAAAACAAATAGTAAAATAATAAAAAATAAAAAGAAAGAAATGAGTGATAGTGTCCGGCAAAAGGTCATGATTAAAGAGTATTTATTGAAAAACTATATGCAGCTTCAGATATAACGTTTAATAAGCAGCGTCTAATACAAAGACTTTTTAAAGATGTTTTCAAAGAAACATTAAGCATGGGATGCTGGGTAAAATACAAGCTTATTTTAATAGCGTTTATGAGGGAAAGTCTGTGTCAATGACAAGATAGAGTATAAAAGATCAGGAAATTGCATATAGAATAGCTTGCAATAGTAGTAGTTTCACACAAAACCACATGTTGCGACAGAACCAAAATATGAACCTAAAAACTGGAGCCATGTTCTTAAATAGCATCAACAGTTCGAGACTTTTCAATGGATGTCATGCATCAAATCAAACTAGTTCAGAAATATCTAAACTCTCAGCTGTATGCAAATGATTTCTAAGTTCAATGAATAAAACTGACTGAGAGTGAATCAAGCCTGTAGGTCTTGCCGAGGTACATTATCAATCCTTGTGGACTGGCGCTACTGAATCTTAACCAAAGAACCGTATCAAATAAAAGAAACCATATCAGTTGAGGAATTTCAATAGCCGCAACAACGACAATTGGTAGCTACAAGGGGCGCAGGAAGACGGGTAAGAAAAGGGTCGCTGCTGAATTTGGTGTGACATAGAAAATAAGGCATTCTCGACCGAGAGACCCGGATGTATTAGCCTTGGTAAAGCGGCAGGGTGGTTTTAAATATACCCCACTCCAAATTCTTTATTATAAATTTATACATATCCTTGCAGGTAGGCACAAGTTCTTGTCCCTGATCCAACATTCTGTCATCAACCATGCCTTCCCAAAACCGCCAGCTTTTTACTCAGTCAAAGGTTACATTTGTTACCTTTATCGGCAAACATGAGGTCATTAGTTACAATATCCCCCCCACACACACACGCAAAACGAACTTTCAGTCAGGTAGAAGAAAATAAATAGATATACTGTGTAATAAATTACAATGGATCGTCTACTTAAACATGATTAAGCACTAAAGATAACGTTTAAAGTGATAGAAATCTGTGGGATGAATAAAAAAACCCATTGTGCCGGGCTAAACCGTAGTTACATCTACCGTGAGCTGGGGAGCGGAATTTTTTTTTTAATAAGGATTCTCGAACATTCAGACCGGTAGACGAAAAATACTGTTTAATAAAAAACAACAAAAAAAAAAAACAAAAAAAACAAACAAAAAAAGAACGTCTACTTAAAAATGTGTATCTACTAAAAATAGCGTTTTAAGTGATAAAAATACGTCGGATTAATAAATTATATATATATATATACATTAAGAAATGGACAAAGTCCGACAATTTATTTATTAAAGACATTTTCATGTTTAACGTTCTTTTTATAGATACAAGTATTTAAGTAAATGCTCTGTTTATAATAAACAGTATTAAATAACATTTACCGGCCTGAATGTCCGAGAAATTTTCATAGAAAATATTTGTCCTTTGACAGGATTCGAACCTGCATCCTATACGGAACCGTCATTTACGCTGACGTGCCTTGACCGACACGGCCACAAAGAGAGCGTTCGGTAGGCAAAGTCGAATTTACTGCTTATAAACTTCAATCTTCCATGAATCTCGTACATTCATAACTGCTCATGGCGTATCAAATGTAAACAAATGACGTCATACATTAAGAAATGGACAAAGTTCGACAATTTATTTATTAAAGACATTTTCATGTTTAACGTTCTTTTTATAGATACAAGTGTTTAAGTAAATGCTTCGTTTATAATAAACAGTATTAAATAACATTTACCGGCCTGAATGTCCGAGAAATTTTCATAGAAAATATTTGTCCTTTGACAGGATTCGAATTTACGTTAGAATTTACATTATTCTCTTTCTCATTACATCTGGACACACACACACACACACACACACACACACACACATACACACACACATATATATATATATATATATATATATATATATATATATATATATATATATATGCCAGCTTCCTTAAATATGACAGACAAGGTACGTTAAGTTTTTTTTTATATAATTGCTAATGTGATCTTATACTTTTTTTCTTTTCCGTACATAAATTATACAAAAACTATTCAAATGATTAGGTTTAAAATGTTTTTGAAATTTGAAAAATTTGGAGAATTTTTCTATAAACTTATCGACTGAAAAGAAAAAAATATAAAATCATATGAGCAATTATATAAAAAAACTTAATCAAAGCAGCTATATGTCATTTTTCATTTTTTGTTTATTGATATAATATTCAAATTATATTAAATTCCTAGTTTATTTTGTGGATAATTTAAACGCTTAAATTACTAAACGTTAACCGAAAAATATAAACAAATTTTTAAAAAATATATAAATCTGTGTTTTTCCAGATTGGCCGCTATATGCCCACATACATTAAGTCTCTTAATTTCCCTCTCTAAATTTGTATTCCTCTTTCTTTCCTTGAAAACCCTAATTCCAACTCTTATTTCTTACATCTTTACTTATCTGTTTTTTTCTCTCTTTATCGTTTCCGGTGAGTTGACCTATTAAATAGGTCAATGTTTGATCCTTACACTCCCCCATCCTAATTTTAAGTGTTGTAATAAAAATAAGTTTAAAAACATTCCTATCTCTCCCTTCCCTCTATAATTTCGACCATGTCTGTCATACTATCTCTCACCACTTTCTACTACCCATCAACAGTGTAAAAATTTATATGTAAATTTAAATTCATTTTTTTCAAACGTGGAAATGTGGTCTGATGACCCAGGGAAAATAAATCCCTGGGGAAATAAATTATAACCATTGACCCTTAAAGTTGTCTGTTTTCATTAAATTAAATATATATATATATATATATATATATATATATATATATATATATATATATATATATATAGAGAGAGAGAGAGAGAGAGAGAGAGAGAGAGATAGATAGATAGATAGAGAGGGTGTATTTGGGCAGCAATCCCTCTTTTATGCAAGTTTATTTGAAAACGACTGACAAGATGCAATGGTTGATTTTTTTTTATATATATTTTCACATGTGTTCGTATAGCTTTTGCTTTTCAGGACATAAATTGTAGAAAAATTATCTGAATGTTTTCTAAGCATTTTCGGTAATACTTTTAGCCATTATCAAGTTTTATTTTTATTTTTAAAGGAATATATGGATTTTCTATGTATATATCTACAGTTCTAGGAATGTTTTATTTTCCAAACATGATCACCACGTTGTATCCGTGTTCATAGTTTATATTTATGAATGTAAAATAAATGCATAAATCAATCAAGGTATTCAGTTAAAAGTAAAATAAAACTCATCTTCGATAATGGCGTAACCGAAAGCGCTTGGTAAACGTTCGGACAATTTTAATATAATTTATGTGATGATGGGAAACAAAATATACGAAAACATGAGAAATTATGTAAAAACCTCAATCATTGCACCTTATCAGTCGTTTTCAACGAAACTTGCATATATATATATATATATATATATATATATATATATATATATATATATATATCTGTATATTATGAAATGGACAGAGTCCGACAATTATTTAAAACATGGTTTTATGTTTATACGTTCTTTTTATAGATACAAATACTTAAGTAAATGCTCTGTTTATAATAAGATGTATTAACGACATTTACCGGAGGACGCATATTTTCTATGAAAATTTCTCGGACATTGAGGCCGGTAAAATGTCGTTAATACTGTTTATTATAAACAGAGCATTTATTTAATCTTTGTATCTATAAAAAGAATGTATAAACATAAAAAATGTCTGATATATATATATATATATATATATATATATATATATATATATATATATATATATATATAGATAGATAGATAGATAGATAGATAGATGGATGGATAGATAGATATATATATGGTGGAACGGGGGTCTCTTTGTGTGTGTGTGTGTGTGTATGTGGGTGTGTTTCTTTCAATATAATACAAATCATCCTTTGGTTTGAGAAATTCAGTAGAAACCAAGCGAAAACAAACAACATCTTCAAGCGCATGCGCAAACACATTTAAACAGAGCGTTGAATTTTTGATAATTAACACATGGACAATGAGCTGTGATTGAATCATTGCAGAATTCGAAAGAAGGGAAAAAAATTGCATTGAAGTGGAAATCGAAAACCTGAATGCGTAGCTCCGCATAAAAAAATCTGTTTTTGACAGACTGAACCAAATCCGTGAAAGGATATTTTTTTTTTACATTTGTCCTAGAAACCATGAAGTTGCTCTCTGCTTCACTTACGATCCTTAAACAAACAGGAATAACACCTTCTACCGTTGTTGAAAGGAAAATGCAGTGAATAAAATACATCAAATTACGAAATGAAACCATTATGGATGTACGGATGGTGTAACAGTTAATGACACAGAAAGAGTAACCAGGCAGCCGAGTTCAAATACCTGTCTGGTAGGTTGAATTCACATTCTCAAAAATGCCCTCAAAAAGGCACAAATTCAAATCTTTCAGTTATAAATAAATATCAGGATTGATTGAAGTTTCTGTCTATATTTTTGAGATACATGGCACAGTGGATAAAGGCGTTAGTTAGATCCAGTGACAGGACCCAAAGAGTGTGAATTCAATAACTGGTTAAGGCGGTGGAGAACTTTCAGAGGGAAATTAATAGAATATAACTGACACCCATTAGAGATGACACGTTGAACTAGAACAGTTTACCCCAGTGAGCGAAATAAAGGGTTCAGTTTGACATTCCAACCAACTGAAGAAGTTTACTTAGGAATAGGTCGCCATTGCTTTTCTTTAGCATTCCCAGAAAATGGTACTGACACCTAAAGGCATTAAAAGCACAGGATCGCAATAAATAATTAGGGGAATTAGTACGTGACTCAATAAAGCATGATGAACTCAACGTGAGAAATAAGAAAGAAATATCCAGGGGAGATAATTCGGAAGAAAAATACTTGAAGTCAAATTAAAAGGCAAAAACCTGACAAAAAGAATAAACATCTGGACGGTATCGATAGAGAAGAATAGGGAGATATTTTCGTCTAAGATAAAGAAGAATTCATCTGAATGGATCAACGAAATAGTGGACTCATGACCATTCAAAAAGCACGGCGTCCTTATTATGACATAGATTAGATGTACAAAGAAAGGTTGGTGGAGCAGTACACATGGGCATTGAATACTGGATTCAAATAACTAAAATGGAAATGGATTAATTAATAAAAAAAAGAGACAGAGATAGCATCTCAAACATGCGTATTCACTAAAAATATCGTTTATAGTAATAAGAAATAATGTCAAATAAAGAAAATCCTTTCAAGAATTAATGTTGCTTATATTTCGGCTACGTAGCGTGAGCGTTGTCTACATGACGCTAGTTCGAAAGGATGATATT
The DNA here is from genome assembly GCA_963932145.1 of Acanthosepion lycidas. Lineage (NCBI taxonomy): Eukaryota > Metazoa > Mollusca > Cephalopoda > Sepiida > Sepiidae > Acanthosepion > Acanthosepion lycidas. The sequence continues at coordinate 67,141,664 of OZ010604.1, forward strand.
CACTAACCGTCCCACCCGGTCGGATGTGTCACAAGGCCAAGTTTATTGTGAGCTGGTCCGAAAGGAATAATATTTATTCGTACAATAGTACAAAATGTGGCACAGGGCCGAAAAGGTGGGTTGGGGGAAAGGACTGTCTTAATTCTAAACTTAGCTAGTCACAAACACTGACCCAAACATACCAACAATAGTCCTATCACCAAAACGTCACATTCTCTCCTACCTTTCTTACTACATCGACCATAATACCAGGATTATAATAGTATAAAAACACAATCATCCACCCAAAAAACACTCACACAAACACGCACTCATTCACTCACAACAACAAAAAACACACGCGGCACGAAAGGCATCCCGCAACAACCAGAGAATTGACATCACTGACCCCCTAAAAGAGGGAGGAGATGGGGAATTAAACTAAAGAAAAATAGGGACAGAAATAAAGGGGAGCCAATGAGCATACATACCCTAGCTAAGTTAACCGGGAAACTGGAAACTAAAGATTCAAACTAAAACCTACACTAGCCTAATATCGGGACGGGTTGCCCCCCCCCCCTGGTCCGAAAGGAATGTGCATTAGTGCCGCTTCGTCAGTATTTATATTGTTTTTCCTTCACCGGTTTTCTTACCGGTGATCACTTTTACTCGTCCCGTCTTTCCGGTGGGCCTCTCTTCCCAACAGGGTACGAAACAGAAACGAGCAGATATAGTTACGTCGAACAATTGTTATTAGGTTGGTGCAAAAAATAATGACACAATAATGTCGTTTTTTGACGTATTTTTTAACGTCAAAAAACGACATTATTACGTCATTATTTTTGTACCAACCTAATAGCTTTGTTGACTGATTTGTCAGTATGGACAATTTTAGCGATTTTACTGATAATCAAAAAATATCTTTCCATTCAACTTCAGTTCAGTTTGAAATACAGCCCAGAAAGAAAAAATTTGGGAATCACCCGTATAGACTGACAACATTTTATCATATATCTAAATTATTAGGTTGGTGCAAAAATAATGACGTAATAATGTCGTTTTTTGACGTAACGTCAAAAAACGACATTATTACGTCATTATTTTTGCACCAACCTAATAGTTTCCTTATGTAATTTAAAGCTTGCTCTATTAGGGATCTTCTCCGTTGCCAAACTACTAGCAAGACGCTTTGGCTAAATACAGTAATTTATCTGATGGAAAAAATCGATTACAGTTTCGATTCTTATCAGAGGCACATTTTTTTCGTTAGTAGAACACCTTAAACTTGTCCGGTTGGTATGAAATGAAAATATGTTGGAAAGAGATTAAGGAACATACCTTCACGGTTACTTTTAAAGGTTGGAAGATAAGAAGAAAAGAAAAAAATTACCTGCCTTCCTTATGTTTTTATTTTAGACTGATCATATAAATTTGGGGCATCATGTGACTTACGAGGGTCACATGTGACATTTTGCTATCTTATTAAAAGCAGTTTTTTTTTCATAAGAGACACGGTGGAATAATGGATAGCAGCTCGATCTTAGGGATCGGAGAGCCGAGTTCGAATTCCAGTCGAATCCATTACATTCACTTACGTCCTAGTATCCTTGGGAAATATATGAATCCTCTTTTTCTCCCCACCTCCAGCTAAGAGTAAATCGCAGGTCAGACCGGGTTCTATAGCCTTGCATGGCAACTGGTCTACTGCAGAAAGAAATGGCAACCTACCGCGGGGAAAAAATCTGCGTGTTCACTTATGTATCGATATATACATGATCGCTTAAGCGTCTATCACGCACGACACATAACTGACTTTTTCTTTTTTTGCTTTTTCCATTGGAGTTACTATGTTTGCCTATACGGTGGTTTTTCTAACTGGGAAAATTTAGAAGACCCGTTAATGGGAAATCATACCCTAGGTCGCAATCGGCAATCTGTTGCAATTTTCTAATCGCTTGAACCTTTAAGATAGTGTATTCCCTTTCTTCCTCTGTCGATTGCCGTGGTTGGGCCGGAGTAATAGATTGATGCTTTTTGACTTCGTTACTCATTTATGTACTAACGTCTTATTCCTTTACCCTCTCTTAGAATAGCCCGCTGAGGGATTCCGCAAAAAATAAAAACAAAAACAATGAGAGCAGCTAAAATATATTTACGCCATAGCACTCACACACCCAAGTTCACAGCACCTGGTATTACAAGCGGTTACCCATGTAGGTACTGGCCAGGATCGACGTTGCTCAACTTCAGTGATCATACTAAATTTCTGTGCTTCACACATCCAAGCTTACAGCACCTCGTATTCCCAAGCGGTTATCCATGCAGATACTGGCCAGGATATATGTTGCTCAACTTCGGTGATCGTACTAAAATCTGTACTTCACATATTCTAGCTTACAGCACCTGGTATTCTCAAGTTGTTATCCATGTAGGTAATGGCCAGGATTGACGTTGCTCAACTTCGGTGATCGTACTAAAATCTGTACTTCAATGTGATATGGCCGTAAGCCATAGCGTCCACATATCCAAGCTTACTGCATCTGGTATTCTCAAGCGGTTACCCATGTATTTACTGACCAGTCTCGGCGTAGCTTAACTTTGATGATTGTACGAAAACCGGTGTTTCAACGTGATACGGCTGCGAGACAACTACAAGAGAACTTGGGCTACATGCAAACGCAGGGAAGACAATGTTTCGAGTTAACACTGACATTTTCTATAAAAAGAATTTAAGAAAAAAAAATCAATTTTTGTTTTTGATAATAAAATATGACTGTGTTGCAGCATTCCTACTGACGATAGTGTTTATGTCCCCATTCACATAAATGAAAGTAGTAAATACTGTATGTTGGTCTGCAGTTGGAGATTCGTCTCCAATTGTGATGATCAAACTCTCTGCCTCCGGGCTGAGAGGATCCCCAAACGAGGCTATGTCGAAGGGCAGTGTCTCGTCTCGGGAAACAGCTACCTGACACAGTTTTATACATAGTATACAGGGAATTTTGGGTCGAGCCTATGAGTTCGAATACCCCACATTAAAATCGGCCGTGTGTCACATCTGAACGCATGGGGCGGTTGGTAGATATCCTGCATTTGGGGATTCGTCTCCTGCTGTGTTAGTCAATCTCTCTGCCTCCGGGCAGAGAGGATCCCCAAACGAGGCTATGCCGAAGGGCAGAGTCTCGTCTCAGGAAACAGCTACCCGACACCGTTTATACTTGGTCTACAGGGAATTTTAGGTCGAGCCTACGGTCTTGGAGACCCAACATTATATTCGGCCTTGTGCCACATCTGACCGCGTGAGGCGGTTGGTAGATATCCTACAATTGGAAATTCATTGTGAAATTCACTTGATTTACTTCTAGCAATTGAATACTTCTTCTACGCGCCGCTGGCGAATCTTATATGTGTGTTCTTGTCCGAAATATTATTGTTAATTACCAACCTTCATATGATTATTCTATTCAGTAATCTTCCCTAGGTTACAACAGACTTGATATGCCGCGTTGAAATAATAAAACTATAGCCACCAAAACAATAAAGACAAGGTCACAACGACGGCCACGACAATGAATGCTAATAATTTTACGTATAATAATAATAATAATAATAATTAGAACAACAGCTATAATTTTTTTATATTTTTCTTAATTTCATAGTGGTTAATATTGTTCTTATTTAACAAGAGACACAAAGAAATTGGCGCTTCGCTAAATCCGCAATGAAGTTCAGTGTTATTCGCTCATGCATTGTTTTGTAATTGTAAATAGCTATCCGTTTTCTTCAGCCAGTTGAAAATTAATTGCATTAAAAGAAAAGGGATTCAGGCTTGTGATTTGGTAAGAGTGTATCACTAGACAGAGAAAAGTTAGTTGTTATTCAATCGCCATTTTGATTTCGTGCGTCATGCAATTTGAATAAAAGAGATTCGGGGAGAAAGAGAGAGAGAGAGAGAGAGTGTGTGAGAGAGAGAGTGAGTGAGAGTGAGAGAGAGAGAGAAAGAAAGAGGAATGTATCGAATGCGTCTCCTTAAGAGACAAAAATGGCGGATGTATATGAAACAGCTATTATTCGTCCCTGCCGTGACTGCTTCTTGTATAAATGCATGAAAGTAGCTCTAACTACTAACAGAGATTTCAACTTCTGCCGTTTCTGTTCGGCTGAGGGACAGTAGTGCTTAAATAGTTGGTACTTTGTGGAGCGAAGACGGAAATAAATAACAAGACACTCAAACTCCATATGACAAAAAATGGTTGTTTGAATCGGAGAACTGAGCCTTCTTCCCGTTTATAAATTAATACTTTGAAAATAAATATAAACATTTTTCAACCAACGGGTTGCGACAACTCCCCCCCCCAAAAAAAATAATAAGCATAAAAATGCTTTGTGATCCCTTTGAAGTTTCCTTAAGGAAATACAAAAAATTGTACCCACAAGTATAGCTCGCACATTACGAAGAGGTTTATCTATATAAAATGTGTGTGATCTTAGTTTTTTTACAAGGAAATGTGTAAACAACAGAAATCAAAAGAAATAATAATAATAATAATAATAATAATAATAATAATAACAAGAGTAATCGACTGTTGAAAAGGCTACGAAACAAGACTGTAGAAGAAATTCCTGGAATAAAACGTGCACTAGGAACATCGCCTTGATGCTTGAAGAAGCACTGAAGGAAAATTGAAATTGAGACCAAAATTATACACTTCCAGAAAACTGTCAATTTACACTCCAACAATTCTTCGAAAGGTTTTTAATTTGCGAGGAATCTTAAGAGATAAAATTTCACAAATTGTCTCTTACGTTCGTGACAAACGTCACCAACATAAGAGACAATTCTTCATGGAGTAAATTCCGACAACCTACTGCTATTATGTCTAATACTAAGTTTTGATTTATTTATTTTTTACGGCTTATCAACCCTTTCCAGGTTATTTAAAGCCAGAAAATAGTTTTAGATTGTGAGAACTGTATTGGAGATAAAAATGATTTAGTGGAACAAGTCTTACTAATTAACACATAGCTAGGGGTGTGTGAGGTGGATTCATACTTATCCATTGCATCATCCATACTTCCAAGCTGTCAATACCTAAAAAATAATGGACTAGTCCGTTTTGTTTGCGTAGAAAAACAAGAGGTACGAAGAAAGAAAGAAAGAAAGAAAGAAAGAAAGAAAAGAAGAAGGAAGCGATTGACAGCTGTTTCAGTGAAATGAAAAAAGTTGTCAATTTCAATTCTTTTCATTTGTACCCACTTCTTAAAATAACGATCAGTGTTCATATAGACTCAATAAATGGAATACTGGTAGGCGATGCCTTAAAGAAATACAAAAACTTGTACTCACAAATACAGTTCACACATTACGAAGACCGTTATCTATGTAAAAGATGTGTGATCATTTTTTCTTTCTTTTTTTGTTGTTGCAAAAATGAATCATTTCTGACCTTAGGTTTCTGGTTGGGGTCCGGAAGGAGGAAATGTGTATAAAACAGATATCAAAAGAAGTAATAATAATAATAATAATAATAATAATAATAATAATAATAATAACAGTAATTGAGGGTTGAAAAAACTACGGAACAAGACTATAGAAGTAATTCCTGTAGTAATACGTGCACTTGGAACATTGCCTTGATGTTTGTGGAAGCATTGAAGGAAAACTGAAATTGTGACCAAAATTATACACATCCAGAAGACTGTCAATTTATTCCGCGAGAATTCTTCGAAAGGTTCTTAATTTTCGAGGAATCTTGTTGGTACCATGTCTCAAAATGGTATGAACAACACCCATACCTGGTTATATAACTGTGGAACTTTACAATACACAAATACAGAACAGTCAAAGCTAATCGCCCAGACATTGTGATAACAAAATACAAAAACAAATTACGTTTTCTTATTGATATGAGAGTACCCGCAGATCTTCAAAATGAAAGGATCTTGAAGTAGAAATCTCAACAATGTGGCATATGAGGACATCAATAATTCCAGTTGTAGTTGGAGGACCCGGATTAATTGGAAACGGTTCCGATATACTCAACTCACATATTACGAAGGACTTTATCTATGTAAAATGTATGTGATCTTAGCTATTTTTTTTTTAGAAACATGATCCAATGGCAAATATCATGAAGCTATTTCTGACCTTAGGTTCTCCAGTTGGGACACAGAAGGAAATATTTATGCAACAGAAATAAAAGGAAATACTAATACTACTACCACTACCACCAATACTACTACAAATAATAATAATAATAATAATAATAATAATAATGACAAACAAAATCAATGACGTTACTCTACTAATATTTTTCAATTCTTAGAGAACAGCCTGATTCAGGACAAATAACTATAATAATAAAAAAAAGTACAGGCAAGCAGATTAACAAGATTCTTGGTAGTCCCTCTTTATAAGATCCACAAATCCCTCTATCCACAAATTGAACTTTCATGACTCTATCCACAAATTTAACTTGCCTATCCCCTGTACTCAAATTTAACTTGCCTACGCCCTGTACTCAAATTTAACTTGCCTATCCCCTGTAGTGAAATTTAACTTGCCTATCCCCTGTACTCAAATTTAACTTGCCTATCCCCTGTACTCAAATTTAACTTGCCTACCCCCTGTACTGAAATTTAACTTGCCTATCCCCTGTACTGAAATTTAACTTGCCTATCCCCTGTACTGAAATTTAACTTGCCTATCCCCTTTACTCAAATTTAACTTGCCTATCCCCTTTACTCAAATTTAACTTGCCTATCCCCTGTAATCAAATTTTACGTGCCTATCTACTGTACTCAAATTTAACTTGCCTATCCCCTGTAGTCAAAATTAACTTGCCTATCCCCTGTACTCAAATTTAACTTGCCTATCCCCTTTACTCAAATTTAACTTGCCTATCCCCTATCCACAAATTTAACTTCCCTATCCCCTGTACTCAAATTTAACTTGCCTATCCCCCGTACTCAAATTTAACTAGCCTATCCCTTGTACTGAAATTTAACTTGCCTATCCCCTGTACTCAAATTTAACTTGCCTATCCCCTGTACTCAAATTTAACTTGCCTATCCCCTGTACTCAAATTTTACTTGCCTATCCACAGTACTCAAATTTAACTTGCCTATCCCTTGTACTGAAATTTAACTTGCCTATCCCCTGTACTCAAATTTAACTTGCCTATCCCCTGTACTCAAATTTAACTTGCCTACCCCCTGTACTCAAATTTAACTTGCCTATCCCTTGTACTCAAATTTAACTTGCCTATCCCCTGTACTCAAATTTAACTTGCCTATCCCTTGTACTCAAATTTAACTTGCCTACACCCTGTACTCATATTTAACTTGCCTATCCCCTGTACACAAATTTAACTTGCCTATCCCCTATCCACAAATTTAACTTCCCTATCCCCTGTACTCAAATTTTACTTGCCTATTCTCTGTACGCAAATTTAACTTGCCTATCCCCTGTACTCAAATTTAACTTGCCTATCCCCTTTACTCAAATTTAAATTGCCTATCCCCTGTACTCAAATTTTACGTGCCTATCCACTGTACTCAAATTTAACTTGCCTATCCCTTGTACTGAAATTTAACTTGCCTATCCCCTGTACTCAAATTTAACTTGCCTATCCCTTGTACTCAAATTTAACTTGCCTATCCCCTGTACTCAAATTTAACTTGCCTATCCCCTGTACTCAAATTTAACTTGCCTACACCTTGTACTAAAATTTAACTTGCGTATCCCATGTACTCAAATTTAACTTGCCTATCCCCCATCCACAAATTTAACTTGCCTATCCCCTGTACTCAAATTTTACTTGCATCTCCCCTGTACTCAAATTTGATTTGCCTACCCCCTGTACTCAAATTTAACTTGCCTACCCCCTGTACTATAATTTAACTTGGCTACCCCCTGTACCACTACCACCAATACTACTACAAATAATAATAATAATAATAATAATAATAATGACAAACAAAATCAATGACGTTACTCTACTAATATTTTTCAATTCTTAGAGAACAGCCTGATTCAGGACAAATAACTATAATAATAAAAAAAAGTACAGGCAAGCAGATTAACAAGATTCTTGGTAGTCCCTCTTTATAAGATCCACAAATCCCTCTATCCACAAATTGAACTTTCATGACTCTATCCACAAATTTAACTTGCCTATCCCCTGTACTCAAATTTAACTTGCCTACGCCCTGTACTCAAATTTAACTTGCCTATCCCCTGTAGTGAAATTTAACTTGCCTATCCCCTGTACTCAAATTTAACTTGCCTATCCCCTGTACTCAAATTTAACTTGCCTACCCCCTGTACTGAAATTTAACTTGCCTATCCCCTGTACTGAAATTTAACTTGCCTATCCCCTGTACTGAAATTTAACTTGCCTATCCCCTTTACTCAAATTTAACTTGCCTATCCCCTTTACTCAAATTTAACTTGCCTATCCCCTGTAATCAAATTTTACGTGCCTATCTACTGTACTCAAATTTAACTTGCCTATCCCCTGTACTCAAAATTAACTTGCCTATCCCCTGTACTCAAATTTAACTTGCCTATCCCCTTTACTCAAATTTAACTTGCCTATCCCCTATCCACAAATTTAACTTCCCTATCCCCTGTACTCAAATTTAACTTGCCTATCCCCCGTACTCAAATTTAACTAGCCTATCCCTTGTACTGAAATTTAACTTGCCTATCCCCTGTACTCAAATTTAACTTGCCTATCCCCTGTACTCAAATTTAACTTGCCTATCCCCTGTACTCAAATTTTACTTGCCTATCCACAGTACTCAAATTTAACTTGCCTATCCCTTGTACTGAAATTTAACTTGCCTATCCCCTGTACTCAAATTTAACTTGCCTATCCCCTGTACTCAAATTTAACTTGCCTACCCCCTGTACTCAAATTTAACTTGCCTATCCCTTGTACTCAAATTTAACTTGCCTATCCCCTGTACTCAAATTTAACTTGCCTATCCCTTGTACTCAAATTTAACTTGCCTACACCCTGTACTCATATTTAACTTGCCTATCCCCTGTACACAAATTTAACTTGCCTATCCCCTATCCACAAATTTAACTTCCCTATCCCCTGTACTCAAATTTTACTTGCCTATTCTCTGTACGCAAATTTAACTTGCCTATCCCCTGTACTCAAATTTAACTTGCCTATCCCCTTTACTCAAATTTAAATTGCCTATCCCCTGTACTCAAATTTTACGTGCCTATCCACTGTACTCAAATTTAACTTGCCTATCCCTTGTACTGAAATTTAACTTGCCTATCCCCTGTACTCAAATTTAACTTGCCTATCCCTTGTACTCAAATTTAACTTGCCTATCCCCTGTACTCAAATTTAACTTGCCTATCCCCTGTACTCAAATTTAACTTGCCTACACCTTGTACTAAAATTTAACTTGCGTATCCCATGTACTCAAATTTAACTTGCCTATCCCCCATCCACAAATTTAACTTGCCTATCCCCTGTACTCAAATTTTACTTGCATCTCCCCTGTACTCAAATTTGATTTGCCTACCCCCTGTACTCAAATTTAACTTGCCTACCCCCTGTACTCAAATTTTACGTGCCTATCCACTGTACTCAAATTTAACTTGCCTATCCCTTGTAATGAAATTTAACTTGCCTATCCACTGTACTCAAATTTAACTTGCCTACCCCCTGTACTCAAATTTAACTTGCCTATCCCCTGTACTCAAATTTAACTTGCCTATCCCCTGTACTCAAATTTAACTTGCCTATCCCCTGTACTCAAATTTAACTTGCCTATCCCCTATCCACAAATTTAACTTGCCTATCCACTGTACACAAATTTAACTTGCCTACGCCCTGTAGTCAAATTTAACTTGCCTATCCCCTGTACTCAAATTTAACTTGCCTAACCCTATCCACAAATTTAACTTGCCTATCCGCTGTACTCAAATTTTACTTGCCTATCCACTGTACTGAAATTTAACTTGCCTATCCTTTGTACTGAAATTTAACTTGCCTATCCCCTGTATTCAAATTTAACTTGCCTATCCCCTGTACTCAAATTTAACTTCCCTATCCCCTGTACTCAAATTTAACTTGCCTATCCCCTATCCACAAATTTAACTTGCCTATCCCCTGTACTAAAATTAACTTGCCTATCCAATGTACTCAAATTTAACTTGCCTATCCCTTGTACTGAAATTTAACTTGCCTATCCCCTGTACTCAAATTTAACTTGTCTATCCCCTGTACTCAAATTTAACTTGCCTATCCCCTGTACTCAAATTTCATTTGCCTATCCCCTGTACTCAAATTTAACTTGCCTATCCCCTATCCACAAATTTAACTTGCCTATCCCCTGTACTCAAATTTAACTTGCCTACCCCCTGTACTGAAATTTAACTTGCCTATCCCCTGTACTGAAATTTAACTTGCCTATCCCCTGTACTCAAATTTAACTTGCCTATCCCCTTTACTCAAATTTAACTTGCCTATCCCCTGTACTCAAATTTTACGTGCCTATCCACTGTACTCAAATTTAACTTGCCTATCCCTTGTACTGAAATTTAACTTGCCTATCCCCTGTACTCAAATTTAACTTGCCTATCCCCTGTACTCAAATTTAACTTGCCTACCCCCTGTACTCAAATTTAACATGCCTATAACCCTGTACTGACATTTAACTTGCCTATCCCCTGTACTCAAATTTAACTTGCCCATCCCCTGTACTCAAATTTAACTTGCCTATCCCTTGTACTCAAATTTAACTTGCCTATCCTCTGTACTCATATTTAACTTGCCTATCCCCTGCACTCAAATTTAACTTGCCTATCCCCTATCCACAAATTTAACTTGCCTATCCCCTGTACTCAAATTTTACTTGCCTATTCCCTGTACTCAAATTTAACTTGCCTATCCCCTGTACTCAAATTTAACTTGCCTATCCCTTTTACTCAAATTTAAATTGCCTATCCCCTGTACTCAAATTTTACGTGCCTATCCACTGTACTCAAATTTAACTTGCCTATCCCTTGTACTGAAATTTAACTTGCGCATCCCCTGTACTCAAATTTAACTTGCCTATCCCCTGTACTCAAATTTAACTTGCCTATCCCCTGTACTCAAATTTTACTTGCCTATCCACAGTACTGAAATTTAACTTGCCTATCCACTGTACTCAAATTTAACTTGCCTATCCCCTGTACTCAAATTTAACTTGCCTACCCCCTGTACTCAAATTTAACTTGCCTATCCCCTGTACTGACATTTAACTTGCCTATCCCCTGTACTCAAATTTAACTTGCCTATCTCCTGTACTCAAATTTAACTTGCCTAACCCTATCCACAAATTTAACTTGCCTATCAACTGTACTCAAATTTTACTTGCCTATCCACTGTACTGAAATTTAACTTGCCTATCCTTTGTACTGAAATTTAACTTGCCTATCCCCTGTACTTAAATTTAACTTGCCTATCCCCTGTACTCAAATTTAACTTCCCTATCCCCTGTACTCAAATTTAACTTGCCTATCCCCTATCCACAAATTTAACTTGCCTATCCCCTGTACTCAAATTAACTTGCTTATCCACTGTACTGAAATTTAACTTGCCTATCCCTTGTACTGAAATTTAAATTGCCTATCCCCTGTACTCAAATTTATCTTGCCTATCCCCTGTACTCAAATTTAACTTGCCTATCCCCTGTACTCAAATTTAACTTGCCTATCCCTTGTACTCAAATTTAACTTGCCTATCCCCTGTACTCAAATTTAACTTGCCTATCCTCTGTACTCAAATTTAACTTGCCTACACCCGGTACTCATATTTAACTTGCCTATCCCCTGTACTCAAATTTAACTTGCCTATCCCCTAACCACAAATTTAACTTGCCTATACCCTGTACTCAAATTTTACTTGCCTATTCCCTGTACTCAAATTTAACTTGCCTATCCCCTGTACTCAAATTTAACTTGCCTATCCCCTGTACTCAAATTTAACTTGCCTATCCCCTTTACTCAAATTTAAATTGCCTATCCCCTGTACTCAAATTTTACGTGCCTATCCACTGTACTCAAATTTATCTTGCCTATCCCCTGTACTCAAATTTAACTTGCCTACCCCCTGTACTCAAAATTAACTTGCCTATCCCCTGTACTCAAATTTAACTTGCCTATCCCCTGTACTCAAATTTAACTTGCCTATCCCCTATCCACAAATTTAACTTGCCTATCCACTGTACACAAATTTAACTTGCCTACGCCCTGTAGTCAAATTTAACTTGCCTATCCCCTGTACTCAAATTTAACTTGCCTAACCCTATCCACAAATTTAACTTGCCTATCCGCTGTACTCAAATTTTACTTGCCTATCCACTGTACTCAAATTTAACTGGCCTATCCTTTGTACTGAAATTTAACTTGCCTATCCCCTGTACTCAAATTTAACTTGCCTATCCCCTGTACTCAAATTTAACTTCCCTATCCCCTGTACTCAAATTTAACTTGCCTATCCCCTATACACAAATTTAACTTGCCTATCCCCTGTACTCAAATTAACTTGCCTATCCACTGTACTCAAATTTAACTTGCCTATCCCTTGTACTGAAATTTAACTTGCCTATCCCCTGTACTCAAATTTAACTTGCCTATCCCCTGTACTCAAATTTAACTTGCCTATCCCCTGTACTCAAATTTAACTTGCCTATCCCCTGTACTCAAATTTAACTTGCCTATCCCCTATCCACAAAATTAACTTGCCTATCCCCTGTACTCAAATTTAACTTGCCTACCGCCTGTACTGAAATTTAACTTGCCTATCCCCTGTACTGAAATTTAACTTGCCTATCCCCTGTACTGAAATTTAACTTGCCTATCCCCTTTACTCAAATTTAACTTGCCTATCCCCTGTACTCAAATTTTACGTGCCTATCCACTGTACTCAAATTTAACTTGCCTATCCCTTGTACTGAAATTTAACTTGCCTATCCCCTGTACTCAAATTTAACTTGCCTATCCCCTGTACTCAAATTTAACTTGCCTACCCCCTGTACTCAAATTTAACATGCCTATAACCCTGTACTGACATTTAACTTGCCTATCCCCTGTACTCAAATTTAACTTGCCTATCCCCTGTACTCAAATTTAACTTCCCTATCCCTTGTACTCAAATTTAACTTGCCTATCCTCTGTACTCATATTTAACTTGCCTATCCCCTGCACTCAAATTTAACTTGCCTATCCCCTATCCACAAATTTAACTTGCCTATCCCCTGTACTCAAATTTTACTTGCCTATTCCCTGTACTCAAATTTAACTTGCCTATCCCCTGTACTCAAATTTAACTTGCCTATCCCCTGTACTCAAATTTAACTTGCCTATCCCTTTTACTCAAATTTAAATTGCCTATCCCCTGTACTCAAATTTTACGTGCCTATCCACTGTACTCAAATTTAACTTGCCTATCCCTTGTACTGAAATTTAACTTGCGCATCCCCTGTACTCAAATTTAACTTGCCTATCCCCAGTACTCAAATTTAACTTGCCTATCCCCTGTACTCAAATTTTACTTGCCTATCCACAGTACTGAAATTTAACTTGCCTATCCCTTGTACTGAAAATTAACTTGCCTATCCCCTGTACTCAAATTTAACTTGCCTATCCCCTGTACTCAAATTTAACTTGCCTACCCCCTGTACTCAAATTTAACTTCCCTATCCCCTGTACTCAAATTTAACTTGCCTATCCCCTATCCACAAATTTAACTTGCCTATCCCCTGTACTCAAATTAACTTGCCTATCCCCTGTACTCAAATTTAACTTGCCTATCCTCTGTACTCAAATTTAACTTGCCTACACCCGGTACTCATATTTAACTTGCCTATCCCCTGTACTCAAATTTAACTTGCCTATCCCCTAACCACAAATTTAACTTGCCTATCCCCTGTACTCAAATTTTACTTGCCTATTCCCTGTACTCAAATTTAACTTGCCTACACCCGGTACTCATATTTAACTTGCCTATCCCCTGTACTCAAATTTAACTTGCCTATCCCCTAACCACAAATTTAACTTGCCTATCCCCTGTACTCAAATTTTACTTGCCTATTCCCTGTACTCAAATTTAACTTGCCTATCCCCTGTACTCAAATTTAACTTGCCTATCCCCTGTACTCAAATTTAACTTGCCTATCCCCTTCACTCAAATTTAAATTGCCTATCCCCTGTACTCAAATTTTACGTGCCTATCCACTGTACTCAAATTTATCTTGCCTATCCCTTGTACTGAAATTTAACTTGCCTATCCCCTGTACTCAAATTTAACTTGCCTACCCCCTGTACTCAAATTTTATTGCCTATCCACAGTACTCAAATTTAACTTGCCTATCCCCTGTACTCAAATTTAACTTGCCTATCCCCTGTACTCAAATTTAACTTGCCTATCCCCTGTACTCAAATTTTATTTGCATCTCCCCTGTACTCAAATTTGATTTGCCTACCCCCTGTACTCAAATTTAACTTGCCTACCCCTTGTACTATAATTTAACTTGGCTACCCCCTGTACTCAAATTTAACTTGCCTATCCCCTGTACTCAAATTTAACTTGCCTATCCCCTGTACTCAAATTTAACTTGCCTACCCACTGTACTCAAATTTAACTTGCCTATCCCCTGTACTGACATTTAACTTCCCTATCCCCTGTACTCAAATTTTACTTGCCTATCCCCTGTACTCAAATTTAACTTGCCTATCCCTTGTACTCAAATTTAACTTGCCTATCCCCTGTACTCAAATTTAACTTGCCTATCCCCTATCCACAAATTTAACTTGCCTATCCACTGTACTCAAATTTAACTTGCCTACGCCCTGTAGTCAAATTTAACTTGCCTATCCCCTGTACTCAAATTTAACTTGCCTAACCCTATCCACAAATTTAACTTGCCTATCCCCTGTACTCAAATTTTACTTGCCTATCCACTGTGCTCAAATATAACTTGCCTATCCTTTGTACTGAAATTTAACTTGCCTATCCCCTGTACTCAAATTTAACTTGCCTATCCCCTGTACTCAAATTTAACTTCCCTATCCCCTGTACTCAAATTTAACTTGCCTATCCCCTATCCACAAATTTAACTTGCCTATCCCCTGTACTCAAATTAACTTGCCTATCCACTGTACTCAAATTTAACTTGCCTCACCCCTGTACTCAAATTTTTCTTGCCTATCCACTGTACTCAAATTTAACTTGCCTATCCCTTGTACTGAAATTTAACTTGCCTATCCCCTGTACTCAAATTTAACTTGCCTATCCCCTGTACTCAAATTTAACTTCCCTATCCCCTGTCCTCAAATTTAACTTGCCTATCCCCTATCCACAAATTTAACTTGCCTATCCCCTGTACTCAAATTAACTTGCCTATCCACTGTACTCAAATTTAACTTGCCTCACCCCTGTATACAAATTTAACTTGCCTATCCCATGTACTGAAATTTAACTTGCCTATCCCATGTACTGAATTTTAACTTGCCTATCCCCTGTACTCAAATTTAACTTGCCTACCCCCTGTACTCAAATTTAACTTGCCTATCCCCTGTACTCAAATTTAACTTGCCTATCCCCTGTACTCAAATTTAACTTGCCTATCCCCTATCCACAAATTTAACTTGCCTATCCCCTGTACTCAAATTTAACTTGCCTAACCCTATCCACAAATTTAACTTGCCTATCCGCTGTACTCAAATTTTACTTGCCTATCCACTGTACTCAAATTTAACTTGCCTATCCCCTGTACTCAAATTTAACTTGCGTATCCCCTGTACTCAAATTTAACTTGCCTATCCCCTGTACTCAAATTTAACTTGCCTATCCCCTGTACTCAAATTTAACTTGCCTATCCCCTATCCACAAATTTAACTTGCCTATCCCCTGTACTCAAATTTAACTTGCCTAACCCTATCCAAAAATTTAACTTGCCTACCCGCTGTACTCAAATTTTACTTGCCTATCCACTGTACTCAAATTTAACTTGCCTATCCTTTGTACTGAAATTTAACTTGCCTATCCCCTGTACTCAAATTTAACTTGCCTCACCCCTGTACTCAAATTTTTGTTGCCTATCCACTGTACTCAAATTTAACTTGCCTATCCCTTGTACTGAAATTTAACTTGCCTATCCCCTGTACTCAAATATAACTTGCCTATCCCCTGTACTCAAATGTAACTTGCCTACCCCCTGTACTCAAATTTCATTTTCCTATCCCCTGTACTCAAATTTAACTTGCCTATACCCTATCCACAAATTTAACTTGCCTATCCCCTGTACTCAAATTTAACTTGCCTATCCCCTGTACTCAAATTTAACTTGCCTATCCCCTGTACTCAAATTTAACTTGCCTACCCCCTGTACTGAAATTTGACTTGCCTATCCCCTGTACTCAAATTTAACTTGCCTATCCCCTGTACTCAAATTAACTTGCCTATCCCCTATCCACAAATTTAACTTGCCTATCCCCTGTACTCAAATTTAACTTGCCTATCCCCTATCCACAAATTTAACTTGCCTATCCCTTGTACTGAAATTTAACTTGCCTATCCCCTGTACTCAAATTTAACTTGGCTATCCCCTGTACTCAAATTTAACTTGCCTACCCCCTGAACTCAAATTTGACTTGCCTATCCCCTGTACTCAAATTTAACTTGCCTATCCCCTGTACTCAAATTAACTTGCCTATCCCCTATCCACAAATTTAACTTGCCTATCCCCTGTACTCAAATTTAACTTGCCTATCCCCTATCCACAAATTTAACTTGCCTATCCCTTGTACTCAAATTTAACTTGCCTATCCCTTGTACTCAAATTTAACTTGCCTGTCCCATGTCCTCAAATTTAACTTGCCTATCCCCTGTACTCAAATTTAACTTGCCTATTCCCTGTACTCAAAATTAACTTGCCTGTCCCCTGTACTCAAATTTAACTTGCCTATCCTCTGTACTCAAATTTAACTTGCCTATCCCCTGTACTCAAATTTAACTTGCCTATTCCATGTACTCAAATTTACCTTGCCTATTCCCTGTACTCAAATTTAACTTGCCTGTCCCCTGTACTCAAATTTAACTTCCCTATTCTCTGTACTCAAATTTAACTTCCGTATCCCCTGTACTCAAATTTAACTTGCCTATTCACTCTACTCAAATTTAACTTGCCTATCCCCTGTACTCAAATTTAACTTGCCTATCCCCTGTACTCAAATTTAACTTGCCTATCCCCTGTACTCAAATTTAACTTGCCTATTCCCTGTACTCAAATTTAACTTGCCTATCCCCTGTACTCAAATTTAACTTGCCTATCCCCTTTACTCAAATTTACCTTGCCTATTCCCTGTACTCAAATTTAACTTGCCTATTCCCTGTACTCAAATTTAACTTGCCTATCCCCTGTACTCAAATTTAACTTGCCTATCCCCTTTACTCAAATTTACCTTGCCTATTCCCTGTACTCAAATTTAACTTGCCTATCCCCTGTACTCAAATTTAACTTGCCTATTCCCTGTACTCAAATTTAACTTGCCTATTCCCTGTACTCAAATTTAACTTGCCTGTCCCATGTACTCAAATTTAACTTGCCTATTCCTTGTACTCAAATTTAACTTGCCTATCCCCTGTACTCAAATTTAACTTGCCTATTCCCAGTACTCAAATTTAACTTGCCTATCCCCTGTACTCAAATTTAACTTGCCTATTCCCTGTACTCAAATTTAACTTGCCTATTCCTTGTACTCAAATTTAACTTGCCTATCCCCTGTACTCAAATTTAACTTGCCTATTCCCTGCACTCAATTTTAACTTGCCTATTCCCTGTACTCAAATTTAACTTGCCTGTCCCCTGTATTCAAATTTAACTTGCCTATCCCCTGTACTCAAATTTAACTTGCCTATCCCCTGTACTCAAATTTAACTTGCCTGTACCCTGCCTACAAATTTAAGTTGCCTACCCCCTATCCACAAATTTAAGTTGCCTGTTCCATATCCCAAAATTTAATTTTCCTGTCCCCTACCCATAAAGTTAGATGAAGCGAAAACACACTCTAACGTTCAATTTCCGCTTCAGTGAAATGGTATGATTACATGAATTATGGTAACCTGAAATTATTAGTGTCGGTAATAAAACGAGAAAAAGCGACAAATTTCTATGGGTTAACCTTCACAAGGAAAAAGACGTCATGCCAATCTATTTGAAAAAATATTATAACACGCTATGTGATATATAAAGATATCGTTATTTAATGAATGCTTGCAATTTCTTATTCTTAAAATGTAAAGACAATATGTTAAGTATCGACCTTTCAACCGAAGAATTTCTTTGCTTCCAGCTAATCTTCTGAAACATTCTTAGACAATCATGACGTGACCAATGTTTGGAACTTTAACATTTTGACAGACATTGTCATCATAGACTACAATAAAATATAGATATAAAATATATTATAGATATGTCATTGCCATCAAATTAAATTCTAATTATTAAGTGTTATATCATAATAAGGATTTTGAAATTGAAAATGAAAAAAATATGGCATCTTAAACCTATTCTTACACATATAATAATAGGATTCCTGGATATGATAAAAAAAGGAGAGGTAAGTACATTAACAAGATTCTTGGTTGTCCCACTTTATAAGATAAAAAAAAATCTTGCTCTGTGTGGAAGTGCTCATCTACCCAGAAGAGCATTAACAATCTAACGAATGTATAAATAACAGACACGTTAAGTATTACTTGACTTTGCGCAATCAAAATGTATATTTACTACCTTCCCTTACCCACTTAGGTCTTCAGTAATAACTGGTAAGCTTTTTTAATAAACAGAAAAGAAAATATTATAATAATACTAATACTGTTACTACTACTAATAATAATATGAGGGCATAAAAATTTCCAGTTGTACTTGGAGTCTTCGGATTGATTGGAAAAGGCTCCGATAGACGCATTGAAGGGATTCCTGGTATCCCACGTCTTAAAGAAGTACAAAAACAAAATATGTACTCACAAGTACAACTCACACATTTGGATTTTATCTTAGTAAAATATGTGTGATTTTTATTTATTTATTTATTTTTATAAAAATGATCAGTTGAAGCTATTGTGAAGCCTTGGTTTCTGGTTGGGACTCGGTAAAATTTATGTACACAAAAGATCTCAAAGGAAATAATAATAATAATAATAATAATAATAATAATAATAATAATAATAAGCAGAATCAGTGCTATAACTCTGTTAATATTTTTCAATACTTAGAGAACAGCGCGATTTAGGAAAATTTATACCTCAAACGGGCACTTGACCAAAACCATAATAATATCACTTGCTCGAATATTATTATTATTATTATTATTATTATTATTATTATTATTAACAATACTTAGAGAATAACGCCATATTTCTACAGTATGTCTGATCTTCAAGTTATGTTTAATTTTTTTTCAAATAACTGACAATAACATACAATATTTTAAGATAACTTAAAGAAGAGAGACATACTGTCGAAATATTGTTGGACCTTGTCAAACACTGTATTTTCCTTTTCCTTTTCTTTTCTTAAATGTCGCTATTCTCTAAGTGTTGTTAATAATAATAGTATTTGAGCAAATAATATTATTATGGAGTTGGTCAAGGTAAAAGTGATCGTTTGAGGTCTAATTATAACCAGTAGGAGTGGGCGTTGCGGATAAAATTAGCCTACGAGAATCTCAACTTTGGTCATAAGATTCAGGTAGATATTTTAGCCATCTTGTATGCGGTCAAAGTGAGTAATTTTATTGCATCTTGATTCATGCTTCTGAGAAATACGGCGGTCGGAACGATAGATTAGAAATGGCTGCTGAGATTAAACCTTTACATTATTGGCTTTTATCTCGTCTTTTCTTCAATGTAGGGATTGTTTTTTTTTTTTGCTTTTTTTTAAAGTTGTTTGTGATGTTTTTGATGGGTGTGTATTTGGAAGACCAAATTCTTTGGGATTTTTTTTCTGTAGGGAGCATCTGTTGAAAAATCTGCACATCACCTTCTAACTACAACGTCCTTTGGAAAAAAAAATCTCAATGAATCAGATTAAACTATTCGCAAACAGCTCGGGCAAAATGGATTAAAATTCTGTGCCGGAATAGATAAGGACACTGGTTCGAATCAATCATGTTAGAATGAAAAGTTCAATATAATTCCTGACAACACTATGAAGCTCGAGAACGTATCAACTATTATGTAATTGGGGCAACAACAAAGATGAGGATACTAGCTTGAATAAATCGTGTAAATATGAAAACGTTTTAAAAATTAATTAAACTCTCTGAAGGCTCGCGAATGTATCTGCCATTGTGTAATGATAGCAACAACAATGATGGGGATATTGTTTGAATAAGACGTGTAAAAATGAAAACGTTTTAAAAATTACTGGAAACATTTTGAAGGCTCGAAAATGTATCTGCCATTGCGTAATTATAGTAACAACAAAGATGAGGATATTGGTTCTTATAAATCGTGTAAAAATGAAAGCTTCAAAAATACTGACACTGCTACCAAAACTCGCGAATGTATCTGCCATTTTAGAATGATGGCAATACAAAGATGAGGAGATTGTTTCGAATAAATCGTTTAAAGTAATAAATTTTATATTATTTTTGACAAATCTATGAGGGCTCGAAAACGTATCTGCCATTGTGTAATTGTGGTAACAACAAAGATGAGGATATTGGTTCGTATAAATCGTTTAAAAAAGAAAGCTTCAAAATTACTGACAACACTATGAAAACTCGAGAATGTATCTGCCATCTTGTAATTATGGGAATACAAAGATGAGGATATTGGTTCGAATAAATCGTTTAAAATGAAAAATTTTAAATAATTTATGACAAGACTATGAGGGCTGGAAAATGTATCTGCCATTGTGTAATGATGGGAACAAAAAAAAAGTGAATACTGGTCCGAATAAATTATGCAATAAAGAAAACCTTGTGTGTAATTTCCGATCACTCTACGAAGTTTACATTTATATACTCATAAATATACTTAAAAATCATTTATTATATATATTATATATTATTATTATATATTTAGCATTATATATTATTATATACATACTTTTTATATATTATATTATATACTAATTTATATAGTATATATTATATTAAATACTTATTAATTTATATATTATATATTATATTATATACTTGCTTATTTATTATATGCTAATATATTATATACTTTTATTATTTATTATATATTATATTATATAATTATTTATATATTATATATTATATTATATACTTATTTTTTATTATATCATATTATATAATTATTTATTTGTGTATTATATATTACATTATATACATTTATTTATATATTATATATTATTTATTTATATATTATATTTTATGCTTGTTTATTTATATATTATTGTATTATATACTTATTTATTTATTATATACTTATATATTATATACTTATTATTTATTATATATTACAATATATACTTATTTATTTATATATTATATTTTATATTATATATTTATTTATATATTATATACATATTTAATGTATCATATATTACATTTTATATATTACATATTATTATATACTTATAAATCATTGTATTATGATGAAATCAACAAAAAATATGAGGACACTACTCCAACTAAATCGTGTAATAAGGAAAATATTTTGTATTAATCTCTGACAACCCTATAAAGACTTGCATTCATGAAAAGCGGATTATTATAATAAAATATATCGTTAACTTAAATAATAAAATGGGCTTAATGCTATGACGGTAAATGTTTTTTCTTCTCTTGGAGATAACTATGGTTTCTATGTGTATAAAAAAACCACCAGACAGAACTTAAAAGAAACCGTGCTATTTAGGTAGACGCCGATAATTAGGGGCGATTTAATAACGCTTGCGATGGAAGCTGGCCCTGATTACACATATGATAAAATGGAATTAATAATAATACTGTAATAATGGCAACACGATAATAGGCTTAATCAGTGCTTTTCCGTATGTAATGAAAGAAAATGTTTTGTTTTTTTTAAATAACAATACTAAGTAGGCATTGAAAACGTGACGTCTGCGCATTTCAAATATTGGTCGAAAATTATCGACGATTATAGAAAAATGTAGAGAAGAAGCAAGAAACAAAAATAACAAAAACAAAACAAAAAACAAAAACAAACAAAAACGAAACAGAAACAGCGTATATACTCGTCTATAAGTCGGTATCTTAATATTTCGTTTAGAAAGAATTTAATATATTAACAACTCCTTCCCATACAATGTCGACTTACAGATTGTAAAGTTTATATCAACAAAGCATCATAATCTCTCTGACATTTGATAATTTTAGGATCACCCACCGTGGAGCGATATTTAACAATCTACGTTCACAGGCCGTATTGTGCCAGTCTCAAAAACGATAGCAGATTTCAATAAACACCACCCCTTCTTTAATACGTGTATATGGCATGTCCTTTCAGAATGCGGTAATTAAGGCTCTCCACAACTTCCTGATTTTTAATGATCTCAGTATCATGGAATACAGCTGCCATATATGGTCTGGAGACCCCGCTGTTCGTCTCGAGTTCCTCGACAGAATCCAAAGACGGATATGCAATGTAATGGGTCCTGATCTGGCATCTCGTCTACAGTCACTTTCTCACAGACGCTGCTTCTCTCTGTCTTTTCTACAAGTATTTTCACGGCAACTGCTATGACAAACTACTTTCGCTAGTTCCCAAACTGCATGAATTTAAGCGTGCTACTAGGTTGGCATCTCGGTCCCACCCTTTCACTGTCGAAACGATTAAAGGAAGCCGTCTCTTCTACTCCAACAGCTTCTGACGCCCTTGATCTTGTTTCCCATCCTTCTCTTTATCCTAATCCCCAAACCTGCCTTCTTTACTCTTGCTCTCCATCTATGGTACCCCTTGCGTACTAAAAAAATAATTCATCCCTCATATATTGAATATATATATTTATATTGAATTATTGGTTCCATTCTCTATTTGAACAAAGTTCTTTTTTCTCGCTTTCGATGGGCCCTGCCAGTGTTAGATCCTCCGAGCCTGCTTTCCTTACTATTCATCTATCCAGTTTCTTTCTTTAGATCAAATACCTGTTGGTGCCAACAACATTCTGAATAATCGCTTCCCAGTACGATCCTCTATAGCTACTGATTTTTTTGTTTAATGTTCACCCAATAGAAGGCCCAAGAGCCACTCAATGTAGAAAGACGCAGGTGGGGAAAAGGGAAATTATTAGATTATGAATATGTGTACAATAGGTAAAGGTTGTTCCTAGATTTAAAGAGGTTAAGTTTGTAGTGTTCTGGGAAGCATCGTCTTGGGAGTCTGTTCTATAAAGAAGGTTGATTTGTTTTTTACGGCTTATCAACCCCTTATTTAAAACCAGAATATATTTTTAGATTGTAAGAATTTTTTTTAGATGATAATGATTTTAGTGAGACAAGACGCACTAATTGACCCATAACAGGGTGAGAAGAGGAGGATTCATTTGTTTCCCAGGGGTATTTGCTCGTAATTGAAGATCACGAAACCAAATGGAATCGGAACGTGGCTTCTCGATTAGCCATTAAACCCATACGTACATTGCACCTCGTATACTCGAGCGGTCACCCATCGAGGTACTGACCAGTCTTGACGTTGCTTAATTTCGGTGATCGTGCTGGATCCGGTATTTCAACATGAGGTGACCGTGAGGGCATAAAGTAGTGGATTTTAGGAGGGAGCTTTGTGGGGGAGGGGATTGTGGTGGAAAATAATTCATTAAAAACAACGCCATGAAAGCTCTTTTGAACTCAGTTACGACTGAATAGTGACTGTTTGGGCAATTCCAGACCGGATATGGCATCAATATTCCATTTTTGATCTGACCTGACTTTTGTAATGACAAAAAAATAGCAGAAGTGATGCACTAGAAGTTGATCTTTTAGTAAAGGGAGAGTCTTAGCTGTGAAAGTCTGAACTGGTGAAACTCAGGAATGAGACTTGCATAAACATCTGCCATGAAAACAGCAATAGAGTTCCAATAATACTGTAAAGTTGTCTTCATGAAAGGACTTGTAGAGTGAAAAATAATTCATAACTCCCAAAAAGACTGCATAAATCCTTTTGAATTCTTCAGACCAGATATAGCAGTAAAACTCCATTCTGGTCTGATCTGACTCTTGTTACGGTGAAGCATAGCAGAAGAACTCAAGACTGGAATTTGAGGATTGGACATCTCCAGATCAAATATAGCAGAAATACTTCATTGTTGGTCTGATATAACACTTGAAAAGACAAAGCTTAGCAGGTGGAGACAGACAATTACTGGAGTGGTACTAGAAGTTCACCTTTTAGTATAGTTGGAGTCTTAACTGTGAAGGTCTGAACTTGTGGAACTAAGGAATGAGGCTTGCATGAACATCTACCATGAAAATAGAAATAGAGTTGCAAAAAGATTGTAATGTTTTCTCATGTGAAAGAGTTTGTAGAGTGGAAAACAATTCATAATTTCCAAAAGACTGCAAAAACCCTTTTAAATTCTATCAAGGCTGGAATGTGAGTGTTGGGCAGCTCCAGACCAGATATAGCATCAATACTTCATTTTTGGTCTGATCTGACTCTTGTAAAAACAAAACAAAAAAAAAAAAATAGCAGGAAGAGGCAGGCACTAGAAGTTGACCTTTTAGTATAGTAAGAGTCTTAGATGTGAAGGTCTGACCTTGTGGAACAAAGGAATGAGTCTTGCATGAACATCTACCATGAAAACAGCAATAGAATTGCAAAAAGATTGTAATGTTTTCTCTGTGAAAGGGCTAGTATAGTGGAACACAATTCATAACCCCCAAAATACGGCATAAACCCTTTTGAACTCTGTCGAGGCTGGAAAGGAAGGATTGATCAGCTCCAGACCAGATATGCCAGCCTTACTCCATCTTTGGCCTGATTTGACTCTTGTAAAGTTAGTGCATGACATATGTAGTCAGGTACTTTCTGGAGCGATATAAGATGCCGACCATTTTCACTGCCTTTTTAGTGATGAATCGGATATAGGAATTACAGATGAGATCTCGGGCGAATTTATATTCTAATAGACGCTCAAAGAAAGCATCATCATTGCTATCGTGTTTTTTGTTTCACAGTCATGGGAAATACAATCCATGTTTAACCCTCATTTTTCTAGCTTAAGGCAACTGGCTTTGCAACTAGTATTTGCCCTAAATTAGCTGCCAACTGTGGCTATAAAGACCAGACTGACTTACTATTTAATCCATATCTGGGTATCTTCGTTATACATTACCAAAATTTCAGTTGCTTGTGTCTTGATATAATCAGATTCTTTGTAGTTAGAATTCTTCTTAAATCTTCCCCATTTGTCACATGTTCGGTCGATTTTATTCTCAGCATTCGCCGGTAAAATCGCAGTATCTCTCCTTTTCTTTTTTTATTTTATGTTTCGTGTCTCTTCAGGATTTATCCAATCATGGATCTCCACGACTTCTTTTATTTTTGTAGCTCTTAGTAGTTTTTGTCTCTTTGGTATCCCTTCGAGTCTCTGTACTGACATCCATTTATACAAGCTCGATAGATAGGTTATTTGCCATTTCTGTTCACCTTGCTCGCATTCACTGTGTTCTGTCTGTGTCGAATTTTCCAGGCCAAATTTCCTCATTATCTTCTTCCAAGAATTTTCTGATCCTAAGTATCAGCTTCTACCTGTCGTGTCTCTTCTGTACGTTTGCGATGATGGCCGACCACAATATTTTGTTCTTTGTAGATCTTGGTAAATTTGGTCTTTTTTTTTTTACCTAACTTAAACCCTGTTCTGCCATCCATTTCAATGTAAGTATTTGTGTTTTTATTTGTATGCATTTTCTTGAAACTTCCTCGTTGCTCCCATTCCTCGTTAAGGGTATTCTAGAGTATCTTTCAGTGGAAGTGTTCCAAGTCTCCTCTTTACACGCAAGAAAACTGTCTGTCTGGCATTCACGGCAATATACGAGGACTTTTTTTAAAACGAAATATCAGTTCAGCACTCGTTTCTTCGTAACGAAATTTTCATGTTTCATAATATTTGTGTTGCTCGTGGAAGGCATCTTTTCACTATTTCTAGCCGCCTTCAGATTTCAGTGCCACATTTTCTTATTGTGTGTTAAGTTGCCATACCTGCTTGATTTTAACATCTTCAACTCATAGATCGCATCTCAGGATATTTCTCTTGCTAACGATAATTTTGACATCTCCAACACATAGATCGCATCATAGGATGTTTCTCTTCTTTAGCGACCATAATTTCTTTTCCTTGCATTTGATTTCCTTCTGCTTTTCTTTGTCTAGGTGTTCCTTTAATTTTTGTTCTTTGTATGCCATCAGCACTGTTTTATCCGCATATCTTATGTTGTTAAAACTCTACTCATCGGTAATAATTCCTGGTGGGACTTCTAGTTCTTTTACGATCACCACACTGTAAATGTTACAGCTGTTTTTATTTTCGTATGCTTGCTCGATTCGTTTTTTATCCTCATGCTTTCGATGTGCTCCCAGTAAATGTTCTGTAGTATTCTAATAGCTTGTAATCGTCCTGGGTAAGACATTAAACTACATCCGCGTCCTGGGTAAGACATTAAACTACATCCGCGTCCTGGGTAAGACGAGGAACTACGTCCAGCAGCAAGGCCTCTGATCAGGAGGTTTTGAGGAGCGTGGAACCACCTCTTAAATGCTGGCGTTCCCAATTTGACCCTGACCGAGGTAGTAGCACCTGTTAGGGCCCCGGCTATGGGCAAATAGTTAACTATTACCAGCAATACTTTTTTGAAAAAAAATATTACCAGCAATACAATTTTGAAGGAAAAATATTACCAGAAACAGATTTTTGACAAAAAATATTACCAGCAATAAAACATTTTTGTCCGCATTAAATATCCCATGGAGGTTGATATGCCGTAAAACAAAATAAACCAAACCAAATATCTTTTAAAAATAAAGTTTTCCTACTAGTTCAAATATTATTTCGTACCCTACTGTAGAGTTCATTTTTGTATAGTCCATGAAAATAATGTATACGTCTTTCTCTCTTTGTATCATTCTTTCTGATATCTTCCTGAGAATAAATATCGCATTAATTGTTTTAGTGTCTTCATAAATATTTGGTTTAAAAAATTCGGCTCATACACGAGTATACACGGGAAAAATTAATCGATATAAAATAAAGACTAATGAAAGCAGAAGGGATAAAAAAAGAGGAGAGAAAAAAGAAAGAAAACGTAATGGAGAAGAAAGAAACATCGAAATAATTAAATAAAGAAAGAAAGAAAGAAAGAAAGAAAGAGAAAGAAATAAGAGGAGAAAGAAAGGAAGGAAGAATAGAGGAAAGAATAGAAGGAAAGAAAGAATAAGTAGTGTGTCGGCTTCCAAAGCCTTTTGCGTTGTGGCAGGGTAGTTTGTGTACTCACTTTTTCTCCGTGAGTTGCCTGAAATAAGAGATTAGCAGGAACTTTATTTTAAAGACTCTGTGAATTTTAATATTTTTAAAGAAAATATAAGAAAAATTAAACAGACAAAAAAAACAAAAAAAAAAACAAAAAAAAAAGCAACCTTCAAACGAGTATATTAAATCACGTAATTAAAATGTAACGTGATCTCGTTTAAAAATAAAATTCAGATTTATTAACCGTTGTTGTAAAAACCTGAAAAAACCTGTAAAAAAAACAAAACATTAACTTTGAAAAAAGGAAATATGTAAATATTGTACTTACGAATGTCGAATGATCATGGGAGAAGTAAAAAAAAATGTTTATTTAAAGCAGTCGCAGTTGGGATTTGAACTCGGTTCTACTGATTTCCATTGAAAGCTTATTCATGCGCTTCCTTCTATTTTATTTGTTTGTTCCATTATTAACAATGATCTTTAGATAAAATTGTAGTCTGTGTCTCATTTTCAGATCACGTCAGAATAGACTTTGCCCTCAATATGGCTATCAATCAAGCCAGATTGAAAGATTATCATTCTAGCCGGATGTGGCGGTCCGTAATTTAACCGATGCTAGGGGTAACCTCAACAGACAATCATACATACACCGTTGTGAAAATTAATGGAAACAAAGCGAATAATTCCGTTATCATTTACTTTTTTCGTATTTTCCAATGAAACATGATCCAGTGAGCATTGTTAGTATTACGTATGCCAATTCCGCGAAGTCGTTCCTTGAAGATTGACCACAGATTCTCGATTGGATTTAAATCAACAGAGTTTCCGGACTAGTCTATACTACTTTGATTTGATCATTGGTAAGCCTTGCCATTGGATTCGTGCAGTGTTACAATTTTTGTATGCTTTCTTGGAGTAACGTCCATTGCAGACAATGGCCGTAGGACAACTAATCGACAGTCGAGACAATAATGTCTGGACGTGATAACAATCTGATGTAATCACGGTTGACGCAGTATTTTTCACTGCTAAACAAATTTAATCATACACCCCGAAAATAAATTTATATTACTGTAACCACCGCAAATGACCTAATCTTAGGAAAAAATAGAAATCGATTACACCCTGTCGGTCTAAAACTGGCCGCATGGTGAAAGAAAGGGAACTAAAGAGGTTGTTTCAGTTTATTTGCACAAGGGTGTACATGCATATATACATATAATGTCATCCACAGACAGACTGTTTCGCTGTATCACAGATCATCAGTGCGGGTAGACATCCGATTGCCTCTAGCTAGGATCGAAACCCGCCTGAATTGGTATCAGGCGGATATTCTACCACTAAGCTGTCGGCGCACGGTCGAGATGAAGGTGGATTTTTAGCGTATTTATTTTTGGAAATATATTTACATACAAAGAAATAACCACACATAGAATCAATCAGAAATATTAATGCGATTAATGGTGACATCCGTCACTAAAAACATAATATATGCATTAAAATACTGTTAATCCATAGAGTGAAGTGATCCTCGTCGAAACCATAGATGTCATTAGTTTTCAGTTTATTTGATGTTAAAATGCTAGTACTTACGAATAGTCCTCTATTCATCACCAGGCATGTGTTTTTTTTTCTTTATAAAATCAAAAACTTGAAGACGAAATACTTGTTTGTCGACCGAAAGATGTTTATTGAATGTCTGCTATAAATGACGGTTAGGAGCTTTTTTTTTTGTATTTTCTTTTTGCAATATATGTTAGATCTTAGTCGTAGAAGTATTTATATATCTATGGATTGGATTCTATCTTCGTTCTTTTGTCTTCTTTTATGTAATTGTGTATCTGGTTCTAGTAAAACAAATCACTAAGTATTTTGTTGCGCTTTAAAAGATTGTCTTATTACAGTCAAATAATACTATTTGTTGTCGTGGTTTAAACCGGCGTTTCTCAACCTTTTCTTCCCTGTGACCCATTTTGGGTGTCAAAGGAACTTTATGCACGCATAACCACGAATAGAAATTCCATGTAACAGGAAATGCATTTTATTTACAAAAGGAAAACGTTGTACAAATATAAATCCTGATTAATGACTGCACTGTGAATTAACGGTGTTGCTATGTTGTAACTCTATAAGTCTCATTAAAGAAAAAAAAAACTGATCTCAAATGAATTAAAAATTAATTAAAAGAACAGGAATTCTTTCTAATAAAAGTAAAACAAAAAAAAATTACGTTGCATTATTCGGACAGTTATCATAATCATCATTGCTATATTCACAACATCTTGGCCGTTGCACGCTCCGGCCTTCTTCAGGTGATTGAAATTTCGAACCAAACCATTTATTTTGTGCACCGCGGTAGATTGTTCTAGTTCCACGTTGAACTAGAACAATCCACCTCGGTTCGAAATTCTAATCACGTGAAGAAGGCTGGAGCAGACGAGAGCCGAAACGTTGTGAATATTGTAACGAAGATGAGGATAACCATTTGCATAATGTAAATAATGCAAGGAATCATAATACCTCATCTCAGTGATATAGACAGATAAATATTATTACAAATCAAAAGTAATTTATTATAAGAAGAAAACATCGAGAATTTTATCTAAATAATTTCTGAATGATTAGCTCTTAAAAATAAAGCTCATATTTTTATACCACTGGAGAAAATAGAATTTCAAAGCCCACATCTTTTCTTTGGGCCAAATCCAGGTCCATTTTAAACGTTTCTCAGGACCACACTGAAAATAACTAGTTTCAACGACTTATTCGATATCAGAAGAATTTTACAAAAACTCTTAACAGATATTCCTTGGCTGTTCTATTCTATAAAACATGTTTAAACGAAGGAATTATTCCTAAATATACAATATTTAACTTATAAGTATATTTATATATAAGTGATAATTTGGGTAGCAATCCCTCTTCTATACAGGTTTTGTTAAAGATGACTGAAAAGATACTGCGATTAAGCTTTTGGTTCCATTTTTCTTGTGTTCGCACAAATATTTTCTTTTCTGGCTATAAACCGTTTCAGAACCATCCAAATGGTTTTATATATCCGAGTGCTTTCGGCTATATTTATTAATCATTAACTAAGATGATTCTATTTTTAACTGAATATGTAGATTTTCATATATGTATATTTATAATGATGGGACCGTGCTGATTGTGTTTGTAAAAAAAAAAAAGAAAAAAAATTCTATCAATCAGGTTGATTTCCAAGGACTATGGTCTTCAGCAGGACCAAAATCAGGGGGACCAGCTCCCTTCTTTCCGACTGCATGTGTTTTTAGGATATATAATAGTATGCGAAGCAAAAGTGAAGATGATGAGAGAAAGAGGAAAATTTACTAACGACGCCTTTCCACGTTAGCGTCTGCTCTTTTTGGCTTCCTCGGGTTAGAATGAAAGAAAGACAAAACTGTATTTGAGTAAAACTTACATTACTATATCACTTCCTTATATCTAAAGCAGTGGTTCTCTATTTTTTTTACCCATGTACAACTTTTCCTTTAAATTATTTGTGGCCTCAATAACCATTTGATAAAAAAAAGCTTATTTTATTTTTTACTAATAGATAAATTTAGGAATTGTATTATAAAAATAGTAAAATATATATGCTTTATTTTGAGGCAAAACTAATTTAATGAAAATAAACTTGCATTTGACAATTAAATTCTATAGAGCATTTATGTACACTTGAAAAATAACTCATAATGAACCATTTTAAAAATATGTGAGCAATTAATAAATTTTAAAAATGCAGATTTATTCAATGAGGTCCTAGTTGTTGATGCTGTAATGCGAGTTTTTCATTTCAATGATAGTTGAAGAACAGACCTTTTCACAATATCGAGCCTATTACCATATTAATTAATTTATATTAATATATTATTTTATTAATATTTAAAATTATTATTTATTATTAAAATAATAAGTTATAATCTTTATATAATTTTCATTTATATATCTTTATCAGTTTTTATTCAAATTTTACAATCAAAATAACCAGAAGAGTAGTGATTTCCCAAGCGTAGCTTAGATGTGGCACAAGGCCGAATGTATGGGGCACCCAGTGAGGGTCGAACTCACTACTCAGTCGTAATTGTTCTAGCGAGACAAGCTTGCTAACCGCTACACTGCCTCGAGGTGCCCAATGTGATTTTCCAAGCGTAGCTTAGATGCGGCGCAAGGCCAAAATTATGGGGCACCCAGTGAGGATCGAACTCATTACTCAATCGTAATTGTTCTGGCGAGACAAGCTTGCTTACCATTACACCGCCTTGAGGTTCCCCAAATAGCCAGTAGATTAAAAGAGATGATAACTTACATCGCGTGATCCTGTTTTCTGTTAGTTTTAGAGATTTTTCTATTTTTAATATGGCTTAGATTACTGTATAAATTCCAATTCTCAATTATAACAACTGTTCAGAAGTGAAATTGCTCTATGGGCCACGAAAATATTACCGTGTACCCCCAACTTACTACTTTTTCTGTGGGGACCCTCTGTAATGTTACATGAAACGCCAGAATTCATGTGCACCCCGGTTGAGAAGCACTGGTCTAAAGTCAAGACAGTGTCGATCAGCCTGTTTGTTTTATCTATATATTAGAGTTGGTTGGTATTGTTGGAATTTAAATCAGGACGTCTTTTCTTCTTTTTGTTTTATGCATTTGAGTCTTTCTTTCATTATAACCCGAGGAAGCCAAAGAGAGCATACGACCTCGGCGAAACGCGTCGTTGATACATTTTCCCCTTTATCTCGTCCTTTTCACTGCCTGGAATGTACAATCTTTACTGATTGGTTGTTTCATTAGTTTGAACGCATTTAATTTGCAAAAAAAAAAAAAAAAAAAAAAAAAAGAAACCCCTTCCCACTTGGCAAAAAGTAAATAAAAAAGAAAAGAAATAAGCAAAACCAAAAAATAAACAATGGCCAAAAACATAGAACGACATGGTCGAAATATTCAATGTCATTGAAAGAAGAATTTGCAAAAAGCTAAAGAATTGAAAAAAAAGAATATAAAAGTCTGGTGTTTACTTACCGTCATTCATCTCATTCCTGCGTTTACATTGCAACTTGGGTCGCTTTTGTCTGATAAACCTTAGGGTTTCATCATCTACTTTTCCTTTTGTTTTTATCTGGGCCAGCGTTCCCTTCAGAATCAAAAGAAAAGGCATTTAATAATAATAATAATAATAATGAAAAAATCATTTATGCAATTACAGGTTTCAATTACGATAAATTTATTTACGTTTTCTTGACGTCAGAGCACCACAGCATGAAGTCCCGAAAAAATGTACGGCTTTTGGGAGGAACAATTTCCAAATCTTTTACAAAAAGCAAAAAGAAAACAAACAAAAAATTCAACCCCTCAAAACATTCTAAATTTCCAATATTTATATATTTCCAAAAATTCAAATAACCAAAAGGTAGATAAGTCGTCGAAAACAAATCAATCAATAAAGAAACAATAAAAGAAGGATTTCTTGTCCATATTCTAAGCCTAAATAATTGATCTAATACTATCACAATGGTTACTAATATAGCAATGACAATTGTTTTTACCATTAACTCATATGTCAATAATGACTAATACTTACGTTAAATGATTCTGCCTCTATACAAAAATATCCAGGTTACAGCTGAGTGGTCTCAAAATTTTGTTAATGAGTTTATGTCTATTTTCTTTATCTACTATACAAAATTTGATATGACTGATCCAAAACTTGAATGTATTTAAAGTTTTCATGCTATCAAGGACATAACTGAATGGAATCATCCGTTTATATAAATAAGAGCATTTGAGGAGAGTTAGCATTACGTCTTAGTCGCGCGTTAAGCTCTTAGTGCTTGTCGAGCTATCTGTGTTCGGACAGAGGAACCTAGACAAGGCTAAGGCGAAGGGCAGAGTATCGTCTGGGGAGGTAAACAAGCACAACCCCGTTATTACGGGTTCTACGAGGAATTTTTTCAAGACCTACGGGTCCGGAAAAAACACGTTAAAACCGGCCTTGTGCCACATCCCGAGTTAGCATTAGGTCTTAGCCGCAATAATCTCTTAGTGCTTGTCGGGCAGAGAGGAATCAGACGAAGCTATGCCGAAGGGGAGAGTCTCGTATGGGGAGGTAGACAAACCCAACCCCGTTTTATCATAGCTTACGGGCTCGGAACATCCTACGTTAAAAAAATCTGGCCTTAAGCCACATCCCGCCTTGTAGTGAGGACTTGGGAAAATACTGGGTCTTAGCCGCCCGTTAAGCTACGACTACTTGTCGATTTTTCTGCCTTTGGGCGGAGATGAACCAGACGAGGCTATGCCGAAGGGCAGAGTCTCGTATGGTGATGTAGACAAACCCGACTCCGTTGATACGAGGTCTATGGGGAATTTTTAGCCCGGACCTACGAGCTCGGAAAACCCCATGTTAAACCGACCTTGTGCCACATTGCGCTCTGTGGAGAGTTCGGATATATACCGAGTTAGCATTAGGTTATTTGCGCTAAGTATACCTCCGTGTAATAAACCTTCTATTTCATTACTTACCCAAGAGTTTGTCTTCCTTATTTATTTCTCTCTGTTATCTCGAAAACATGAGATTAGATAGATAGATAGATAGATAGATAGATAAAAACAGACTATAATAGTGTCATATAGGACATAAATGAATGGAATTGTCCATTTATGTAAATAAGGAGAGTTGAGGAGAGTTAGCATTAGGTCAGTTGCTAAGTATACCTTGGTCTAATAAACCATTTCATTACTTACCTAAGAGTTTGTCTCCCTTATTTATTCCTCTCTGTTATCTCGAAAACATGAGATTAGATAGATAGATAGATAGATAGATAGATAGATAGATAGATAGATAAATAGATAGATAGATAGATAGATAAGAACAGACTATAATAGTGTCATATAGGACATAAATGAATGGAATTGTCTATTTATGTAAATAAGGAGAGTTGAGGAGAGTTAGCATTAGGTCAGTTGCTAAGTATACCTTGGTGTAATAAACCATTTCATTACTTACCTAAGAGTTTGTCTACCTTATTTATTTCTCTCTGTTATCTCGAAACATGAGTTACAACAAACTGGCATCTTGACGATTTCATTGTTTTAAATAATAAAGCTGAACAAATGTTATGACACAAAAAAGAGCTGATGCTGACTTGCCTTCAGCAATGAAGAGACAAACTGCTCAGCTGACAATTTCAACCTGATTGATTGATTTGTTTTCTATTGTTTATCAAATCTTTGCATGTTATTTTAAGCCAGAGAATATTTTAGATTTTAAGAATATTTTTTTTAGATAATAATAGTTTAGTGATATAATTCTTACTAATTGTCATATAAGAAATAAATGAATGGAATTGTTCATTTATGTAAATAAGCAGAGTTGAGGAGAGTTAGCATTAGGTCAGTTGCTAAGTATACCTTCGTGTAATAAACCTATTTCATTACTTACCAAAGAGTTTGTCTTCCTTATTTATTTCTCTCTGTTATCTCAAAAATAAGATATGACTATCATTTTGATTCTTGTACAATCTGAAGTAGAGTCTACCTTTTTGCCTGTTGTACAAACCGCAGCCATGTCTACCTTTTTTTACTCTCATGAACAAGCGCCATTTTTCACTCCTACACAATGGTCATGAAAAATGACAAAAGTGACCAGTAACTTATACAGTTCATTTACAGGAGTGAAACGAACCACTTGTTTGTTTGGCTCAGGCCCAGAGGCCCAAACTGACGTTAAATCTGCCTCCCCAACAGCTTATTGAGGAGAGTTAGGATTAGCTTTATTGCTAAGTGTACCTTCGTGAAGTAAACTTTTTATTTCATTACTTACGAGTTTATCTTTCTTATTTATTTCCCTCTGTTATCTCGTAAACGCGAGATACAAAAATAGGTTGCTGCTTGTAATGTTTAGGAGAAAATTTATACAAAACGTACACTTATACTTAAAAGCAGAAGAGACAATTGATATGAATGAGGAAGGTTTGGAGAACCTGGCATTCACAGGGCGTATTGAAAGCAAGAGGAACAGAGCTGGTGTTAATGCAATACAAAAATAATTATTACCATGGTGCCACGGATCCTGTCTCAGCAACACGACGCTTACCAGCACCAAAGGTTAGATGACTTGAAGATAGTAATTATCAGAGAAGCAAATACACGGAAGGGAGTTCCTCAGATTGGAAGGGCGAGAAAAAGTAGATGTTGCGGTTGAATTTAACTATTTCTACAGTAAAAGGGTGTGACCTAGATACTAATCTAGTAGCACGTTTAAATTCGTGCAGTTAAGGCACCAAAGAGGAAAGCTCATCAGAGCAATAGCCAAGGAAATATTTATAGAAAAGTCAGAGGGAGGCCACCTCATATCGTTGAGAATGTGACTGAAGTCGAGATGCCAGGTCAGAATCGATTAGATTACGGACCCTTCTTTGAATTTTGTCAAGAATGTCAAGCTATGTAATAGGAGCACCAGACTAGATTTGGCAACACTATACGATATGCGAACGACTGGTAGATTTATAAATGTGCAAGATGAATTCTGACGGGGACTGTCTTGGTGGTTACTATTGTTAGGAATTTTTAGTTTTTGGGCCCATCCTTATGTACTCAATTTGAAAAAAAAATTAACGTGACGCTTCTAAGAGAAATGTACACTTATAGTTAAAATCAGAGACAGTTGATACTTCTAGGGTACATAATGATGAATTGCAGGGTTGGAGAACCTGACACTCACAGGGCATATTGAAGGGGAGAGGAACAGAGGAAAGCAGCGTATAAACTACCTATTGAGCTAGTGTTACTGCATGGCAAAACTGGGTTTATGAGAAATAACAAAAAGACAATATTTATTAAGAGCTACAAAGGATAGGATATTGTAGAGAGCCATGATCGATAACGCCCTGAAGGGACACGGCACATAGATGAAGATAGAGACATTAAAAAAAAAAACCTTACAGAATATGTACAGAGTTTAGTGAAACTGAAGTTAGTGACCGTACTGTTTAAAAGAGAGGTAGGTGACTTTCAAATAGAAAAGGTTTTTTTTTTAGATACGCCCTTGTGCAAATTAATTGAAACAAAACGAATAAGTTCGTTATTATTTACTTTTTCCGTATTTTTCTAATGAAACATGACCCAGTGCACATGTTATTACTTCGCATGTCCATTCGTTCCTTGCGGATTGACCACAGATTCTCGATTGGATTTAAATCAGGAGAGTTTCCAGGCGAGTCTACAGCACTTTAATTTGCTTACTGGTAAGGCTTACCAGTGGGTTCATGCGGCGTTACAAATTTCGTACGCTTCCTTGGAGTAACGCTCATCACAGACAATGGCCATAGGACAATTAATCGACAGTCCAGACAATAGTGTCTGGGCGTGATGAAAATTTGATGCAATCACTGATGACGCAATATTTTTCAAGGCCAAACAAATTTTATCATACACCACTGTAAATGACCTAATCTGAGAAAAAAATAGAAATCGATTACACTCTGTCATTCCAGTGGGTCTAAAACTGACCGTATGGCGAAAGAAGGATAATCCAGCGGTTGTTTCAGTTAATTTTCATAATAAGGTAAACAATGGGCGAACTTTAATCGTGTCTGAGGATTTGGTCCAACACACGTGATCAAAACTATGTATGAACCACATCGAACCCGTATACGCATTAAGGACATTTCTTGAAAACGTTATGAATCTTTACTACAAATATATTCATAGCAACTATTCCGACGCGCTGCTTTTTTTTTTTAATCATTTCACCTCAAACAAGTTTTTTTTTTCACCACTGCTGTGGCCTGGTACCGAACTCACAACTCTTTGGGTCTAGTTGAGTTAAAGGGTAATAACTGAGACATCCGGGAGAGGCATGGCACGTGGAACTAGAACAATCTACCCCGGTCGCCGAAATAAAGGGTTCGATTCGAAATTGCAATCACCTGAAGAAGGCCGGAGCGTACGACGGCCGAAACGTTGTGAATCTGGCAATGAAGATGAGAATAACAGTCAAAATAATGTAAATAATCACAATAACTCATCACAGAGATATATGTTTCCATATTTTTATTGTCTAAATTTTAATATTATGGAATTGATAAGATCCAATTTTCAGTTTGTGTGAAGTTCACAGAAGCGTATTTACACTTTGTGATCTGTTTGTTCAAGGTTTCGCATGTTTGTTACTTATTTTCTAAATAAATTTTTATCTGACATTTCTTCAAATTCATTTTTGCTTTTTACTACAATTTTATAAGATAAAGCAACAATAACTTTGACCCCCCCAAAAAAAAAGATCAGGTAAAAGCCAATAATGTAAAGGTTTCATCTCAGCAGCCATTTCTAGTCTATCGTTCCGACCGCCGTATTTCTCAGAAGCATGAATCAAGATGCAATAAAATGACTCACTTTGACCGCATACAAGATGGCTAAAATATCTACCTGAATCTTATGACCAAAGTTGAGATTCTCGTAGGCTAATTTTATACGGAACGCCCACTCCTACTGGTTATAATTAGACCTCAAACGATCACTTTTACCTTGACCAACTCCATAATAATATTATTTGCTCAAATACTATTATTATTAACAACACTTAGAGAATAGCGACATTTAAGAAAAGAAAAGGAAAAGAAAAGGAAAAGACAGTGTTTGACAAGGTCCAACAATATTTCGACAGTATGTCTCTCTTCTTTAAGTTATCTTAAAATATTGTATGTTATTGTCAGTTATTTGAAAAAATATTAAACATAACTTGAAGATCAGACATACTGTAGAAATATGGCGTTATTCTCTAAGTATTGTTAATAATAATAATAATAATAATAATAATAATAATAATAATAATAATAATAATAATAATAATCGAGCAAGTAATATTATTATGGTTTTGGTCAAGTGCCCGTTTGAGGTATAAATTTTCCTAAATCCCGCTATTCTTCGTTTTCTTCCCCTCTTCCTTCTCCTCCTTCTTCCCCTTCTCCTTGTTCTTCTTCTTCTTCTTCTTCTTCTTCTTCTTCTTCTTCTTCTTCTTCTTATTATTATTATTATTATTATTATTAATGATAATTCCTTTGATTTCAGTTGCATACACATTTCTTACCGGGTCCCAACCAGAGAGCTAAGGTCAGAAATAGCTTCAAAACATTTTCCATTGGTCATTTTTAAAAAAAAAATATAAAAAAAAGATTACACATCTTTTACATATATAAAACTCTTTGTAATGTGTGAGCTGTACTTGTGAGTACATTTTTTTTTGTATTTATTTAAGGCATGGACTACCAGTATTCCCTTCAATGAGTCTATCGGGACCTTGGCTAATCAATGCGAGGACTCCAACTACAACTGGAATTATTGATGTCCTCTTGAGTTACATTTTTTGTGTTTATTATTATTATTATTTTATTTCCTTTGACTTCTGGTGTGGTCACATTTCTATCCGGGTCCCGCCCAGAGACCAAAGGTTGGAAATGGCATCTTGATATTTGCCACCTACTAATTAAAAAAACAAACAACAAAAAAAAAAAAAACAACATACACATATTTACATAGATAAAGCCCTTCGTAAGGTGTGGGCTGTACTGGCGAGAAATGTTTTTTTTTATTTCTTTAAGGCATGGGCTTCCAGGAATCCCTTCAATTAGTCCACTGGAATCTTTTCCAACCAATCCGAGGGCTCCAACTACAACAGGGATTGTTGATGTTCCCATGTGCCACATTTTTTAAATTTCGATTTTATTATTTTCATTTATTATTATTATTATTATTATTATTATTATTATTATTATTTCCTTTGAGTTCTTTTATGTACATATTTTTACCGTGTCCCAACCAGAGACCTAAGGTCAGAGATAGCTTTACAATAGCTTCCACTGATCATTTCTATAAAATAAATAGATAAATAAAAAGATCACACCTATTTTACTAAGATAAAGCACTTCGTAATGTGTAAGCTGTACTTGTGAGTTCATATATTTTTTTTTTGTATTTCTTTAAGGCATGGGCTTCCCGGAATCCCTTAAATTCGTCTATCGGAGCATTTTTCAATCAATCCAAAGACTCCAAATACAACTGGAATTTTTTATGCCCTCATATTATTATTATTATTATTATTATTATTATTATTAGTAGTAGTAGTAGTAGTAGTAGTAGTATAGTAGTAGTAGTATATTTTCTTTTCTGTTTATTAAAAAAGCTTACCAGTTATTACTGAAGACCTAAGTGGGTAAGGGAAGGTAGTAAATATACATTTTGATTGCGCAAAGTCAAGTAATACTTAACGTGTCTGTTATTTATACATTCGTTAAATTGTTAATGCTCTTCTGGGTAGATGAGCACTTCCACAAAGAGCAAGATTTTTTTTTATCTTATAAAGTGTGACAACCAAGAATCTTGTTAATGTACTTACCTCTCCTTTTTTTATCATATCCAGGAATCCAATTATTATATGTGTAAGAATAGGTTTAAGATGCCATATTTTTTTCATTTTCAATTTCAAAATCCTTATTATGATATAACACTTAATAATTAGAATTTAATTTGATGGCAATGCCATATCTATAATATATTTTATATCTATATTTTATTGTAGTCTATGATGACAATGTCTGTCAAAATGTTAAAGTTCCAAACATTGGTGACGTCATGATTGTCTAAGAATGTTTCAGAAGATTAGCTGGAAGCGAAGAAATTCTTCGATTGAAAGGTCGATACTTAACATATTGTCTTTACATTTTAAGAAGAAGAAATTGCAAGCATTCATTAAATAACGATATCTTTATATATCACATAGCGTGTTATAATATTTTTTCAAATAGATTGGCATGACGTCTTTTTCCTTGTGAAGGTTAACCCATAGAAATTTGTCGCTTTTTCTCGTTTTATTACCGACACTAATAATTTCAGGTTGCCATATTTCATGTAATCATACCATTGCACTGAAGCGGACATTGAACGTTAGAGTGTGTTTTCGCTTCATCTAACTTTATGGGTAGGGGACAGGAAAATTAAATTTTGGGGCATGGAACAGGCAACTTAAATTTGCGGACAGAGGACATGCAAGTTAAATTTGCGGACAGAGTACAGGCAAGTTAAATTTGCAGAAGGGGACAGGCAAGTTAGATTTGCGGACAGGGGACAGGTAATTTAAATTTATGAACTGTGAGCAGTCAAGCTATGACAGAGTATTTGCGAACTAAGGAAAAAAGTAACGAGCAGAATTATCATTATTATTATTATTATTATTATTATTATTATTATTATTATTATTATTATTATAACGGTAAAAAGATGTATCAGTACGATTCTTTAGTCTATCATACCTAAATAGACCTCAACATACTTTTATCATAATCAAACTGGAAACTATAGTGGTAAGGGATATAACTGAAAGGAAATATATGTGATGGGAAAACTGTATGTTGGTTTAGGATCACCAGTAGTAGAGCAAATTTTTTGAAAACCATTTTCTGCTGTTTTTCCTTGAAAGGTTTTATGACTGTAATCATATAAGAAAATTTGTGATTTTTTTTTTGCTTTAAGATGTACTACGAGCTTCCTTTTTATATTATTGCGTTCGGTGTCGTCACTGTATTCAAAACTTTAGACCCCAACAATACTCCATAGACCGTATTAACAAAAGACGGAATATCATCGTTTCTAAAAGATTGCAGAAAAATATATTCATAGGATCTCATGCCTACGCTTTGATTTAGCTCTCCGCCACGTGCGGGCTAGCATCTCTAAGGAATCTGGGTGCGGAACAGGTGTGGACTCCTTGAAATTTCTGCAGCCCACTTTCGACCTCACGCCGTTTTGGTCTTATATTCAAAATTTAGACATCCCTGCCATAACAACGCGGTATTCTGACCTATCGCTAGCCATCCTGGCCCAGTTTCTGCGTTCTGTAACTTAAACAGTAATGTCTTCTGCTATAACTAATT
This sequence comes from Acanthosepion lycidas, assembly GCA_963932145.1. Classification (NCBI taxonomy): domain Eukaryota; kingdom Metazoa; phylum Mollusca; class Cephalopoda; order Sepiida; family Sepiidae; genus Acanthosepion; species Acanthosepion lycidas. The sequence continues at coordinate 67,183,081 of OZ010604.1, forward strand.
GCTTTTGTAATGTTTTGTAATATAATTTTGTTTACACGTTCTTTTCAGGATGTGGACGATTATTACTCTCCAGATTCCTTTAATTATTAATTGTGATTTTCTATGACTTCAATGGAAAGGTAGGGAAATGGCTGCCTTTTGACTTTCATTTCTTTGTTATTCGCTAATTGGTTATTTCGAATTTGTTATTTAAGACCTATTTAGATTGATTTCCAGTTGCCTTGTCCACAGTTTGTAATTTTCTTTCTTTTAGATTTCTTCCTTCCAAAGGCTTTGTTTAGATTTCTATTTGATCGAGAGCACAAGAAAGAAGTGACATATTCATACCTTTCCCAAGGGAATTTGTACGAAAATAGTTTTGAAGTCGACTCATCGGTTCTACTTTCTTCGTCGAAACGGGTTACACTACCCAAATATTCAACATTCAAATTTTACATGTAACCGTCTCTTCTACTTCAATAGCTTCATGTCTCGCACCTCTCGCCTGTGGAACTCCCTCCCCTTTTCCTGTTTCCCTGATATCTATAATCGCCAACTATTCAAATGTAATGTCAATCGACGTCTCCAGATACCTTGATCTATCCCCTATCCTTCTCTTCATCTTTTCCTCTATCACTCCTATTTGGTCTCACTCAAATTCTCGGTAACCCCTTGCGTGCTAGTGGCTTCCCACCATGCTTGGGGTGAAACGCTTAAAAAACAAAAACGACAACAAAAAAAAAAAAAGAAAAATAACAAACCTCTTATCACTCTGTATGTGATTTCATTTACTGTATAAAAATTTTATCCTGTCACTGAAGGTGACTGATCTCTGAACAATAACGTGTTTGAATTTCATAGTTGTGTTGTCATATCCTGCTATGGCAACAGAAAACAACTTTGAATGAAATTAACAATAAGGCTACCCCAATTGATAGGCCTTGAAAAAAATTGCAGTGGAAAGGGGAAGTAATATTAGTAATGCAGAGGGCTAAAGGTTAAATACGCTAAAACATCTTCTTGTATATACACTGCTGTAATAGAGGTACGTCTGCTTTGTACCCTGATTTTTAAAGCAGTCAAATACAGCACTTTTAATAAAAGACGAGAAAAAAAGCAACGGAAGCTATAAAAAAAAGGCACGTTTGATAAAAAAAAAAAAAGAAAAAAGAAAGAAAATAGAAAAAGAGCAGTAAATTTCCGGTAATACGTACTTTTTCTAAGTCGAAGGTGAGCTGGAATTTTTGAAGAAAATCTCCGGCAAATTCCGGATAAGTTCGTAATATTTCCCGTAATTCTGCGATGTCGATTTTGTTGATATCACAATAAGAAAGGGGGCGGACAGTGTAGAGTGACTTTCCTGCCGCACCCTTATCTCGAATATCACCGCCAAAGATATCATGTTTACCTGAAGGACAAAAGAATAGCGTAAACAGTCGGGAAACCGTTGAATGCTGCAGACGACAAACAGTTTGTAAAAGTAATTAAAACGGAAAGAATTTCTTTCACTTATCAGACAAAAAAAAAAAAGAAATGATGAGAGAAATTTTGTTTTTGAACAATGGAGATTTAATCACAAAAAATAATGAGTAAATTCTAATTCGATGACAAGAGAAAGAACAATAAGCACTTATTTAAATAAGCTTATATATATATATATATAGGTATATATGTGTTATATATATATGTACATATGTAAATATGTCTATATATGTGTTATATATATGTATATATATATATATGTATATATGTGTTATATATATATATATATATGCATATGTATATATATATATATATATATATATATATATGCATTAATGCATGTTTTATTAAATAATACAGACAAGTTTTGTCTATTCATTTTAAGTAAGTTCCTTTCATATTGTCTGATAAGCTTAATCACATTATCGTTGAAAGACGAAAGCAAAACCCCATATTGATACATGTTTAAATCCAATCTAAGTTTCCGGCTTACACAAGCCATTATCAAAGATGACAATTTCAATGAATCAAACAACAACGGACGTAACAACAATCATAGTCCACCCTTGCGGGATGAAAATTTCAAGTAACGACAAATTCGCATATACGAGACGCGGAAGCGAAAATCGCGTCGCAGCTCGTGACGTCACACATGACCCCACATGACCCCGCGAGAGTGAAAAACCAGAAGTATTAAGTATGGGAAGCCGTTGGTATAAAGCAATGACTTCCGTTATAAATTATAGGCATTTAAGGATATTTGTGGAAATTTCATAGTTTATTTTGTTCAGATTAGCTTTCAACTGTTTTATGTATAAAGCTTCAAGAATTTTTAATTTTTGTTTATGGTTTTCATGTTGAAGTATAGTTGTGTTTTCAACAAGGATTTTTCGGAATTGAGTACGCATCTTTCTTTTCCTATCTATCTATCTATCTATCTATCTATCTCTGCTCGTAATGTATTTTTATTTTATCAATATATGTATATATCTATACCACTCCTTTTCCATCCTTTTCATTATCTATCTATCTATCTATCTATCTCAGTCTATTCTATCTATCTATCTATCTATCTATCTATCTATCTATCTATCAGTCTGTTCATATCTATGTATCTATCTCATTATGTATTTGACGGTTTATTTTCTTCATTAAGAGCCGATTGAATTTAAAATTTTCAAATGTTTTCCGTTCTTTAAGACTGATTGTGCTTTGTGTACATTTCACTTCGTGATCAAATGATAGTTGTTTGCACAGTTCTTATCCGATTGGCCTTCCAGCACAGTCATGTTTATTTTTTTTAATTATTTCTTAACCGGCTTTTTGCATTCGTCTCTTTTTGAACTTGTCTCTTTTTCTAAATAATGTAAGTTTAATATTTTGCTGTATCCTGTTTATTTTGGCCTTAATAAGATTTGTCATATAAATATTTTGTGACACCATTAATATGGATTCAGTTTCTTTCTTCAGATGTCCACTTTACAACAATGTTCATATCCTTTCATTTGAAATTTTTAATTTCTTTCTTGTAATGTTTCCATAGTTCTTTTTTTTTCCTGTTTTGGTCTTTATGTTTTACAGTGTTCCAATCCTACATATGGATTCCTATCAGTCCTTTTAAAATTTAGATTGTCATAATTAACCTTTTGCTCTGTTCAACTTCTGTTTTCTTTTTTGTCATAATGGCAGATCAGGCCCAAAATGAAGTACTGCTGCAATATATGGCCAGAAGCTGCCCATTCTTCACCTAGTAGTCTCAATTGAGTCCAAAAGCGTGTCTGCGTCCTTGTGGGCAACGGATTACAACCCCTTTCTCACAGCTAAAACGTCGCAGGTCAGTCGCTATTTCCATGCAAAGTCTTCAGACGAACTGCATTCCTTAGTTCCACCAGTTCTAACCTTCAGGGCCAAGACCCGCCATGCCACGCCCATTGTAGCAGACCACCCTCATTATCTTCGTATTATATCGGTGAGTTTTCCCCACGAACTGCTACTTCGTGGTACCGACTCTCAATAGGATGCTTTCCCGATCACTACAAACTTAAGTCGATTAAATCTAGGCTTTTCCATTATCTTCCACACAAATCCTCATAAACTGTGCTTCTTATTTTCTAACCCGCTACCTTGAGTGGTTCTTGGGTGTTAAACAGCGTGAACATCATTTTAAAAAAGAAAAGTTTGAGACCCTAATTTTATGCGGGCAGAAACTTCAATCGGATTTAACATTCATCAAAAACTTGAAAATATTTTTTGTCTTTATATTTTCGGACATAATAGTGTAATCCTGCCCAATATGGACAGAAGCTGCACATTCTTGGGATTCCAATCTCGATATAGTCCAAAAGCGTCCTTGTGAGTGATGTACACAACTCTATCCAACGGAAGATACGTCATCAACCTCTCGCTGCTACATTGCTATTTCCATGTAAAGTGTCCTGACGAACTACATTCCTTAGTTCCACCAGTCCTAAACCTCGCGGCCCAGACTCGCCATGTCACACCCATTGCAGCCAACCACTCCCGTCCTCTTCGCATTTCATTGGTTAAGATGTAGCTTCTTCAAGCATCTTCTTTGTATGACTCGTTGTCCTGGGGAACCGATTCGCAAAAGGTTGCTTCCGTAATCACTTAATCAGTTAGATGGGATGAGCAAGGTGTGTGGCTTAGATTGAGCCTTCCAGGAAAGTAACCAAAAAACACAATTGAAATAAAACAATGAAGAGAGTAATGGCTTGGGTTATTATTATAATCAGTAAAATTATAGGTCCTTTCAAAGTTGATAATGGTATGTGAATAAAGACAGAATTATTCTAAGCTCTTGAACAACTTGCAAGTTTATACGACTTCATTTTCTACAAAGATTGACAAAATAAGGTACAAAATGGCCCCAGGCTGTCCAGGTATTACTCCAATATAAACTTGTCTTCTATCATTAAAACAGTGATATATAAAAAGGGAAAAATATCCAAGTAAAGAAGATCTCTGGGAAGCAAAATAAAAATAATAATAATAATAAAAAACATTGCTCGTAATATTAAGTTGAAAACAGTTGAAAAGTTAACAAAACCAATGAACAGATAGATAGATTCTCAATTTGTTATAGGGTTACCCTATAACAAGGAGATTTATAATTTATAAATTATAAATCTCCTTGTTATAGGGTTACCTGTTATCTGTTGCTAACTATGTTGCTTATTCTGTAACCCTCTACCTTGAGTTGCTCTCCGACTTTGTGCAGGGTGAACATCATTTTAAAAGAAAAATGTTTGTGTTTTTGCTATCTTGCCTCTCCCTATTCTGCCAATAATGTACAAAAACTTGTTAGGCAAGTGATTCACTGCTTTTCTCCGCCCCCCATATCTTCAGTATATCCTGTGAGTATTAAATTCTCCAAGCCCTCTTTCCTCCTTTTGTGCCTAAGAAATTTCAATTTTCTCTTTCTGATTCTAAGTATAAGTGTCTTTTTTGTTCCCATTTTCCTTAAAACTTTGTCTTTATTAGTCTATGCTATTCTCAGCATCCTTCTGTAGATCTCTGTTACCTCAAGTCTCTTTTTTATTGGTCATAGAGAATAAGCGGCATTAGATAGCAAGAAAACTTAGCTGGTTCATCACCTTGACCCTGGAGGTCCGTAGACTTGAACCATTTCGTAATCATTCACTTGTCAGAAAGAGACAGAGAGAGAAAGGAACCAACCTTTCACAACACTACTGCTATTTTTGTGGCTGACAAATTATTTTTCACCCTGCAAAAGATGAACCTCATTCATTAGTTCCACCAATTCTAACCTTCATGACTAAGACTTGCTATGCCGCACCTATTGCAGCGAACCATCCTCATTCGCTTCATATTCCATTGGTTAAGATATAGGTTCCCGTCAAGCAGTCAAGCACATATACAAGAAGTCTTGCTCCAATTAACACTCCTTCACAGTCTGAGGGAAGTACTTCGTTGTCCATCTCAGTGTATGGCTCATTTATAACAAATTTAGTATAGTAAGTTATGGTCATGTGGCCGAGTGGTTAGAACATTTGCATTCTGACCAGGAGACTCGGGTTCAAATCTCACCATGGTCGATTTGTTAGGAAGGAAACTTCCTTATGTTATGGGATTAGAGGGATCGATCCCAGCGTGCAGCACCTTTGAAAGTCAACCCGTGGTATGGCATTGTGAGTGACATTGGGTTGACGGAACCATTGGGGGCCGTCGATAGCAGTGTTAGCACGAAGTCACAAGATCTCAAGGCTAAGACCAGCCATACCACACACATTGCAGCGATCTACCCCCATTCTCTTCGTATTTTATTGATGGTATATAAGTTACAATCGATCAGAATCTTCCTACGATTAGCTGCTTTGTGGAACCGACTACGAAGATGATGCTTACCCGAATCATTAGCCTGTTCAAGTCTTGAGATTTTATCTTCCCTACGTATTCCCATAGACTGTGCCTCTTACACTGTAACTCTCTACCCCGAGTTGCTCATGGGCCTTGTACAGAGTGAACATTATTTTTTTTTTAAATAGTAGTAGTTCTGAAATAAATATTTCATGCTTATCATTCCCAAATTCTTCTCTTTAAATTTTTACAAAAAAAAAAAAAAAAAATCTCTTCATTTTCCCGCCTCCAAATTATTTCTTATTGTGCTTTTTTAGAGTTGGCTGGTCATCAAGCCGATATTCACAATCAGCGTGTCCACCTTCTTGCAATCTATCTCCTGAGGCTAAATTCCCTTCATAATTTCCTTGGACAGTCGCTGTAACCGCAATGAAACACGACTGATCAATAGTTCGACCGCTGATCGAATTAGCCGCAGCGAATTAATGACGCAAACGAATTGCTTTGATGCCTTACATTAATTCACCACCAAAAGTTTTTTTTTTTTTTTTTTTTTTGCCTTTTATTGGCATTATTTGTATTTTCATGCAATCAAGTTGACATCGAATAAAATACGTGAGATAGACATATGCGCCATGATTAAAATCAAGACAATAATAATAATAATAATAAAACGAGGGGAAGAAAGCTAGAGATCTATCAGAGACAAGAGTCAATAGCTGGATACATAGGTGGTGACGTGTTTTAACTGTCGTTCTGATTTGTTCTCTTAATGGGGTGTCGGTTCCCTGACTTTGAAAACGTCTCTTTACCTCCGCTTTTCGTTTGCAAGAAATTAAGTGTGAAAGAACAGCATTGAACACGCAAAGATATAAAGGAATGAAACAGAATTGGTGAATGTCGATGCTCACACATCTCAAAAGTCTACGGCATTCCCCATAAAAGACAAAAATCATCATTTCCAGATTGAATGATTAGATCTGTGATTCTCCCCTGGGAGTTGCCTAGCTCCCACGGGTGGAATTTTAAATTCAAAATTTACTGGGAGGAATTTTAACCAAGGAAGACATTTTGAATAACTTTCAGTCCGAGACTTTTTATTTTTATGTGCCGTGTCCTTTCAGGACGTAGGCGATTATGGCTCTCCACATCCTCCTATCCTTTTGTAGCTCTCAATAAGTTTCATGCCTCTGCCAATTCCCCCAGACCACCTTTTAAGCCCGCCAGGTATGTCACGCGTTGTTTTCCCTTGTCCCTTTTCCCCTCAATTCGACCTACATCAGATTTTCCTGGCCCTAAGAACCCCAAAAATAGCAAAGGAATTCATACTGTTTTTAAAGGAATAGTAATCGAAATCCGAAAGTGCATTGGAAGAGCGAAAGATGCCTTCCAGAAGCAAAGCAGGGTATTAAGAAAACAGGAATATTTCGTTAGAACCCATCAAAATAATTATGCAATATCGATCCTCTTATATGGCAATGAATGCTGAACAGTATCACGCAGATAAAAACTAGGGGCAAAAGAAATGTGGTTCTACAGAAGAATGCTGAGAATTCTTTAGGCGGGGAACGTATGCAACAAAGAAATCTTAAAGTAAATGGAAACATAAAAGAACACATATACAAAATTAAATAGAAACAGGTGAATTTTCTTGGATACTTAATGAGGAAGGATGTTTGGGGAATTTGACACTGACAAGGCGTATGTAGAGGAACAGGTAAGGTCAGAAGCAGGTCTACCTGACCAACTTGTGTGAATGGATGCCGAAACGGGGAGTAGGGGATTTGGCATAGGGACAAACGTTGTTAAGGATTATAATGGATAGGAAGATGTGGAGTACCATGATCACCCACGTCGTGGAGAGAAACAGCACGTAGAAGAAGAATTTTGAGAAGAGCCGTTTCCATACAAGAAACATTGGTCGTTCCATATTTCTTGGTTGGTTATTGAAGGTGAACGAAACGAAGATGGGCAATAAAAGAACAGATTTCAAGAAGAGATAACATGATGATTGATATTAAATTCAATGTTTTGAAGATCGAAATTAAAGAGACTGTATTTGGATTTGTTTAGCCGCATATCAACCTCTATTGGTTATTGTTGTGACCAAGTAAATGGTTAAAGAAATAACAAAACAAGTGCTAAACAGTAAATACAACAGAAGAGTAATACTCGACTAGTGAGTGTGTGTCGGTTGACCCAGCGTTCAATCTATACGACTGTTATATTTAACAGACTCCTCACCAGGTAGGATGTGGCACAAGGTCGAGTTTATATATGAGGCAATCCGAGCCCGAAGGCTCGGCCAAAAATTCCCCAGAGAACTCGTATAGAACGGGGTCGAGTAGCTGTTTCCCGAGACGAGACTCTGCCCTTCGAAATAGCTACATCTGGGGAACCTCTCTACCCAGAGGCAGTGAGTTTGACCAACACAGCTGGAACAGATCTATACGACTGATCCTGCAAGGCCTCTCTCCTACTAGTCTTATAATAGGCGGAAGAGTCCAACATAGACTCTTTAGAGGAAGGACACCATAACAGTTATTTAAAGCCAAAATCTAAATATTTGATTGGTTTGGTTTGGTTTGGTTGATTTTGTTTAGCGGCATATCAACCTCTATGGGTTATTTAATATCGAAATCTAAATATTTTGATTGGTTTGTTTTGGTTGCATTTGTTTAGCGGCATATCAACCTCTATGGGTTATTTAATATCGAAATCTAAATATTTTGATTGGTTTGGTTTGGTTGATTTTGTTTAGCGGCATATCAACCTCTATGGGTTATTTAATATCGAAATCTAAATATTTTGATTGGTTTGGTTTGGTTGATTTTGTTTAGCGGCATATCAACCTCTATGGGTTATTTAATACCGAAATCTAAATATTTTGATTGGTTTGGTTTGGTTTGGTTGATTTTGTTTAGCTCTTTTTATTTAAAAATTTATCGTTGGTATTTTTACTATTAAAATATCTTTTTTATATTATCATTTTTTTGTTGTTTTGTTTGGGGGATCATTACTTACACAAAGCTGGGATCCGGGTAGGGGTGTATCTGGAAACAGCAATTAATATGTGGTTCCAAGCTAGTCAAATACTTCAGTCTACCGATCAGAGGCCTTGCTGCCGGATGTAGTTTATCATCATACCCAGGACTGGCTTTCATTATTCGAACACTTAGTGTCACTGACGGTTGAAGTTTATAAAATCGTTTTATTAAAATAGCTGGGTTTTTTTTTCAGGGGCTCCTTGTACCAGGCGTATCCTTTCCGAATATCCTGGCGAGTTTTCAAGTTTTAATTTTTTTGCACAATAAAGTGTTTCCATGAACGAAAATCCATTAAGCTTCAGGTGACGTGCACAAGCAGCCGCACACATACATACGAAAGCTGATAGCAGACCGTAAAAATCTGAGCCAAACCGGACATATGGTTTCTCTCTCGCTCACTCTCTCTCTCTCGCACGAACGCACACACACACACACACACACACACACACACCGGATCTAACAGTAATGTGGCCCAAATCGTGTAACAGCAAAACTGTTCATCCCATATATCTAAAAAAAAAAAACACTAAACTAATTCATCGTCCTGAATAAGACGTTAAACTACATCCGCCTCCTGGGTAAGACGTTAAACTACACCCGCGTCCTGGGTAAGACGTTAAACTACGTCCAGCAGCAAGGCTTCTGATCAGGAGTTTTTGAGAAGCGTGGAACCACCTCTTAAATGCTGGTGTTCCCAGGCCCACCCTGACCCGGGGTGGTAACACCTGTTAGGGTCCTTGCTATGGGCAAATAGTTAACTATTACCAGCAATGCTTTTTTGAAAAAGAATATTGCCAGCAATACAATTTAAAGGAAATATATTACCAAAAACAGATTTTTGACAAAACAAAATATGACCAGCAATAAAAAAATTGTCAGCATTAAGTAACCCATTGAGGTTGATATGCCGTAAAACAAAATGAACCAAACCAATCTAAACCAAAGAATACATATTCTATTCATACGAATGTATTCTAAAAATGTAGTCGGCATTAAATAACCCATTGAGGTTGATATATATATATATATATATATATATATATATATATATATAATTATTTATTTAAAAATATGATTCCAACTCGCTACATAAGAGGTCTCATGTTTCAAAACAAGAGCTGAAAACTTCAAAATAATATTTGAATTAACTTGAGTTAAAGTAGGCTCTGTTCCATCTTCAAGCGAAATTTTTTTGGGGGAATGACTTATTTCTGAAATTTACGAGTTTTAATAGTATGGTCAGAATTGAAATAAAAAATTTCCATGGTAACATCAAGGGCGGATTGTTTAGAATCAGCAGGGGTGGGGTGTTAATAATTTGTATCAGTATAGAGTTACTTTCATAGATGCCGGGTCAGGGTAAGGTGGGGGTGGCTAAATTTACGACGGAGGAAGTTTTCGCATAGTCTGGCTTGAGCGTCTATAGAGATTTATTTATTTATTTTAATTTTATTATATCTCTTTATGAAAGGGATTTGTGTATATAAAAAGGCCGTAACGTTTGTTATTTGACGACTTCATAAAGGGTTATCAGTTTTTGTAGGGTATTAAAACTATGTATATGGGCTATGGATTTTAAAATTTATTTTATTGTATGCGTGTTTTTAGCTAGTTATTCAGAGCGTAAGTTCGGTTGTGTCGGCAGAAAACCGTTAATTCTTGCCTGTTGTTTAATAGGTTTTTATTGTTTAGAAGCTTAATAATGTGTAGTTTCTCATGGAGGCACAAAGGGCATGGGTCATCCCAAGTTTTGCAAGTTCTACTCCTGTTAATGATTTTCCATATATTTATGCTCTACTTTCGTATCGAGCACTATTTTTTTAAAATAATAACAAAAATATTAAGGAACTTTGGATTATTTACCAAACCAGTTTCTTTCCTATTTTATACAATATTTTCACACACACACACACACACACACACACACACACACACACACACACACACACACACACACATATATATATATATATCCTCTAGCAGGGTATATGAATAATAAAAAATTATCAATCTAACATGTTATGATTCTAATAAAGCTTCATCAGAGAATGAAATGTGGTGAAGAAAAGAAAATTTTGGAAGATTCTATTTTTGTGCTGTTTGATTTTTATCGGTTTAGCAAGTTTCAGTGGCTTTTCATTGTAAAGCATTGTTAGTACGATTTATGGCTTCTTAACAAGTTAAATTCCAGAGAAGCCTGTTAAACTAATGGAAATCAAACAACACAGAAGTACAAATACCATAATTCTTTTTTCTCTCTCAATATTTCATTCTCTGATGTAGTTTTAACAAAAACGAAACACGTTAGATTGATAAATGGTTATTAGTTGGTCTTTATCGTATCATCCTGTTGGACTCCGATCTATATCTTATTTCATATAGCACGCTTAAATTCATGCAGTCGGGGCATCAGTGAAAATAGCTCGTCAGAGCAGATGTCATGAAAATATTTATAGAAATGGCAGTGGGAAGATACATTTTATGAATATATAATTGAAAAAAATGTAATTGTATTTTATTTTTTAAGAATAAAAATTGACAAATAAAACGGAAAAATATTTATGACACAGCCTAATATTTCAATACTATTAAATGCTTACCTGACGTAAATAAACTGTCATTTTTTTTATTATCATTTCCTGATGAAATGAAGAAGTTTATATTCCAGCGTGTTTTATTGATGTGACTGGTAAGGTATTGAGGTTTCGGCGTGAGTGCGTTTCTCGAATTCTTCGTCGCCACTGATGTGGGCCCAAAGTCGGGACCACGGAAGGAAAACACGGAACACGGATTAGAGGTAAGAAAGATATATTAAACAAAAAGGCTACAAAGATAGTGTAAGTAAGCGGAGCTTACTATGTGCTAGTGTCCAATATTGGTATTCGTACGCGGCTGATACTACGGTATTAGAATACGCTTTCTCTCTCTTTCCTCCTCTTCTCCTAGAATGTTATATCGCATATTTCATATAGTCCTGGAAGAGTCCATGTTGTAGGTATATTACGGTCTCACAACACTTATATAACCGTCAGTGCTACTGGCTATCATAGACAGGAAATATTTTTTCTCGAATTCCACTCAAATATTGAGAAAAAAAAAGATTATTACTTACCTAAAATCGCCATAACTATTTCGTCTTTAGATATTTCTATAGAACCTGAAGCTATGAAGTAGATAGAATGTAAGATGTCTCCAGGGTGGATCAACGTATCCCCTGGAGGGGCGTGTGTAGACCGAAATTTCATAGACAAGACGCGTAGGCAACCTGAAAAGATAGAAAAAAGAAAGATCATTGAATCTTAATTAGAATATTAATTAATTAAAATAACATAAATATCACATTTTAGTCCATAACCGTTCAAATAAATCTCCAAGACATCTGGCATTAATATAAAATTAAAACTTTACGATGATAGATCAATAAGTCCGTATCCCGACGTGCACATATTAGATGAATTCTTGACATTTAAAAAAAATAAATCATTTTACCGCAAGCAAGGCGATGATGCCACTAAGACACAGAGGATTACTGGGAGTGAAAACCTTAGTGAGGAGAAAGGACAATAAAAAAAAGGTTTCAGAAACACAGAAGATTGCGATTGACGTTTCATTTAAATTTTTAAAGAACGTAAGTGGCAAGGATGTAAGAAACAGTAAGAAAGTTCCATGGACGAGAAATGAGAGAAAATATAGTATTAGATTAGAACTTAAGGTGACATGTAGCTATTTAAAAAGTAAAATAATGAAACCTAGTTACCAATCTCGTACTATGTTTAAATTCATGCAGTCGGGGTAAAAATCAGAGCCCAATCTAATATCTGGCTTCATCCAATAGTTCTTACCAAATCGTGTAATTAATATCATATTGAACGGCTACTCTTCTAGATCATTTGGCATTAATGCGGTTAACCCTAATTCTCTATCCTTTGACCTGTGGTGGTACTTATCTTCATCAACAGCCTTCCAGATATCAACAGTTCCTTACCAGACATTTATGCTGAGAACAATACATTTCACTTAATAAGTCCGATATGTCTGGTAAACTGGCAAACTGGCAGCTACTCTCGAAAATGACCCCCAATTTTAACGCCTCCAAACTGCTATATTTTAATCAAAATATAGAACTTGTTTTGACTTTCATCCGCGTAACAAATGCTAATTTCTAGGTAAGCAACTCATCGCACTTTGCGGTCTCATGTCTTTCTACAGTTTTTCTTTTCCTTACGTTATTGACGCCTCCACCCAATACAAAGTCCAAAAGCCACTCAAAGTAGAGAGCTTACTGACAGAAGTCGTTATATACCCACTTTCAAGTGATAAGAATTGCAGATTATGTAGACAAGTTAACGGTTGATCTTGGACTTGATGCGGTTAAGATTGTAGTGATTATGGGGGCAGCCTCCTGGGAGTCTGTTCCACAAAGCAACGGCTCTTAGAAAAAGTGTACAAGGTAGGACGAGTCCTACCTGTAAAGGTATTAATTGTTGGAAACTATGAAATATAGCTAGTAAGAACATTTTCCATTTGTCTGTGTTCTGCCACCTATGCCCACAAATAGTAAGTAGGTGATTATGGATCTCCACAACATCCTCTCTTTTTTGGCTCTAAGTAAGTTTTGTCCCTTTACCACCCTTTTTTCTGCTATTCTTTCACGCAAACTCAGTAAGTTGATGATCATGGCTCTCCACTACTTCCTCCACTTTGTTTCTTTTGTGCCTTTACAATTCTTCTTTGTCCTTGTCCTAAGGTCCATTTATAGAGTAGCGATAAGCTTGCGAAGTTTCGTCAGTGGGAAACAGGCTGACGGGGTTAATTCATTCGGATTTTTAAAATTATTAAGTGCCGTATCAAAAATGAAGAGAATTAAGGGGATTGACATGAAAAGAGATTATGCTAAAAGATAAATATTTGTTTTATAAAATATACATAAAGAACTGAAGTACGAAGGACAGAATATTGAAGAGTCCAGCTCTCTGTGAATTGTAGATATAGTTTCAGACTAATGACGTATATGTGACGCAAGAGGTAAAGAGGTAGTGTAGCTGTGATAGTGTAGATGTGGGGTGTAGAATGTAGGTAAGATTCAAAAACCAACAAACATAAATGAGTTATTGACAGCCCTGGAGCGTATATTGTTAGTTAGAGACACTTAACAAATTTAACGAAAAAAACATAATAACAATAATAATGATGGTGGAAGATAAATTAAACAGAAATGGTAATCGCGGGTCCTTTTGAGACAAGGATAGAGAAAAGAAGAGAAAATAACCAAATTTTACCATTTAAATTTGAATTCACAAGGCTTTGGAAGGTGAATAAGGTCGAAATCATACCAATGGTCATTAGTGCAATTGGTATGGTAACTGACAGAATAGAGACATAGATACTGAAAACTGGTATTCATTGACTAGTGGAACAGTTACAAACAAGAAGACTCTTAGAAATGGCGGGAATAATCCCGAAGGATTGAAGACTTAGAGTCAGAAGAAACTTGCATCATGCCTAATGCTGATGGCTGTGGCCCGCTCTCCATGTATAAATGCACATATATTCAGATCCTACCAGGGACAATATTGAAATAAAGAAATACCCTGATATAACATCGGGTATGGCTGTGTATTGTGTATTCTTTTGTATTTTACTTTGTTAATCCCTAGATATTTAACCGCGTTGGTGTCTCTGACCTTAGTTAAATTAGGGCTCATTTAACCATACATGGTGACCTACAAAACTCTATCCGTAACATACCTGTAGAAAATACAACGATAATAGCAGCATCCACGTGTAAAAAAATGTTAAAATAATGGAAGAATTTTTTATAAAAAAAGAAAAAAGCCAACAGATAATTGCATCACCTATGAACACGATCAAAATATGCTGACCGTGTTTGAAAAAAAAAAAATTCCCATAACTCTAGATACATACATAAAATTTACGCATTCAGTTAAAAATAAAATTTAAAAGCATTTTTGATAATGATTAAAAGAATAGCCGAAAGCGGTCGGACATACAGAACATTCAGGCAATCTTTACACACTTTATGTCTAGAAAAGATAAAAAAAAGACTTATATGAACACAAGAAAAATGAAATAAAAAGTTTAACTGCAGTACTTTTCGTCTTTAATGAAACATGTATAAAAGAGTGATTGCTGCCCAAATCTAATCTCTCTCTCTCTATATATATATACATATATATATATATATATATATATCTTTCTCTCTCTCTCTATATATATATATATATATGTACATATATATATATATATAAGGTATGCACATTACGAAATACATAACCATTGTTAATGAGTATTCAAGAGGCAAACAAGTTTGAAGCGTAATTCTGCCAATAATTCGATAAGTAACTGAATATTAAGCATCGATTTAGAAGTAAAAATCGCCATCTGCCGAGTTTTGATTGCTTATCGAATATTGTTCACCAGTAAACACGCTTTTGCAATTGCCTTTACTCATTCTAACTTAAAAATTGTGTCAACGACTTCGAAAACCAAATTATATATTCATATATACACATATATACACACATGGAACCTATAATAAATTCATAAGAGACATTTTTTTTATCACCAATATAGTCAAGTAGGGAATTTTTTATTTCTTTTTCTCTCCTCCTTTTAGAGGGCGATTATATTTTTTTTCTTTGAACGCAATCATAACTCCTGCATTGTTTTCGGAAAGATATTTCACAGCATGGCTAAGCCTTCCTGTTCATTATTGAACGGCTTTGTTGAAGAAATAGCGCGGACTATGATTTCGTCTTGTGCACTCCCGTCTAATGGTCGACATAATTCACAATTTAAGTGCTTACGTCGGGACTTTTTCATTAGCAGACAAAGACACACCAAATGAGAAAGATGTTCAGTGTAGTCACGACGGTTTTTTTTTCTGGGAAATTTTAGCCACTTCTTAAACGTTCGCTTTTTACGAAAAAAAAAATACCTACACATAAATACAGAAACTAAATTAATTGTTTCTCTATGTTCACTAATTTTTTGACACAAACTGAATACAATAAGGAAATATTCACGACATCTAATGAATGTAATCAGTCATTATATATATATATATATATATACATATGAAGAAATATAGTCTCAAGGTGTGCTATATTTATGGGATAAAGTGTTCAATATCAGAGACAGAGCATGTGTAAATATAAAAGTGAACATTGAAGTCAACACTTAGAAGCGACAGGCTGTTTCATCCTAGACGCACCTGGCCTGGCGATTGCGTCTAGCATGAAACAACCTGTCGTCTCTAAGTGTTGACTTCAATGTTCACTTTTATATATATATATATATATATATATATATATATATATATATATATATATATATATATATATATATGTGTGTATGTATGTATTTATGTATGTATATGTAAAGAGAGAGAGCGGGCGATATAAGCTATTTGCAATGAGTTTCGGATGTTTCGGCGTATCTGATTCGGCGTGGTTGATTCGGCGTCAGAAAAATAATTGGGCTATTTGGCACAGCGGTTTCGGCATCAGACTGTTTCGACGTCACTGTCTTTGACCATAGGCATCCACACCCCAAAATAAAAGGGATAAAAACATTGGAAAAGACCCAACTTTCAATATGGCTTTTTATACATTTAGGGTATTATGAATTCTACTAAAACACTAATTGGAATAATGTAAATTAAAAACTTAAATTACAAATATTGTATTTAAAAAAATTTAAAAAAAAACTTAGTAAAGCAATTTAATCTTAGGAATTAGTTCTTCATTTCGTAATTATGAGCAAAACTTTTCAAGAATTCAATAGGATCTAATGATTGAACTTCCATGATGATTTTTTAAAATATTTGCATCCATTTTGGAATAAAATGGCTTTGAAGACTGAAAAATATGAAGCTGCACTGAAAGGAATATAATATAAAAATACCTCCAACTACTGTTTTTTTTTTAATGTAAACATGCCTCCAACTGCTTTTTTTCTAAAATATAAAAATACCTCCAACTACTCTTTTTTTAAATTTAAAAATACCTCCAACTACTGTTTTTCTTGAATTGGTCTATTTGAGCAAATTTGTGTATAACGAGGAACTACTAATTTGACTACTAAGCGAGATCGATAGAGAGAGAGAGAGAAAGAGAGAGAGAGGGAGAGAGAGAAAGAGAGAGAGAGAAAGAGAGAGACAGAGAGAAATTTGACTATGACGACGAAGTAGTAATCTGACGCCTAATCGTCACGAAAAATTGACGCCTAATCAAGCGAAAAATTCCTATGTCGAATCTGCCACGCCGAATCCCCTACGCCGAATCGGTCACGTCGAATCAGCGACGTCGAATCAGCTAAGCCGGAAAGTCCCATTCCCTTTTTTTGTGGGAACTTTTAGCCACTTCTTAAACGCTGTCTCTTTACAATTATATATATAGCCACACATAAGTACAGAAACTAAAATTAATTATTTCTCTATATTCACTATTTTTTTTACACAACCTGTATACAATCAGGACATATTCGCGACATCTAATGGATGTAATCAGTCATTAATCACTCACTCTCTCTCTCTCTCTCTCTCTCTCTCTCTCTCTCTCTCTCTCTCTATCTATCTATCTATCTATCTATATATATATATATATATATATATATATATATATACATATATATCTGTCCAAGCTTATTAAAGTGTCTGCTGATTTTAAGCAGTCAAAAAATATCTATGCTCGGTACAATCATAAGCTATTCACAACACCTAGTGAATTTAAACTGTCAACAAAGTATAAACAACCCACTACATGTATTTGACTTATTTACAGTAGTCAGCATTGTTAAAACTTGGTACAAGCTACATACAACATCTAAGAATTTTAAACAGCCACCAATATATCTAAAACCCGGTACAAAGCCGTTAGCTATATGTGACATCTAGTAATTCGTAGCAGTTTCCAAACTATGTACAATGCGGTATTCAGAGCATCTAGTTAATTTAAGCTGCCACCAATATATATATATACAAATCGTTACAAAGCCATTAGCTTTATGCCTCATTCCTAACTCTGTGTGTGTAGATGGGGGGTGTCTTATTCTCCCCGGCAATATCTGGTGGGCATGTATGTATTCATATTTGCTTGTGATACACACTCGTAAACGTTTTTGGTTGTAATGTGGATTTATTTAGAAAAAATATTGTGTTTTGTTTTACATAATTTTACTACACGTGTTTCTGGTCTCGTGACCGTCTTCAGGTAAAAGCGGAGATTTCCACATATTATTAAAAATAATTAATTTTTTCTTCTGTTTTTCAATGTTAAATATTCTCGATATGAGACATTTTCTGTGTTAGTAATCCGAATTTCTTTCTTGAATTGGCAATGATATATATATATATATATATATATATATATTATAAAAGGGATTAAGTCTGAAAATTATTTTTTGCTTATACGTTATTTATAATAAACAGTATTAACAACATTTGCCGGCCCGAATGTCCGAGAAATTTTCATAGAAAATATGCGTCCTCCGACAGGAACCGAAACTACATCCTACACGGAACCGTCATATACCCAGACGTGCTACACCATCTAGCTACAGAGAAAGCGTTTGGTTAGCAATGTCAAATTACTGTTTTTAAACATATTTTTCCACGGTCATTTATTGAGACACCATCTCTAGTTATCTAACCGTTGACACATCGAGAGTTTCTTAGGTCTTATTTTTGGACCCTACTGGCTTGCTAACAAGCAGCCGCCTCACTAGTAAGAACATGGAGTGGGATAGCCGGTTCAGTCATATATATATATATATATATATATATATATATATATATATATATATATATATATCTGCCAGGGAAGCTGTTGACTGTCAAATCACAAGGACTTCAGACACAGTATTTTCGAGGTATGCATGCTCTACATGGGGTTGGATAGCCGGTTTAGTTATATATATATATATATATATATATATATATATATATATTAAGAAATGGACAAAGTCCGACAATTTATTTATTAAAGACTTTTTTATGTTTAACGTTCTTTTTATAGATACAAGTATTTAAGTAAATGCTCTGTTTATAATAAACAGTATTAAATAACATTTACCGGCCTGAATGTCCGAGAAATTTTCATAGAAAATATTCGTCCTTTGACAGGATTCGAACCTGCATCCTATACGGAACCGCCATTTACCTTGACGTGCCTAACCGCTCGGCCACAAAGGATCGTTCGGTTGGCAAGTTTATAAGCAGTAAATTCGACCTTGCCAACCGAACGTATTGAGCAGATATGAATGTACGCGAGAGAATCATGGAAGAGTGTAGTTTAAAAACAGTAAAATCGACCTTACGAACCGAACGATCCTCCCTGGCTCAATCGGTAAAAGAACGTCAGGCTATATGACGGTTCCGTATAGGTTACAGGTTGGATTCCTGTCGGAGGACGAATATTTTCTATGAAAATTTCTCGGACATTCAGGCCGGTAAATGTTGTTTAATACTGTTTATTATAAACAGAATTTGTATCTATAATAAGTATGTATAAACATAAAAAAATGTCTTTAAAATAACTGTCGGACTTTATCCATTTCATAATATATATATATATATATATATATATATATATATATATATATATATATGGTGTATGTATTTTACACCAATTTCGTGGACATATACTTTAACCTTCGATGAGATGTTGCCAAATGTTTCCGTTATTAAGCGGATGACTTGAACGTTTTTTTCGGCATATTCCAAAATTTGGGAATCTTAAAAACTCAATTCGAAGGTTTGTCGACATCAATTTTTTGTCATTCATTTCTGCTTTGACGAAGGTGACTATATCCGTTCTTCGTTGTTCAATAACACGATCTGCTTGAAAATCAGTATCGGATTCTCTTTATTGCCATATTCAAGACGTTTCAGTCATTGTACTCCCCGACCATCTTCAGGTGATACTTGCTGGAATTTCGAAGCGAACCATTTATTTAATCCACGACTGTAGTTCGCTCTAATACGATATTTCAGTTTCACTTAATTACCTCTACAGACATAGCACGTGGAATTAGAAAAATCTACCCTTGCGGACTAAATAAAGGGTTCGCTTCGAAATTCCAACACATATCACCTGAAGAAGGCCGGAGCGCACATCGGGCGAACGTTGTGAATATGGTAATAAAGATAAGGAGAACACTATGAAATGATGTAAATAGTGAGAATAGTTACAATACTTTATCTCAGAAATATAGATAGATCCTGAAGGAGGCCGAAGCGTACGATAGCCGAAACGTCGAGAATATGACAATAATGATATGGACGATAGTCCGAACAATGTCAATAGTATAAATAGTGACAATACCTCATCTCAGAAATATAGACACATCCTGAAGGTGGCCAGAGCGTACAATGGCCGAAACTTCGTGAATATGACAATAAAGATGGGAACAATAGTCCGAGCAATGTAAATAGTGTAAATAGTTACAATACCTCATCTCAGAAATATAGACAGATCCTGAAGGAGGCCAGAGCGCACAATGGCCGAAACGTCGTGAATATGACAATAAAAATGGGAAAAATAGTCCGAACAATGTAAATACTATAAATAGTTACAATACCTCATTTCAGAAATAAAGACAGATCCTGAAGGCGGCCAGAGCGTACAATGGCCGAAATCGTATCAATTCTTTGGCACATTTTTTACACAAGATCCGTGTCAGGTATTATTATTATTATTATTATTATTATTATTATTATTAATATTTCCGTTGATTTCTGTACTTGTGAGAACAATTTTTTGTATTTCTTTAAGACATGGGCTTCCAAGAATCCCTTCAATGAGTCTACTGGATTCTCCTTCAACCAAACCGATGGCTTCATCTACAACGGGGATTGTTGATGTTCCCATGTCCCACATTTTTGAGATTTCGATTTCATGGTCCTTGTATTTTGATAGATTTTTGAAGATATTTAAAGATACATTGCAGTCTGCAGGGACTGCCATATCAATATTGAGGCACTTTTTTGTTTATTATTATTATTATTATTATTATTATTATTAGGTTGGTGCAAAAATAATGACGTAATAATGTTGTTTTTTGACATTTTTTAACGTCAAAAACGACATTATTACATCATTATTTTTGCACCAACCTAATATTATTATTATTTCTTAGAAAGTGCAACGTCTGTTCCATCAGAGTATCAATGATGATAATGTCGTATTCAATGTTAACATTTTTATTTTAGTTTTCTTTTATTGCTGTAATTTAAAAAAAAAAAAAAAAAAGAAGAAAAAAGAAAAAAGGATTACATGCTTAATCCATGACTAAACTGTCTTTCTTTCTCTTATTTCAATCAATAGTCGGTTCTTTTTTCAAATTCTTTCACTTGGAATTACTTGGAATGGGCAAACTCAAAGCGTAAAATTTGTTCAAGAAGGAGGAGTATTTAATCACAATGGAGTCCAATTTCCGAGTAGAACGTTCTATCACCTGTTCAGTAAAGGATTCACAAATATCGACAGCAAGTTATTATTCGACTGGAAGGTTGACACGCCCATTCCGAAATTACTTACTTACTTTTGATAATTCTTTTTTTTCTACAGCTTTTTCCTTTCCTTTTCTCATTATTTATTGTTCAGGTTTTATTTGTTTCTTTCTTTCTTTTTCGTCTGCCAGTCATTCATTCTTATTTCTTGCTCTTTCTTTCTTTCTTACCTCTCGCTTGCTCTTTCTTTCTAATCGCTCACATTTCTTTCTTTCTTTCTTTCTTTCTTTCTTTC
>OZ010604.1:67207193-67294693 GCA_963932145.1 Acanthosepion lycidas
TTCTTTCTTTCCTTCTTTTCCTATTTTTTTAATGTTCTTTCTCCTAGTGTTTTTTTTTCTTTCTTTCTTATTTGCAGTTTTTTGTCGCTTTTTATCTCCCTTTCTTTCTCTCTTTCTTTCTTTCTTTCTTTCTTTCTTTCTTTCTTTCTTTTAGCTTCTATCTTTTGTCCCTTCTTTCTTTCTTTTTTTCTTTCTTTCTGTCTTTTCCTATTTTTTAAATGTTCTTTCTCCTAGTGTTTGTTCTTTCTTTCTGTCTTTCTTTCTTTCTTTCTTTCTTATTTGCAATTTGCTGTCGCATTTTATTTCCCTTTCTTTCTTTCTTTCTTTCTTTCTTTCTTTCTTTATGTTTCTCACTACCGCGATTTCTCCTCCTCTTTGTCGATGTTGTTTTTTTACCTCATTTGCTTGTAACTCACATCTCTATTTACTTCTTATTGTTTTCTAGACACAGAAAACGTTTATATTTCCTCATCTTTAAACCAAAACCGAATATCACTGAATCCATCAGATATTTTCTTTTCACAATCTGATGGCTAATCAACATGTCTATATCGTGTACCAACCTTTGACCTTTGTTTATAAGTTTCAGAATCAACATGGTGAAAGGTAAAAAGGCCATTTAACATTCGCTACCAACCTGTTTCCTCTTCATCTGTCTAAAAATTGTCCACCTTTCTCTGTCATATACTGCTTCTTTTATGTACCGTGTCTCTTCAGGACATAGGTGATCATGGCTTTCCACACCTTCCTGCCCTTTAAAGCTCTTAATAAGTTGTTTATGCTCTGTCTTCCTCTCTCTTTCTCTCTCCCGCCTTCAATCTGTATTGTGAGTATCAGATTCTCCAAGCCTTCTTTCCTCATTACGTTCCCCAGAAATTTCAACTGGCTCTTCCTGATGTTAAGTATATATTTTCTTTTTGTTTCCATTTTCTCCAAATCCTCAGCATCTTTCTGTAGAAATAAATTCTGTTGCTTCATGTCTCTTCTTCATCTTTGAGAAGATTGTCTAGCATTCAAGTCCATACAGGAGGATAAATAAAATTGATATTTTATAACAGTTTAGCAAATTATCTTCCGTAATATCATGTTTAGTTTTCAGGTATACAACTCATACACATGAAGTGGATGCTTCAGGCAACAGAGATATAGTTCGAGAAAAGACTATTGATAATGCCGTGGACTGAACATGTGAGCAACAGGGAAGTTTAAAGGAAAAGGGAAGGAAAAGGCTACTTGTGTTTAGGATCAGAAAGAGACGATTTCAGGTTCTAAAATACAGAATGAGGAAAGAGGGTTTAGAGAATCTGATACTCTTAGAATGCATATTAAGAGCGCGAAAACCAGAAGGAAGCAACCTAATGAGCTTGAGTTTAGCGATGGTATGACTTGATTCTGGAGGGATGGTAACAGATTAAACGTTGCTTAGAGTTAAAAAGGATAGGAAATTGGGAAGAGCCATATTCAGCCACGCTCTGAAGAGATACGAAAAATGAAAGAGGAAGACTAAACGGTTTTGTTAAAATCTAATATTTGACTGATATTTCCACCGCCATTTATTATTTCGCGTCACGCACGCATTTCCTTTCATTATCATTTTGGTGTCAAGTAGAAGCAATTTATTATAGAGAATCTATTGGCAAGAGATTTAGGTGCAGACATACACACATAAATTTAATCCTTGTACATTGAATCTTGTTGTTATTAGCCACTAAGGTACGATAAACAGAATTCCTGACACCTGAACTACTTAATACTTTGTCGTCATGACGTACTTAACACATTGTTGTCATTAGCCACGCAAACTGAACTATGACACCACGAATTTTTGGAAGAACATTTTAAAATTACAAATTTTGGGCGCAAAAATTCCTATGCCTGATCACATGATCACATTTAACCAATCACACATACACACACACGTATATATATATATATATATCTATATATATATATATATATATATATATATATATATATATATATGTATGTGTGTGTGTATGTGTGTGTGTGTGTGTGCTTCATATCTGTACGTATCTGCCTAAACTCTGAAATGTTATTTACTACTTTTTACTTCAATAGAAGTAGATATATTCGCTGATCACCCGGTTCACACTCCTCTCTGTTTTTTGAACAAGAGTAGAAGTTTATCATTTGTTTATTGTTTAGGATTGGGTTACCGATTCTTTTTGCAGACGAAAGTCTACTTCAATTCTACACTTCTAACGTCTTCGTCTAAAATCTGAAATCTAATTTACTATTTAGTTTTCCTCAATAGGACTAGATACGGTCACCTATCGTCCGGTTAACACACCTCCCTGATCTTCTGAAATGGAGTAGAGGTTTATCTGTTGTTTCCTGTTTCGGATTGGTCTTATGGTTACTTCTAAAGTTTTTATCATTCTGTTTCACACTCAGTAGCCTCTTGCATCCTAGTTGCATTTTCGCCTTGCTTGAGGTGAATTGATTTTTTAAAATAAGTCTTCCAAGAAATAGGTTCCAAGATAATCCTTTCCAAAAAGTATCAGCTGGAATTGGAATAAAAGTAACAAATATGGCAGCAATACTTCATTCAAGGTTGGATCTGACTCTTGTAAAGATGGCAGCACCGACCAGTCTTTTAGTCATACTTGTGTCTCTTTTCTATCGCAACTATTTTCCGCACGCGCGTCTGTGCGTCTGTGGATGGCTGTGTTTGAAATTTTGGGGACTGCCCTCGCGGTTAAAGTCAGAGTACGAAATGAAATCAGAGAACCGTGTTCAAATTTCACTGGTCCGTGTTTGCTTAGCACTAATGCATTCGGAAAAAGTAAGAATATTTCTCTCACAACAAATCAGATCAGTAATTATTCTTTGCTGCTGCTGCTGATGATGATGCTGCCGGTATCATTTGAGTCTGATTAACTTATTGCATGCTTCTTGAAGACATGCACATCGCTAAGTAACCGCCCGCTCATCGGTTGCCTCGACAAATAGAATGAAAAAACTCAAGTGATTTTAATGGAGACATTAACAGCAGCAAAAAAAAAAAAAAAAAAAAAAGAAACGCAAGAAATTTTTAGAAGTCATTATATAAAGTGATTGCGACATCACGGAATCGTTATCACGGCATAAAAAAATAGGAGCTACTTCCACGATGTCCCTAAGCGGTGTTTTTTGGGGGGAGAATAACATCATGAACACGTCAAAAGCCGGTAACAATCATGGATTAGACACAGACATCTTCTCTGTTTATAGCTTCTCGTATTAAAACGTTAAAATAGAAACCTGGATCATATATATATATATATATATATATATATATATATATATATATATATTAGGTTGGTGCAAAAATAATGTCGTTTTCTCATATAGTAACATATGTGAGAAAACGACATTATTTTTGCACAACCTAATATATATATATATATATATATATATATATATATATATATATATATATATATATAAAAGACTTGAATCTCGGAGACAAATATTGGGACCAGCACCAGGACAGATACGACAGAATTTTGAAAAAACAAACAGAATATATATATATATATATATATATATATATATATATATATATATATATATATATATATAAAGTTTTTTGTGGTACAGAATTTAATAATAGATAGGAAAAGATAAAATTTATAAGGCATTTTTTATGAAAGAAAAACTAAAAAAAAAAAAAAAAAAAGTTTTGTCCCAGGACTTATCAAGTTTATTGAATAGAAAATTTCTAAAATTTATAAAAGCGTGTAAATTAAATTAACGAATGGAATGGAATGGAAGAGATTAAAAAAAATTGAATTTCAAGAAACTAGAGTCCAATAACATTCAGTCCCAGTAAGCATTCCCTCTGTTTACAAAGGGAAGGCTCATGGGATCTGATATACAAGGACTCTAGAACCTTGAGGTGAAATGTCGAGTGGGACCTAGATAAAATCAAAAAAGGTCCGTACTAAAATTAATGACATATTTCCTACTATTTATTATATGCTCAGCAATAGCAGAGCCAGAACTATTGGTTAGTTGGCTCTTCCTGGCAGACGGATTCAAAATCCTGGTGGGTAAATGTTGTTTTATTCTCGAATCCAAATTTTGTCTTTTCCTATCTATTATATATATATATATATATATATATATATATATATATATATATATATAAGTGCTCTTTCAAAAATATAAATAAAAGAAATAAGACTTCTCTATCTAAATATTTTTGGCATCTGAAGGAAATAAACAGGACACCTAAAGTAAAATGGAAAATTATAAATAGGACTAGAACTTGTAAAACTTGGGATGACCCATGCCCTTTGTGCCTCCAATAGAAACTGCACATTATTAAGTTTCTAAATAATAAAAATCTATTAAACAATAGACCTGAGTTA
Organism: Acanthosepion lycidas; assembly: GCA_963932145.1. NCBI lineage: Eukaryota > Metazoa > Mollusca > Cephalopoda > Sepiida > Sepiidae > Acanthosepion > Acanthosepion lycidas. The sequence continues at coordinate 67,211,570 of OZ010604.1, forward strand.
ACGGTTTTTTCCGACATCATCAGATTTATGCACTGAATAATTAGCTAAAAACAAGCATACAATAAAATAACTTTTATAATCTATAGCCCAAATAAATAGTTTAAATACCCTACAAAAAAGATAACCCTTTATGAAGTCGTCAAAAAACAAATGTTACGGCAGTTTTCATATGCACAAATCCCTTTCATAAAGAAATAAAATAAAAAAATAAATAAATCTCCATAGACACGTAAACCAGACTAGGCGAAAACATCTTCCGTTTTAAATTTAGACACCCCCACCTTACCCTGACTTGACATCTATGAAAGTAACTCTATATTGATACAAATTATTAACACTCAACACCCCTAACTATTTTAAAAATTCGCCATGGCTGTTACCATGGAAATTTTGATTTCAATTGTGAATATACTATTAAAACACGTAAATTTCAGAAATAAATTATTCCAAAAAAATTTCGCTTGAAGATGGAACAAAACTTACTTTAACTGAATTTAATTCAAATAATTATATTGAAGTTTTCGGCTCTTGTTTTGAAACATGAGACCTCTTATGTAGCGTGTTGGAATCATATTTTTAAATATATATATATATATATATATATATATATATATATAATAAATGCATCACATACAAAAAAGGAAGTCAGTTATTGTATAACACCATCTGGTATTTTCAATTTCAACAACATTAATAACTATGGAGATTTTCATGATTATTTTATCATATTCTTGTTTCACACAGTGTTAGTGTTATATTCTGTGCTAATAGGAATATATACATGAAAACACGGTGGATAAAATAAGTAAAGGTTTATTGTAAAAAACAGCACAACAAGAATAAAGGTAAGAGTTATGCACAAGGTCGTCGCAAGTCAATTTAGTAGTGAGTGGTCGGTAGATCTCGCGTAAGTCTGAGTCTTGCTCAACTGATCCGAGCTAGTCGATATTTACCAGCCTCCCCACGAAGTAGGATGTAGAACAAGGCCGAATTTAATGGGGGGGTGTCTGGGGTGGGGAGGGTAATCCGAGCCCATAGGCTCAGCTGAAAATTCCCCGTAGACCCCGTATAAAACGGGGTCGGGTAGCTGTTTCCCAAGACGAGACTCTGCCATTCGGCATAGCCTCGTCTGGGAATCCTCTCTACCCGGAAGCAAAGAGTTTGACCAGCACAGATAGAAAAGACTCCAGCTAGTGTATTTACTAACCTCCACACGCCCCCCACGGTGTAAGATGTGTCACAAAACCGAATTTAATGTGGAGCATCCGAGCCCGTAGGCTCAGCCAAAAATTCCCGTAGAACCTGTGTAAAACGGGGTTGGGTAGCTGTTTCCCAGGACGAGACTCTGCCCTTCGGCATAGCCTTGTCTGGGGATCCTCTCTGCTCGGAGGCAGAGAATTCAACAGCACAGCTGGAAAAGATTCCAGCTAGTCCCCGTAGTCCGTTGACTTGCAGATGGGGGTGACAGGTTATTCTATTATATCAGTTAGAGACTTAAAGTTTAAGGGTTTTGATTTCCGCATGTGTTTCAATAACACATTTTCTTTACTTTGGTAAACCATTTCATTCCGATAAATTTTCAGGCGACAAAGGCACTAAGTCTAAAACAGTTACTGAGAATGAAGGAAATTGAGAAAACCTTAGTGAGAAAAAAGGACACTAAGAAGAAGAGGACTCAATGAGACGGATTAAGACAGCTGATGTGGCGTTTGAATATTTCTAGATTGTAGTTGACACGAAAACGAGAAGATGGAATAGACTTACAAAGATGGAATGTCTGAGAGAAAAACTGTTAGAATAAAACTTACATTTAGCAATTTCAAAACTAAAATGAGACCTATATGCCAATCTAGTACTACGTTTAAATTCACGAAGTCAAGAGTGCAGGAAACTACGAAAATGCTTCTGATGAGAAAGACCAGTAAAAAGTATGAGAGTCAAAGAGACACAAGATGGCGACGGGCGTTGCATTTAATGATTTGTAGATTTTAGTTGAAAAGAAAGCAAGAAGCTGGAATAAAATTCCACACTGAGGAACTACGATAGAAGAAAGTATTAAAATATGATTTAGAACATTTTTCTATGTGCCACGTTTCGTGCGTTCATGGCTCTCCACAACTTTCTACCTTGTATGGCCGTTAACAGTTTCTCTCTTTTGCTAAGCACCCTCTCTCCGTTCTGTCATACATTCCCATAATGTCATCATTTACAATACACACCACACATGAGGGTAGATGTGGCACAAGGCCGAGTTTTATGTGGCTTTTCTGAGCCCGTAGGCTTGGCCAAAAAATCCCCGTAGAACCCGCATAAACGGGATCGGGTTGGTCTACCTCCCCGAATGAGACTTTACCCTTCGACAGAGAGCCTCGTCCGGGTTCCTCGCTGCTCAGACTCGCTTCCTTCCCCAATCACTCATGTCCTCAGTATGCGAACGTCAGTATAAAGTTTTCCAAGACCTTCTTCCTCATGTATCCAAATGATTTCAGTTTTCTCTCCCTGATTCTGGGTATAAATGTTCTTTCTGTTGTTATTTCTTTTAAGACGTCCTTGTTGCTTACTCGTTCTGTCCGTGGAATTCACATTATCCTTCTGTAGAACAACATTTAGTTCTACTCTTCTGTGGTGAGACTGTCAAGCATTCACTGACATATAAGAGGATGGTTATCATATAATAAACCAGGATGCTTTTCTTTGTTTCTAAGGATGTTTTTTCTGTTTTTCAGCACCTTTTCTTTTCGAAGGCTTCTTTCGCTAGTCCAACCCGTCTTTGGATCTCAGTGTCGTATTTTTAATCCTCTTTTAAAATGTTACCCAGTTCCTTTTTTTTCTGCACCGACTTGATGTTTATAACTCTTAAAAATAGCATCAATTTTTTTTTCTCTTCTGATGACCATACTCTGTCTTCTTGCAATTCATCGTTAGCCCTTTTTTCTGGCTTTCTTCTACCACACTGCGCAGTCCTGTAGATTCCTTTTGGTACAATTACGCCCACCGACAATAAATCCTGGTAGTGTCTCCAGTTCCCTTAGGACAGCATCACTGCAGTGGTTGAATAAATCTGGAGAGAAGAGGTATCATTGTCTCATTCCTCTTTCAATTTTGGCTTAGTTACTCAATTTATTTTCTATCCGTATACAGGTGGTTTGCTCTATAAGATCTATGGTTGCAGTTAGCACTTTCAACAGTAAAGTCATGAGACCTAATTTCCAATTTAATACTGCGCTTAAATTCATGATGTGTCGGTAGCAATGGGGAAAGCAAAATTTATTTTGAGAATAAAAAAATTGTAGCACAAAGCCAAAAGTGAGGATAGGGGAAGTCTTATTTTAAACTTAATCACAATTACTGACTCAAACATAGCACTTTATTCTTTACACCAAAACAACACATTCTTACATAACATTCTCACGACAGCCACCATAATGCCTCAGTGTTTCTATGAAATCCTAACGAGTTCCCATATGTAAAATTTGTTTGTGGGGATAGGGAAGAAAAATAACAACTTTTAAAAAAGAAACCGCGATAAATATTTACGATTATTATCAATGGGGAAAGCTCATCAGAACAATTACCATGAAAATATTTCTAGTAAGGGAAGCTATATTACACCGTAAGATAGCAACGTTTCGTCTGTTCGATAAGGATTGTATGGTGGAGAATAGTTCATCTTAAGTGTTCTTTCTGTTGCCAATTCCTTTAAGACTTCCTTGTTGCTTAAACGTTTTGCCTGTGGAATTCACAGAATATTTCTGTAGAACAACATTTAGTTTCTAGTTTCTTTTCTTCTGTAAGGAGATTGTCTAACATTCACTGCCACATGAAGATGGATATGACATACCAATCCAGCACTCTTTTCTTTGTTTCTACTTTTCCTGTTTCTCAGCACCTTACTTAGTTTTTCGAATGCTTCTTTAGCAAGTCCAATGCCTGTTCAGATCTCAAAACTTACTAAGAGCAACAAAGGACATGAAATTGTGGAGAGCCATAATCGCTTACTTCCTGAAGAGTCAATGAACAAAGAAAAAGAAGAAGAAAAAGAAGAAAGATTTTAATTAAAATCTTTCGCCATAAACTGTCTTACTAAATAAGATACACAAGGAATACATTGTAAATACGTTGTCTATTTTGCTAAATGGCAACGGATAGAACAGCGTTTAATATTTCTGTGTAATCGCCTTTGAACGCCTTCTGGACAGTGTGAGAACTCAAAAGAACCAGCTCAGATTTGGTATCAATAACTCTATACTTTGTCTGAACTGACTCTTATAGAAATTTCCAGGAGCGATACAATTTTTCAGAAATTTCCAGGAACGATACTATTTTCGCCATCATTATAATGATTACCACAACCATTATCATGATTACCATTGTTATTTCTTTTTACCATTACATTTTCGTTTCCATCATAATTAGTGCTAAATTTACCGTTAACACATCAATGACTATTATTACCAATTATAATACCAATTATTAGAACTATCAACATAGTCAGAATCGTTAATAATATACATGCAGTCAGCGTTGAAAATACAAAACATCATCATCACCATGTCCACAAACAGAACCCACTTAACCAAAGTGATGATGAAAGGCCCAGACCAATAGGAGTTTGCGTGCACGTCTGCATATGTGTATGTGTATGTGAGGAAGTGTAAGTTTGTCTGGCGACGCGGGCGGCCGATCTGAAAAGAGTCAAGCACACCCCAACCTGCCTGTTGTTGAAAGAACATCGCTATATACAGTCTCGACACCGAAATAGAATTACACTTGCGTATGTATGTAAGCTTGAAAGTAAGGATGTGTATCTGTGCCTAATCTCGGATTGTTTATATGGGTGTGTTAGTGTGAACAAAATGTCTACACCTGCATGGATGTGTGTCTATGTGTATGAGAGTGTCACCCCCCCAAAAAAAAAATAACACAGAAGTAAATTTCCCCTCCCACCACCAAACATAATCAAACAAACATAAATAATTCCAAATGTTAAAAAAATAAAGCAGTTTGTTTGATGATCGCAAAAGCGTGAAACCCAGGGTCACAAACTCATATCAACACAACTGTATATATATATATATATATATATATATATATATATATATATATATACCAACTATCATTGTATAATTTAATCGAGATAAAAAAACAATGGTTATTTCTGTACCATATTATCCTTTGCACCTGACGTTAATATTTCCTGTCTTTTATATGAACATTTTCAGCTAATTTTCACTTTATGCTGTATGTCTGTCACATTCTGTCCCGAAGATACACAGCAGGAAATATTACTTTCGAATCAGCCATTACCTTTGAATGCGGACGCCATTTGCAAAAATGGCCGCCGAGCGAGGAAGAAATGAAAAAAAAAAAAATATTGAGAAAGAATATTTATATTAAAAGGAAGAGAACGCTAAGATGTTAAAATAAAAAATGAAATAAAAAGAAGAGACAGAAAGGAAAAAAAAAAAAGAATTAAAGAAAGAACGATATAAGCAAAAAGAAGAAATATTCCTGATCAATTTTCTTTTCCTCTAGTGTTGCAAAATGTAGGGATTCAAAGAAAAAGTACTTGAAAGTCTTTAACTACCTGATGAGTTTTATGATTAACGTTTTCCAGCATTTTCTCTTTCCTATATTGATGATCCAGCGACTATACTGGAATAGAACTCGAGTAACAATCTCTAATTCTTGCTCTCAGCCAGAGGTGTCACTTAACTTGTCAAGAAATGCTAATAATGTGAGAATAAGGAAAGCAAAATGGCGGATATCGTCATGCGACGTTTAATAAAGCCGTGGTTTCCGCTTCCAGCATTTTACATCCGGTTTAGAAAGAAATGTGCCACTGCTTTTGAATACGCGGCTCACACTGAATCCTTCTGTTTCTTGCTATAGACTATTTTCATGTAACTTTTTTTTTTAGAAAATTATTGTTATTAATAATAATAATGATAATAAATTCTATTATCATTTTCATTGATTATAGAAACGAAAGAGTGGATTGAAATAGGAAATAGAATAAATATACAGAGAAAATAAGACAAGGAGAGAGAAAAGATTTGTAAGAACGTATTTCGTTGCCGATGCCTGCTTCCGCCATAAGGGAGAAAAGGGAGAAGTTTTATCTTTTTGATTAATTTTTTTAGCTGCTTACTGACGTCCGTCTGCGTTCATTCAATCTAGATATTTTGCGCCTACGCATGCGTGGTCGCTTGTAAATCCTGAGACAATCCTAAAATTGGCTAAATATATTGGTGTCATTCAACTTTCAGCCTTCATTGCCCACACGAAAAATGGTTGCTCACTCCTGTTCCAAGGCGAGGTGACTAAAGAGAAAATAAATATTCATATGAGACACTCTTTCAAACACTTCTCCAAACTCTCTTTCTCACTCTCTCGCCATCTCTTTTCTAAATATGTTCTGATTAAAGGTAATCTTTTAAGCCAGCAAATTTTTAGCCAATCGAATTGCAGATTATTAGGAAGCAATCATCTGGTTCCTGTGCGAGTTGATAATCATTGTGTGAAAATCGTTTGGACACTTCGCAAGACGACATCTGACAATCAATAATCATCAGCACACTTGTTAGTATTTGTAGAAACTTATGTGAATTGAAATCTAAACTCGTTTACAGGTGCGGGGGGACTGAGATAATTATCTCTATGGTACAGCTTCCTATTTTGGAGGTCGAGTTTTGAGAAACGTACACAGACTCATATGTGCACGCTCTCTCCTCTTTTCTCACTCTCACACACTCTCCTCCTTTCTCCCATGCACACATATAGTTAAACCTTCATACATAATCAACGGTATATATATATATGTATATATATATATGTATATATATATATATATATATATATATATATATATGTATATATATATATATATACATATATATATATACATATATATATATACATATATATATATATATATACATATATATATATATATATATATATATATATATATATATAATGTATAATGGCAACTGTATACTTAATATATATATATATATATATATATATATATATAGTCACACACAGAGACACGCACACTCATATATATATATATATATGTTGAGGTCTCACACTTATACGCACACCCACACGAATATACATACTTGCACACATCATACTCACTCACCCCCTAATGATTTATCCTCTTTCCCACCTCACTTCCTCACTTCGTTAATTTTACGTATACTTGATGAGGTCCGTCAAAAATGTGTAAATTTCTTTTCATTTTTCATTTTTCGGAAGTAAAGTCTGATGATCCAGAGCACTGTTAAAGGGGTTATGGTGAAATAACTTATTACATGGAACCTTAACGTGGTCTGTTTTTATTCAATATATATATATATATATATATATATATATATATATATATATATATATATATATATAAAGAAATATAGTCTTAAGGTGTGCTATATTTATGGAATAAAGTGCTCAATATCAGAGATAGAGCGTGTGTAAATATAAAAGGCCCTGACGATTGCATATAGCATGAAACAGACTGTCGCCTCTAAGTGTTGACTTCTATGTTCACTTTTATATTTATATATATATATATATATATATATATATATGTGTGTGTGTGTGTGTATCATAGTAAAAAAAGAAATAACAGTAAGTTATATAATCCGGTGTTCTTATAGATATTTTTATTTTTACAAAATAGTGCTCAATATAAATTTACAGAGAATAAATATAAATTAAATGATTTAAAAATATGGTTTCATCGCTACACAGAATTTACCATATTTCAAAAACAAAAAAATCGCTTGAAGATGAAACAGAAATAATGCTTTTGATTTAATTATATAATTGAATTTGAAGTTTTTAGGTTCTGTTATATGTTATAAATAATATATATATATATATATATATACTGCGAAGTTTTTCTAAGCTCCATACTAAACATTAAATCTGTTACGAAAAAAGAACTAAACAAAATAAACACAAAACGATCAGCTTTAAAAAAAGACTCGTAACTGGAAAAACCGAATGAAAAAAGAATGTTAATAAATACTTTTCACACACAACTCAGTTCTTGGAATCAGAATCAACGTTGAGTTTAAGCAAGCGAATGAGCCAATTGGAGTAAAGTGCCATGCAGATTTAAATTTTTCCCACTCGTGACGAATGCAGCTATCTATTTTTTTTTTGCATGCTAGCATGCTAGTTAAAATTCGTGTCAGTCAGCTGTTGGCTCTCACGCTGGCCAGTAGAATCTTCCTGTATATTCGTGGAAGCCAGCTATGGGCTCTCAGTCTGGCCAGTAGAAAATGGCCACAAACTACAAGAAAACTGGCGTAGAATCATGAAAAAAATCGATTATTTGCACTATCGATGGGAGTTGGGAAATGCAATGTCGGTCTTGGACTTCCAGCTAACTTGGAGCATGTGCATGTAAATTTTAGTGCAAATCCGTCGAAAATTGTGGCCGTGCATTCCTTACACACACACACACACACACACACACACACACACACACACACACACACACACACACACACACCCTGCCTTATATATTTATATATATATATATATATATATGAGGCAGGATGTGTGTGTGTGTAACTAATGCACACACACAGACACGCTGCCTTATACATATATATATATATATATATATATATATATATATATATATATATATATGTGAGGCAGGGTGTGTGTGTGTATGCGTGTGTGTGTGTAACTAATGCACACACACAGACACGCTGACTTATACATACATACATACATATATATATATATATATATATATATATGAGGCAAGATGTGTGTGTGTGTATGCGTGTGTGTGTGTAACTAATGCACACACACAGACACGCTGCCTTATACATACATACATACATATATATATATATATATATATATATGAGGCAGGATGTGTGTGTGTGTATGCGTGTGTGTGTAACTAATGCACACACACAGACACGCTGCCTTATACATATATATATATATATATATATATATATATATATATATATATATATATCTTGATTGAATATTATGCATTTGTCGTTTTCTCGAATCTCGACGATTATTATTTTCGGTTGGTCCAATCAAATATCAGCAATACTTTTTCGAATCACTTTTTCAACGCTCCCGAAAAATAAATCATCGCAGATTACCTTACATTCACACCATATGGAAAATATAACCTTCAGTGCGATTGTTCATTTCGCCTGTACCATTTTTCACCACTTTTCACGTTGTTGTAACGTATCCACTATTCATGTCTTTCAAATGAAGAAGATATCTACTTCACTTAGAGTTTGACTAATGTTCTCATCTTTGCTATTATACAACGTTAATGCGACCTTCAGGTGTCAGATCATTTTCTTTAATGTTAGCGGCTATATAGTTTTCAATCCACTGTCCATGCCTAGGGATATCTAGTCTAGTCGGCCAAAAGCTTAATCTTACGAATCGTTCATAGCCAAGAAGACAGTGTCGTAGCTAGGGGGTGGGGGCCAGCGGCACTTTTAGACTGCGGTGAGTTTTCAGAAAGGGAAAAAACAATAGCATAGTTCTAGTAAATTTTGCAAAAATCAGCGATAAGGAAGAAGCTAGGGTTCAAACGAAGCCAATTTGTTTTTGATATGGCTGGCTCAAAGCCAGTCGGCCAGCAATAAAAAAAAATAATTGTCTCCAAAACGCTCTGTCAGCTGTTGGGGATAAACCTCAATTACAAGATATGAGTAAAAGATGAAAAAACATTAAATAAATAAGTGAACCAATAGTTTTTTTTTTATCTTATAATAGGCCTAGCTTTAATAGGGATATAAAAATCATTACTTTTCATAAATTATAAAATAGATAAATAAATTGAAATAATTCAAGTCCTTTCAGGATATCACATGCATTCTATTTTTTTTTCTTGAAATATCGAACGGAAATTTAAAAGAAAATTGAAAATTAATATATTTTTAAGTGCAGGAACTTTATTTACAGTCCAAAAATGGCCATTTTTTTCAATTTTTCAATTTACAAGTTTTCACGGGAGTAAAACAATGCAATGTTTTATTTATGTGTTTAGGTAATTGAAATTTTATTAAGCAAAATAGACTAAGAAATATAAATATGATAACATTTATTTCAGTTTTTAAAAGTGAAATTAATTGTATCCGACTTTATAATTCTTAGTCTACTACTTTGCTAATAATATATTCAACTACGGAAAACAAAATAATGTGAAAAGACCCCCCCCCCCCACCCAAAAAAAAAAAACTGGCATCATACGGGCATTAGATCCTGAGAAATGGATAAAAATATAAAAAAATTGATGGGTGTCCGAATAATTTCGTCGTTGAATGTGTGTATATATATATATATATATATATATATATATATATATATATATATATATGTGTGTGTGTGTAATCATTTATTCGAAAATAATAACATAAAAATGTTATAACATCACTATAGCCATCTTGTTTCAACATTTCTGGTGCCTTCGCAAGTGATGGCGTTGAATGTAGAATAAATGGTATTAAAACCCTTTATTCTATATTCGACACCATCACGTACTTAAAATAATTAGAGAAAACTTGTCTTTATTATTTAATGAAACACGCATCTATATACATACATATATACATTTCATATATATATATATATATATATATATATATATATATATATATATAATACTTTGTATTGAGCTCTCTTTTATGAGCTCATATATATATATATATATATATATATATATTCAGGAAAGATGAGACAAAATAGAGCAACATTCGAACATTCGTAACATTTAATTTAAAAGAGAGCTCAATACAAAGTATACTTGAAATTGAACGTATGTCATATTTGATTGGTTGATTCTGATTAAAGCATATAACCCCACTCTTTTTTTTTTTCGTAAAAAGAGGTTGTATTTTGCTTTTAAATCTGAATAAATTGTTCACTCGCCAGTAATTTACATTCGCCTGATGAGATGCATTTGATACGCATCGAAACATGGCTGAAATGCATATCAATGCATCACATCAAAATTACTGGCGAGTGAACGATTTATTCAGATTTAAAATCAAAATACAATCTCTTTTTATTCTTTTGCATATATATATATATATATATATATATATATATATATATATATATATATATATGTGTGTGTGTGTGTGTGTGTTTGTGTGTGTATAAAAAGAAAAAACTTATCTTATGTTCCGTCCTCTGAGTGGACTTTATCAAGGCAAATATGAGGATTTTTTTCTATAAGTATTTATAAAATCTTTTGCTATAGGAATGCTCATGAAAAAGGGTACGTTTTCAGCTTTTCGCTGACATTTGAATTCACGTACGAAGGAACTATTTTAAAAATAGGACAAATCATACTCGACAAATAAATGAAACACTGAACTACACCCTAAAATAACAAGCAACCTGGCAGTAGAAAAACCTGACACTCTCTCAGCCAGGGTTTGACTTTTACCAGCTAGCCACGGTAAATTAAAAAAAAAACAAAAAGAAAAAAATCGGGACATAGGTTGGGATCGAACCACTACCGGTTTTTTAAAGCGTCTGTTCAGGAACGTGTTTAATGACATTAACAAGATAACCATTGTCACAAAGAACACGATGAATGTTCTCCAATACTTGATTGAGCCTACAAGGAGTACAAATCATCGCGATGAACCAAGGTAGTAATCAGGTTTATCTTACTAAACGTCGGGCAAAAGAATTCTAGTTGCGCGTAAATGTATGCTTCAGATAAAAAAAACAAAAAAAATGTTAATGAGCGAACCACCGTTACGTTCAACGAGTATGTCCAAAATATGCAAAGTACGACTGTTTCAGCATCTTATATGGAATCGAAAATAGAAAAAAAAAGTGTCACCAGCATAACGTAGATGCACGTGTCACTTAAAATATTTTTTTCGAATAACATGCTTTCATAAAATCCAACAAAAATGTCAGCTAATACCGGGCCCAGCGAACTGCCCATTGAATCGACTTGGCATAGATGTTAATATTTATTTCTTCGAAGCTGCGTCCCTCTCGACAGAAAGAAATCGTCGTTGACTTTGCTTGGTCGGCAAATCTGCTCCGTGGCCGAATCGGTTAAGGCGCGTCGGGAAAATGACGGTTTTCCTCGGCTTAGAGGGACGCAGGTTCTAATCCCGGCTCATATTCTTCTTTAATAAGATTTCTTGAATTTTCAGATTAGTAAATGATAATAACTATAATGAAACGTACTCAAATAGAAGTATCCACTAAATAAAGTTTAACACACACACACATATATATATATATGGAGACATATAGTTTTAAGGTATGATATATTTATGAGATAAGGTGCTTAATATAAGAGATACAGAATATGTAAATAAAGAAGTTAACATTGAAGTTGACATCCAGAGGCGACAAACTGTTTCATGCAAAACGAAATCGTCAGTCCACATAAGTTGTATTTTTTTTCTCGAGAAATTATATATACGGGCCACTGATAAACTATGTGTAGTTTATTGCATTGTGGGTAGTCTATTCTAACGGTTATTTTGGAAGAAGTGGTTTGCTAATTTGTTTATTATTTACTATATTTTTATTAATTTATTTTACTTGTTTTTGCTTATTTATTTTTATATATTCTTTTCAGTTTTCGATTTTTAAGTAACGTAGTAAAAACTTACTTTCGTGTCTGCATTTTGAGATTAATGCTGATCGTTTATTTAGTAGTTTGCTTTGGTCTGGGAAAGTAATTATAAGTATTTTTTTCCTCCAAGCAGAGTTTGCAGATTTTGCATTGATTGTTGTAAGCTGATGTTCTTTTCTGCATTTTTCCATGATAATTTTCATGTGATTTGCTTTTTGTTTTTAATTTCCCAGATGTTTTTGGAAATCATTGTTCTGTTCTGTCTGTCTCTGTCTCTCTCTCTCTACACACACACACACACACACACATACACACACACACACACACATATATATATATATATATATATATATATATATATAAATATATATATACACAAACCTAGTTTTAATGCCTATTATTTTATCTACTAGCATCGTCCCCATAAAATATGTGAATATTATTTCAGTAAGTGATAATATTAGGATGTCATGCTAATTTTATTTCATTAAATAAAGCCTGCAGTTCTTTTTATCTGCCGGACTATTAAAGTCTAACAAAATAACGTGTTATTACCTTGACTTGCGTTTTTAAAGGCCGCTGCATTATTGAGCAGATTTCTATTCAAGTGCAGACAAATATCAGCCTGTAAGCATTCTGGAAAGCCTTTTAAAACCTGCAAGAAAAAGAAAAGAATAGGGATTAATTAGAGATACCTCCTATTAAAAAAAAAAAAGAAAAAAAAATAGAGCGTGCTATGATGAAAAAGACCCCAGACTTCATAAAAACAAAGTAGATAGGCTAAAGGGATTTTTAGCGACTTTTGTTTTTGGCGTTAAAAAGACATTGTTTTGGAAATTTTTGCAAAAATCAAATAATTTCCGAATTTATTTACAAGTGAATTAAATTATTTTTGAAATTTTTGTTGTTTTAAAAATCTTGATAAAAAATTTTTTTTACATCTCTTTCATACAATTACTTAATTTTATGAAATTTCGAGACATTAAAATTTCAGCCTCTACTAACATCGTCCCCATAAAATATGTAATTTCAGCCTCTTCATATTATATTATTTATATTTGGAGAATTTAAGTCATCAACTTGTTTTTGTCAGAAACACCATTTACCGAAAATCTGCTCTGAATAGAAAAATAAAAAATGCTATGAACCTATGCCATTATTTAATTAAAAAAGCTCTTAATTGCGTTTATATCATATATTAAGGGCACTATTGTTTAAGAAATCAAAATAATTCAATGAATAATGAATTTTTACAAGAATTGACTTCATTTGTTACAAATTTCAATTAGAAAGATTTATTAACTTTTAAATCTTTTAAAATCTCGTATTAATTTCAGCCTTTTAGATATGTAAAAACTATATTTACTAATCATCAATGGAAAAGCTTAATACAAATCATTCAAACACCAAAATTTTTAACAGAATTAAAAAATTTCTTCTGGGTATGAACGTGCCGATTTTTGTAAGTACAAGCGACTACACACGACATTATCAGAAAAAGAGATCGATAACTATAGTAAATTTAAAGTCAACATTGCCAAAATTCATTAGAAGTTTAGATTACGGAGAATATTTTCCTAAGGTTTTAAGAATACTGAGTACTTAAAAATGATATAAAAAGGAGCTTACGTCATTTTCTTCAATAATATTTTACAGATAAGGTCCCCGTAGAACAACATTAGACCGCTACTGTGGGGTTTGTTTTGGTTTGGTTTGTTTTAAGGCATATCAACCTCAATGGCTCATTTAATACTGACAACTTTTTTTTTCTGGTAATATTTTTGTGTTGCCATAAATCGACTTCTGTTAATATTTTTTTTCTCAAATATATATAGCTGTTAATATTATTTTTTCAAAAACGTATAGATGGTAATATTTTTTTAAAAACGTATTGTTGGCAATAGATTTTTCAAATTATTTCTGGTATTAACACCTATTTTTAAACTTTTATAATGTTTTTTACCTCAGTTTCTGGGTTAACTATTTGCCCATAGATGGGACCCTAACAGGTGCTACCACCCCGGGTCAAGGTGAACCTGGGAACGCCAGCAGTTAAGAAGTGGTTCCACTCTCCTCAAAACCTCCTGATCAGATGCATAGGTGTTGGACATAGTTTATCGTCATAACCAGGACGCCCGACTGTCGTGTTAAAAATATATTTCTGCTATATTTTGAATCTAAAGTAAATGTTAATTGTTTCAAATCAGATTAATTAAACTTTAAATCAGCTAATATTACTCAAAGAATGTTTCAGAAAAGTATATTTTATTACTGGAAGATTTTTTTTTTACTAAAGAGAATTAAATTGCGATGAAAGACGATTTAAAAAAATCGTTAATCAGCTATTTTAGCAAAAAAAAAAAACAAACTTGCTGGCAATTTTAATTAGTTTTTGAAATACAGAAAAGTTATTTTTATTTCAGATATTAAATTTAATGTATTAACTTGAAATTAAAAGTGAATTAAAAACATCAGGAAAGATTATTCATTTTAAATCTTAGGTATTGCTTTTATGTGGAGGTCTTTAGATTAATATCATTGTAACCATTTTCATTCCCTTTTGAAGAAAAATTATAACAGATAACATTTCAGCTAAAAGTAAAAAAGCTTAAGTCTTCTGAATATCTCATAACAAGAATTGTCATCATTAATTCTTGCCTCTATTATCTTCATTATCTTATTTTGGCTTCCTAGTAGTAGTAATAGATATATTAATGTTAGCTAGTCTGAATTGCGTAGATGAACAATTGTCATCATTAATTTTTTTTTACGTTAATATCCTTCATCTTCATTTATTGCTTGTTTACACCGAATAATGTTAATAGAAAGAATCGTTTTACGATATTTTGAAACTTCTCTGATTAGACACTGATTCGTTATGTCCAGTCTCCATTTGTCTATTGCATCGAGCCAAACATGTTACTGCTAGTCTAATCCGCCATTAGTAGATCTGGCAACAGAAATATAATTCCTTGTCAACTTTCCTACCGTAAATAAAGATCTAACAAAATGTTTATAGCAGAGATGGTCCAGTCGATGACTGGGATAGCCATTTCTGAATCAGAATTACATCACTGCTGCTACTCCCCGCGCATGCGCTTTGCAGTAACTTAAAACAAGAAAGGCTTTTAAAAGTTTTCTTCTTCTTGCTCTTCTTCCTGGTTTTCTCCTCCTACTTTTTGTTCTGCTTCTCCCTCTTCTTCCTCTTCTTATTCTTCCACTCTTCTTTTTCTTAATGGGTGCTAATCGACCCCACTCACCTGATGAGAAGCAGGTGAGTGTTATGACATGGCCGCCCCAATCTCCTGACCTCAACCCCATAGAAAACTTATGGTGTATTATAAAGTACAGGCTCTCGAGAAAGCAGTTGAGCAACATTCTCCATATGTTTTCTATGGGGTTGAGGTCAGGAGATTGGGGTGGCCATGTCATAACCCTCACCTGCTTCTCATCAAAGTATTCCTTAATCAATTTTGATTTGTGCCAGGGAGCATTATCCTGCATAAAAATGAGCTTGGTGGGGTCGATTTGCACCCTTTCAGCAGAAAGGAGCATATAAGACTAAAATTCTCTTTTACTGCTCGCTCCTGAGGGTCTTTTAAATATGTTTTAAGAAACCAGTTCCATGAAAAGAAAAGCATCCCCAGAACATTATACTGAACAGATGCTTGACAGCACTTACTGGTAAATTCAAAGAGCTTTCAAAGTTTCTTCTTCGGGTTTTAGAACGCTTATCCTTTGAATTTAGCTCAACTTTTGTTTCATCGGAGAAGAAAACATTTAGTAAAAAAAATCAGGTGAGTCACTTTTATCGAACAGCACTATATATATATATATATATATATATATATATATATATATATATATATATATATATATATATATATATATATATATAAAGGTAACTATACTCGTTTCGAAAAACCCTCGAATTTTTATTTCCAAATAATCAAATCAATCTCGAAGGAAAAAAGGTTTTAAAAAAAGAAAGAGCTAGAAACATGAAAGTCTGTCGAAAAAAATCGCACAGATACAGGTTTAAATCCCAAAGAAAAAACCCCGATACGAGTAAACAACTAACAAAAGAGCTCAGTACAACCGTAGAGCAGACCTAGATTAGCCTAGTGAGCCAGACAAACCTACCCAGGTTTTACCTAAGCGGATCGTCAGGGAAAGCTGGCTCTCCCTGACGATCCGCTTAGGTGAAACCTGGGTAGGTTTGTCTGGCTCACTAGGTTTATATATATATATATATATATATATATATATATATATATATATATATATATATATATATATATCAAATATTGATCGGAATCCGACAGAATGATCAGTTAAAGAACAATAGGAAACGTTTATTAATCTATATTTCACTTTTAATAAGGCTTCATCAGAGAATAAGATATCGTTAAAGAAAAAAAAGAAATAAATTTGTGTTTGGTTTTCATTGCATAATCATTTTTTTTAAAGGGCATTTGACTTTTTAAGCCAACGTTAGTTTAACTTGTGGAATTCCGAATTCAAGGAGAAACGATGTGTCCATTTGAAGTTTCAAGAAATTAACGGATTGCATGCAATACTTAAAGCTTTTCAATAAAATTGTAATCAGTCACATTTCTGTAAGAAGCTAATGCATCTTAATGTATTGTTTTATAAACGATCACTTTTTTTCTTGTCTAAGCTTTTTCTTATCTTTTGTTGTTGCTTTTCGATCTTTTTACAGGGTAGCCTATATGTCGCCGCGCCAATATTCAAACCCAGGCACACACACACACACACACGCATACACACACACACATATATATATAAGTAAACCTAAAGAGTCAGACTAACCTACATAGGTTTCACCTACGCGGATCGTCAGGCCACCCTGACGATCCACGTAGGTGAATGCTAGGTAGGTTAGTTTGTGCTCTTTAGGTTTATTTACTTATTTTGCTCTACTTAGCGTAGTGAGCACTTTGTTTAGTTATTTTACTTTACTCGTATCGGAGGTTTTATCTTTGGACTCTGAACTTTGATTCTGGACAATTATTTTCGCTGGAAGTACTTGTTCTTAGTTCTTTCTTTTTTTACCCTTTTTTCCCTTAGGTATTAGTTTGTTCATTTACAATAAAGAAAAACAACATTGAAAATTGTATGTTAATTTCATACAATTTTGTTTATGTATTTGTGTGTATATTTTTTACGTTGCAATTGTGTTAATGTGCATGTTATAAAAGGAGTAATTTACTCCGGAGCATTACAAGTCGTATCACAGACGAAAGTTACACACGTGTTGTCTTCTTGACGGTTCTTGGACGAAGAGATTAAATATAACGTCTTTTGGCGGAATGTCCTGTATTTCCGGCAGAAATAGTTTTTGTTGCATGCTGGGAGTACTTTTTATTATTTTTATTATAAAAAAAAGTAAGTATTGCTTGGAATCTGTTAATTTCTTGAAGCTACAGATGGACGCGTCGTCTCCCCTTGAATTCGGAAAGCCAAAAATTATACTAACGTTTGTTTAAAAAGTCGAATGCATTTGAAACATGATTAACCAATCAAAATCAAACAACACGAAAGTTAAAATACCAGATTTTTTAAATTTTTTTCATGATGGCTTATTATCTGATGAAGCTTTATTAAAAGTGAAACGTTAGATTGATAAAGTATTTCTATTTGTTCCTTAACTTATACTATAATCACAAAAGTACGCAGCTGTAGGCTTTAAGAAATCTTTATTCAACTGAGAATACAAGTTCCGCGTATAGTGTCCTTTTATAATCCCAGTGAGCACTAATAGCTATCTCAAAAAGGACAGTAACAAAACAAGGGGAGAACTCTTTTGATTATTCATAGTATATACTTTAGTGGGATTAGATTTGTTTGTACCTTGATTATGAGACAAGGTATGAATCAAGTACTCTTGTTGATGGTACCAATTATATTAAATCTGACGACCCTGAACTTGAAACTTAATATGATTTTATTTCAAACCCAGTACTGATAAATACACACGAGTTGTCTTCTTGACGGTTCTTGGATGAAGAGATTGAATATAACGTCTTTTGGTGGAATGTCCGTATTTCCGACAGAAATAGTTTTTGTTGCATCCTGGGAGTACTTTTTATTATTTTTATTATGAAAAGCCGTAAGTATCGCTTGGAATCTGTTAATTTCTTGAATCTTCAGATGGACGCGTCCTCTCTTCTTGAATTCGCAACGCCAAAAATTAGACTAACGTTTGTTTTAAGAGTCGAATGCATTTGAAACACTGCTGAGTCATCTCTAACAGCGCGTTTTCACTTTGGCTCGGTTCATATATTATTCAAACTATTAGGTTGGTGCCAAAATAATATCGTTTTCTCACATAGTAACATATGTGAGAAAACGACATTATTTTGGCACCAATCCAATAGCTCCAAACGGCCTTCATTCTTTACATTTTTGTGCATCTACAAGAATAAGATGAAACAAAAAAAACAAAAAAAAAGAAAATATTTTAAATTATAGGAAATATAAAATAAGCGAAAGAATTCTCTTCAAATTCCAAATCCGTCCTTTAAGTCCTTGGAATCATCTCTACTTCGTTCGTTTGCTACGTCGCGTCAGTTTGGACGAGTTGGCTACATTCAAATCCTTGTTAGAAGGCAGATACTTCGCCGGCCATTTTTGTTATCCAATCTGTTAACATACAGATGCTGTCTGTTCAAGCTCCACATACAGTTCTTGCGACTGCAATTGGAGAGGTGGGTAGTAAAGAAGGGAGGATCCTTATCTCTCTGAAGACTGCAGCTTCGGAACGACGGTTCCTCATTAAATGACCAGACATGTTTTTGCCATCGGATATGTTGTTAGTCTTAGCGGAGTTAGATGTAAGGATAACCGTTGCTTAGAGGCAGGGAAGAGAATTGGGTTTGGAGGTGGCGGAATTAATGATACGGGATATTCGATCGGAATGACTTCACTACTGTTAGACAAAAAGCATAGCGACTCTAGCTTTCATAACAAGCGACAAGAGCGTTTATCTCTAACCGTCACGGATGCTTGTGTCGCTCGTCTAGTAACGTTGACTTTCTGCTTGGATTTCATAAAGAAGATCGTAATACAGGCTACAATGCCATCGCCTTCGAGAACAAATTGAGACAGGCCTTGGATAATGCACATGTTAAAAGTAAACAAAAATGGACGAAAATAAAGAAATAAAATAAAAAGTAAAATAAATGAAAATAAAATAAACAGAAAGACATAAATATAAATAAAGCAAGAAAAATCAAAAGACCACCACCCCGCCTAAAAAGAAAAAAAAAAAAGGAAAGGAAAAAAAAAACCAAAACCAAACGAAAGAAAGATTTTTCCAATTTCTATGACTTCCTGCAGGCACCTAGTGTTCTATACAGAGAGGATGATTCAAAGACAAGGAACATATCATCTCGTGATGTTTTAATATTTTAAAAGTATGTATGTATGTATGTATGTATGTATGTATCTATCTATCTATCTATCTATCTATCTATCTATCTATCTATCTCAGTCTTTTCAGTATCTATCTCAGTCTTTTCAGTATCTATCTATCTATCTATCTATCTATCTATCTATCTATCTCAGTCTTTTCAGTATCTATCTATCTCAGTCTTTTCAGTATCTATCTATCTATCTATCTCAGTCTGTCCACATATCTATCTATCTCAGTCTTTTCAATATCTATCTATCTATCTATCTATCTATCTATCTATCTATCTATCTATCTATCTATCTATCTATCTATCTCAGTCTGTCCACATATCTATCTATCTCAGTCTTTTGAATATCTATCTATCTATCTATCTATCTATCTATCTATCTATCTATCTATCTATCTATCAATTCAATGTACCGACGTGCAACAACATATTTGAAATGCATCCGAAGATGATTTTGATTTCAAGTAATTTAACTCGTGCTAACCAAACAATAAAGACACAGGCAAAATTCATCTTGACGACAATGGATATGACATTCCATCAGAAATATAAGCAAGGGACTTATTATTTTTGTTAACAATGTGATAATTTGACTCTACTACATTTATAATTGCCATATATGTAGCTGGTCTCCACATATTCTTTTTCTATATTGTCGGTGAAGTGTGATAACTACTTGGAAAATATAGAGTAATGGTTTCCTGTTTTATTCTCTACAATTTAGAGTTTTCTTTCTCCTAGACCGGTTCTTAGCCAAGGCTCTTTAATTTATACCTGGTGGGGGGTTGGTGTGGATCAGAGATAACAAATGTAGTATTGAAGATACGGAAGTTAAACACTTGAAAGTGTTTGCCTAGCACCGTAACAAACTTAAATCATTTTTTTTAAATAGCATGACTTCGTTCTTCTTCTATTTACCGTAGATAGATAGATAGATAGATTCTGAAAAGCCTGATATATATATATATATATATATATATATATATATATATATATATATATATATAGATAGAT
The DNA here is from genome assembly GCA_963932145.1 of Acanthosepion lycidas. NCBI lineage: Eukaryota > Metazoa > Mollusca > Cephalopoda > Sepiida > Sepiidae > Acanthosepion > Acanthosepion lycidas. Next base: position 67,232,648 of record OZ010604.1, read on the forward strand.
AGATAGATAGATAGATAGATAGATAACTTTGGATAATATACAATAATTAAATACATCTGAACAGTGTCTTCTTCTTCTTCTTCTTCTTCTTCTTCTTCTTCTTCTTCTTCTTCTTCTTCTTCTTCTTCTATCAGTGTCTCTTCAGGACGTGCCCGATCATGATTTCCCAGAACTTCCTGACCCTTTGTCTGTTTTTTCGATCTCTCGTAATCCCTGTTCTGCCGACCATTTACATAAGCCCCTCTTAGTTGTCTTATCCTCTGCTTTTCTCTGTCCTTCGTGCCTTCAGTATATCTTGTGAGTGTTAAATTTCCCAAGCTGTCTTTCCACATTATGTTCCCAAGAAATGTCAATAGTCTGTTTCTGATCTGGTATCCTATTTGTGTCAATTTCGTCTAAAACTTGCTTACATATTCCGACCATGGTATCCTCACCATCCTCCTGTAGAACCACATTTCTCTTGCCTTATCTGTGATGCCATTGTTCAGCATATAGAAGGATCGATATTAAATAACGGCTTTGTACTCTTTTTTTTGTTTCTAACGAAATATTAACATGTGTATATAATCGTTTTTTTGCGATTAATGGTTGCAATGGTTTCAAACAAATGAATTCTTGAAATCCTAAAAATGAAATTCTGACGCTATCAGATCTTATAGACTAATGCTACAAAATCACAAATGAACAGCTTTGCTAAATAGCAAAAACAACTTACTTAAGTACTGAAAAAATAGCTAAAGCATGCAAGTAGAAGGGGAAATAATCTAAATAAATAAATGAAAATGTCAGTGTGTCACACATTTTTAACTTTACTCCTAGAGGCCGTAGCCCAATATAGCATACCATTTTGGAATCAGGTCGAGACCGTGAGGAAATTAAAAAAAAATCCGGGCCGGATCCGGTCCTGCAATCCTAAAATTTTGGATTCCCAAGTTTTCATTACTGCGATTGTTTCCCGCTCCGCCATTTTGGCTTCTACTGATAAAAACAATTAAAGGGAGACAACTCTCTAACTTTCAATAGTTGATATTCAAATGAAAAAAAAAATACTGATCTCATATTACAGTGTTTCAAAATAGAATTGTCAGTGTTTTTCGTAGCCCAACACATACTATTTTGGAATCAGGCCGACTCCCTGAGCAAATAAAAACATTCCGAACTGGATTCGGACCAGCAAAAGTTTTTCATGACTGCAATTGTTTTCGGCGATTTTTTAAGTGATTTTTTGCGACGAAATTTTTGGTATGATAGCAATGTTTATAGCTTGTAAATAAATAATCGAAATTAATTGAGAAATCCAGCGAAAGTGAGCCATGAAATAAAAAAAAATAATTGTTTGTAAGGAAAGTAAATACTTTCGTGCATCAAACTGTCTGTAAATTAAGTGGCGACAGAAGAATTATCGTTGAACTTTTAAAAAGTAAGCTTAAATATTAATGCAATACTTAAATGCAGCGATCAATTTTGAGTTCTTCTGTAGTTTATTGTTTGCCTATCGCATACGGCAACATTGTGTTTCTCAAAAAGAAATCTCCATAAACAGAGGACCAGATTGCAATGAAAAGAGCCAAGGCTACAGTGAAGAATAGAAAGTATCGTGCAAGTGAAAACCCAGATCAAACGGCAGTCAGGAGAGTTTCCAGTGGTGAGAATATACAGAGACTTAGGAACTCTCAAATTCCTGAACAAGCAAAAGTTCCAATGAAGAGCTCTTCGCAAAAGCTAGCTTAATTACCTCATGATATGGCTGCCTTTAAGCTAGATATATAATAATGCTGTTAACTTTCAATGCTAGCAAAAAAAAACAGATTGGAAGGAAACTCCTGTCCATATTAGAAAGAGCTATAACATTGGGTGGATTGATTAATTGATTCGTTTTCTACGACATATAATCCATTTGTAGATTATTTAAAGACAGAAAATATTTTTAGATTGTAAAAATTTTTTAGAGACAATAATGTCTTAGTGAGACAAGTTATACTAATTAACCCATAGATGGGGGAAGAAGAGATGGATTCATACATTTCCCAAGAGTATTGGCACGTAATTGAATATAACGAACTGCTGGAATTGGAAGTCGGTTCTTCGAATAACAATTCCGAGCTTAGAGCACCTGGCATCCCCAAGCTGTCACCCATCCAGGAACAGACCAAATTCGACGTTGTTTAACTTTGGCTATAGTACAGAAACCTGTACAATCACCGAAGTCAAATAACATCGGTTAGGTTTACAGCTAGTAGAGATTAGAATTCTAATTTCCTTAAAAATTATTTCAATAATAAGATTTTTTATGAATTCCAAGAAAAAAAAAGTTTCTGTCAAAGACAGGGAAATATTTACTATGTTAGAACGGCTATTTTCACTCATTGCATTCGTGTAAAAAGTGAAAGACGAGGCCGAGATTTGAACTCGGCTCGTCTACTTCACTTTTCGGGCCGATTACCGTGACGCTACCCACTCATCCTTAATTAAAGGCTGACGAATAGAAATCACTAAATCTAATTTTGTCTGCGAGAAAATATTTGCTACATCACATGGAATTATTTGCTTAATTTTTACTGAGAAAATAAAAAATATCGTTGAACGGTTTTTTTTTATTTTCTCGTTGAACGAGATCTCGTTGAATGAATAAGAAAACTCTAACGAGATTTGAAATCTCGTTCGGTATCTGATTTCGTTGATTTCGTTAAAGAAGCCATTTATGAGGCGTTGTTCAAATATGGTGGCTTCTGGTCAAATCACGTTGAAACACCGGTTCCCATAGGATCACCGAAATTAAGTAAGGTCGTACCTGTTCAGTACCTAGATCGGTGTCCGCTTGGGAATAACAGATGCTGTAATCTTGTGTGGTGTAATGGATAATGGCTTCGAATAGTCAGTAGGGGAGCCGAGTTTCAAGTCCCTTTGAGTTAGTTATCTTCACCAATGTGCTTATAACACTTGGAAAAGGTATTAATCCATTTCTTTTCTCCCCAGCTTTAGGTTAATTAGTATTACTTGAATCACTAAATCATTATTAACTAAAAAACAGAAAAAATAATCTTAGAATCTAAAAAAATATTTTCTGTATTTAAATAACCAGCAAAGTGTTGATAAGACGATGGGTGATCGCTTGAGAATACCAGATGCTGTGAGCTTGGATGTGCGAGTAGCGTAATGGATATAGTTAATCGCAGAGTCAAATTCCAATTCCATTGGGTTCGTTATATTCCCTTAAGCGCGAAAACCGTTGGGCATAGCAACAACCCTTCTCCTCCTCCCACCTATGGGTTAATTAGTAAGCCTTTTATTACTAAAACATTATTTTCACAAAAAATTTTTTACAAATTAAAAATATTTTCTGGCTTTAAATAACTTGCAAAGGGTTCATAAACCGTAAAAACGAATTAATCAATCAAATTCTGTCACGTGGCAACACACTTCCTCATCCAGATTTATGCAAATTAATTATCATGTCAATTGTCAAGCATTCTTGGGGAAGATAACGAAGATTCACAGATTTTATTGTCCTTCTCTAAGACAGTTAGCCACTCCTCAGGTTTGAGAGTCTAACTTTCTGTTTAAACAATAGCTGTCGCAGTGGGACGGGATGAGATGAGTTCATGCCTTTATTTGGAAAGGTCTGAATCTATAGCGTTTCCCCTCACGGCATTTGAGCGAAAGTGAACTCAGCACATCTCAGCTTTCTACACCGATTGCCATTAATCAAAAAGAAAATAAAGAGAAAGAAAGAATTGAAAGAAAGAAAGAAAGAAAGAATAGGGAGAAAGAAAGGAAAGGTAGGAAGAAAGACTGATAAGAGAGAGTGGAAAGAAATAAAGAGTATAAAATAGAAAGCAAGAAAGAATAATTAAGAAAAATATTTAGGGAGAAAACAAAAAATACAACGGAGAAAAAAGAAACAATATTAGGGAGAAAGAAAGTATAAACAAAGGGAAAGAAAGAGTAGCAATATATTAAGAAAGAAAGAAAATTGTAGGAAATAATATAAAAGAAAGAAAGAAAGAAAGAAAGAAAGTGTAGTGAGAAAAATGTGTGTGGAGAAAGTAAGAAAGAAACAAGGAGTAGGAAGAAAGAAAGAAAGAAAGAAAGAAAGAGTAATGAGAAAGGGTAGAAAGAAAGAAAGAGTAGAAAGAAAGAGTAATGAGAAAGAAAGAAAGAAAGAAAGAAAGAAAGAAAGTGTAGTGAGAAAGAGGGGTGGGGAGAAAATAAGAAAGAAACAATGAGTAGGGAGAAAAAAAGAAAAAAGAAAGAAACAGTAGAAAGAAACAGTAAGGAGAAAGAGTAGAAAGAGTAGAAAAAGAATAAGGAGAAAGAAAGAAAGAAAGAAAGAAAGAAAGAGTAGGGAGAAAGAAAGAAAAAGCAGAAAGAAAGAGTAAGAAGAAAGAGTGAAAAGAAAGAAAGAAAGAAAGAAAGAAAGAAAGAAAGAAAAAAGAAAGAATGAAAGGGAAGAGCGAAAGATAGAAAGAGTAGTGCGAAAGAAAGGAAGAACGTGTAAGGAGAAAGAAATGAAAGAAAGAAAGAAAGAAAGAAAGAAAGACTAGGGAGAAGAAATAAAAAGGAGAAAGAAAGAGTAAGAAGAAAGAGTGAAAAGAAAAAGAAAGAAAGAAAGAAAGAAAGAAAAAAGAAAGGATGAAAGGGAAGAGCGAAAGATAGAAAGAGTAGTGCGAAAGAAAGGTAGAACGTGTAAGGAGAAAGAATTGAAAAAAAGAAAGAAAGAAAGAAAGAAAGGGAGAAAGAAAGAAAAAGCAGAAAGAAAGAGTAAGAAGAAAGTGTGAAAAGAAAGAAAGACAGAAAGAAAGAAAGAAAGAATTGAAAGAAAGAAAGAATTGAAAGAAAGAAAGAATGAAAGGGAAGAGCGAAAGATAGAGTAGTGCGAAAGAAAGGAAGAACGTGTAAGGAGAAAGAATTGAAAGAAAGAAAGAAAGAAAGAAAGAAAGAAAGAAAGAAAGGGAGAAAGAAAGAAAAAGCAGAAAGAAAGAGTAAGAAGAAAGAGTGAAAAGAAAAAGAAAGAAAGAAAGAAAGAAAAAAGAAAGGATGAAAGGGAAGAGCGAAAGATAGAAAGAGTAGTGCGAAAGAAAGGAAGAACGTGTAAGGAGAAAGAATTGAAAGAAAGAAAGAAAGAAAGAAAGAAAGAAAGGGAGAAAGAAAGAAAAAGCAGAAAGAAAGAGTAAGATAAAAGTGTGAAAAGAAAGAAAGAAAGAAAGAAAGAAAGAATTAAGAGAAAGAAAGAATTGAAAGAAAGAAAGAATGAAAGGGAAGAGCGAAAGATAGAGTAGTGCGAAAGAAAGGAAGAACGTGTAAAGAGAAAGAATTGAAAGTAAGAAAGAAAGAAAGAAAGAAAGAAAGAAAGAAAGAAAGGGAGAAAGAAAGAAAAAGCAGAAAGAAAGAGTAAGAAGAAAGTGTGAAAAGAAAGAAAGAAAGAAAGAAAGAATTGAAAGAAAGAAAGAATTGAAAGAAAGAAATAATGAAAGGGAAGAGCGAAAGATAGAGTAGTGCGAAAGAAAGGAAGAACGTGTAAGGAGAAAGAATTGAAAGTAAGAAAGAAAGAAAGAAAGAAAGAAAGAAAGAAAGGGAGAAAGAAAGAAAAAGCAGAAAGAAAGAGTAAGAAGAAAGTGTGAAAAGAAAGAAAGAAAGAAAGAAAGAAAGAAAGAAAGAATTGAAAGAAAGAAAGAATTGAAAGAAAGAAAGAATGAAAGGGAAGAGCGAAAGATAGAGTAGTGCGAAAGAAAGGAAGAACGTGTAAGGAGAAAGAATTGAAAGAAAGAAAGAAAGAAAGAAAGAAAGAAAGAAAGAAAGGGAGAAAGAAAGAAAAAGCAGAAAGAAAGAGTAAGAAGAAAGTGTGAAAAGAAAGAAAGAAAGAAAGAAAGAATTGAAAGAAAGAAAGAATTGAAAGAAAGAAAGAATGAAAGGGAAGAGCGAAAGATAGAGTAGTGCGAAAGAAAGGAAGAACGTGTAAGGAGAAAGAATTGAAAGAAAGAAAGAAAGAAAGAAAGGGAGAAAGAAAGAAAAAGCAGAAAGAAAGAGTAAGAAGAAAGAGTGAAAAGAAAAAGAAAGAAAGAAAGAAAGAAAAAAGAAAGGATGAAAGGGAAGAGCGAAAGATAGAAAGAGTAGTGCGAAAGAAAGGTAGAACGTGTAAGGAGAAAGAATTGAAAAAAAGAAAGAAAGAAAGAAAGAAAGGGAGAAAGAAAGAAAAAGCAGAAAGAAAGAGTAAGAAGAAAGTGTGAAAAGAAAGAAAGAAAGAAAGAAAGAATTGAAAGAAAGAAAGAATTGAAAGAAAGAAAGAATGAAAGGGAAGAGCGAAAGATAGACTTGTGCGAAAGAAAGAAAGAACGTGTAAGGAGAAAGAATTGAAAGAAAGAAAGAAAGAAAGAAAGAAAGGGAGAAAGAAAGAAAAAGCAGAAAGAAAGAGTAAGAAGAAAGTGTGAAAAGAAAGAAAGAAAGAATGAAAGAAAGAATTGAAAGAAAGAAAGAATGAAAGGGAAGAGCGAAAGATAGAGTAGTGCGAAAGAAAGGAAGAACGTGTAAGGAGAAAGAATTGAAAGAAAGAAAGAAAGAAAGAAAGAAAGGAAGAAAGAAAGAAAAAGCAGAAAGAAAGAGTAAGAAGAAAGTGTGAAAAGAAAGAAAGAAAGAAAGAAAGAATTGAAAGAAAGAAAGAATTGAAAGAAAGAAAGAATGAAAGGGAAGAGCGAAAGATAGAGTAGTGCGAAAGAAAGGAAGAACGTGTAAGGAGAAAGAATTGAAAGAAAGAAAGAAAGAAAGGGAGAAAGAAAGAAAAAGCAGAAAGAAAGAGTAAGAAGAAAGAGTGAAAAGAAAAAGAAAGAAAGAAAGAAAGAAAAAAGAAAGGATGAAAGGGAAGAGCGAAAGATAGAAAGAGTAGTGCGAAAGAAAGGTAGAACGTGTAAGGAGAAAGAATTGAAAAAAAAAAAGAAAGAAAGAAAGAAAGAAAGGGAGAAAGAAAGAAAAAGCAGAAAGAAAGAGTAAGAAGAAAGTGTGAAAAAAAAGAAAGAAAGAAAGAAAGAATTGAAAGAAAGAAAGAATTGAAAGAAAGAAAGAATGAAAGGGAAGAGCGAAAGATAGAGTTGTGCGAAAGAAAGGAAGAACGTGTAAGGAGAAAGAATTGAAAGAAAGAAAGAAAGAAAGAAAGAAAGAAAGGGAGAAAGAAAGAAAAAGCAGAAAGAAAGAGTAAGAAGAAAGTGTGAAAAGAAAGAAAGAAAGAAAGAAAGAAAGAATTGAAAGAAAGAAAGAATTGAAAGAAAGAAAGAATGAAAGGGAAGAGCGAAAGATAGAGTAGTGCGAAAGAAAGGAAGAACGTGTAAGGAGAAAGAATTGAAAGTAAGAAAGAAAGAAAGAAAGAAAGAAAGAAAGAGTAGGGAGAAAGAAAGAAAAAGCAGAAAGAAAGAGTAAGAAGAAAGAGTGAAAAGAAAGAAAGAAAGAAAGAAAGAAAGAAAAAAGAAAGAATGAAAGGGAAGAGCGAAAGATAGAGTAGTGCGGAAGAAAGGAAGAACGTGTAAGGAGAAAGAATTGAAAGAAAGAAAGAAAGAAAGAAAGAAAGACTAGGGAGAAGAAATAAAAAGCAGAAAGAAAGAGTAAGAAGAAAGAGTGAAAAGAAAAAGAAAGAAAGAAAGAAAGAAAGAAAGGATGAAAGGGAAGAGCGAAAGATAGAGTAGTGCGAAAGAAAGGAAGAACGTGTAAGGAGAAAGAATTGAAAGAAAGAAAGAAAGAAAGAAAGAAAGGGAGAAAGAAAGAAAAAGCAGAAAGAAAGAGTAAGAAGAAAGTGTGAAAAGAAAGAAAGAAAGAAAGAAAGAAAGAAAGAAAGAATTGAAAGAAAGAAAGAATGAAAGAATGAAAGGGAAGAGCGAAAGATAGAGTAGTGCGAAAGAAAGGAAGAACGTGTAAGGAGAAAGAATTGAAAGAAAGAAAGAAAGAAAGAAAGAAAGGGAGAAAGAAAGAAAAAGCAGAAAGAAAGAGTAAGAAGAAAGTGTGAAAAGAAAGAAAGAAAGAAAGAAAGAAAGAATTGAAAGAAAGAAAGAATTGAAAGAAAGAAAGAAAGAATTGAAAGAAAGAAAGAATGAAAGGGAAGAGCGAAAGATAGAGTTGTGCGAAAGAAAGGAAGAACGTGTAAGGAGAAAGAATTGAAATAAAGAAAGAAAGAAAGAAAGAAAGGGAGAAAGAAAGAAAAAGCAGAAAGAAAGAGTAAGAAGAAAGTGTGAAAAGAAAGAAAGAAAGAAAGAAAGAATTGAAAGAAAGAAAGAATTGAAAGAAAGAAAGAATGAAAGGGAAGAGCGAAAGATAGAGTAGTGCGAAAGAAAGAAAGAACGTGTAAGGAGAAAGAATTGAAAGAAAGAAAGAAAGAAAGAAAGAAAGAAAGGGAGAAAGAAAGAAAAAGCAGAAAGAAAGAGTAAGAAGAAATTGTGAAAAGAAAGAAAGAAAGAAAGAAAGAAAGAAAGAATTGAAAGAAAGAAAGAATGAAAGGGAAGAGCGAAAGATAGAGTAGTGCGAAAGAAAGGAAGAACGTGTAAGGAGAAAGAATTGAAAAAAAGAAAGAAAGAAAGAAAGAAAGGGAGAAAGAAAGAAAAAGCAGAAAGAAAGAGTAAGAAGAAAGTGTGAAAAGAAAGAATTGAAAGAAAGAAAGAATTGAAAGAAAGAAAGAATTGAAAGAAAGAAAGAAAGAATTGAAAGAAAGAAAGAATGAAAGGGAAGAGCGAAAGATAGAGTAGTGCGAAAGAAAGGAAGAACGTGTAAGGAGAAAGAATTGAAAAAAAGAAAGAAAGAAAGAAAGAAAGAAAGGGAGAAAGAAAGAAAAAGCAGAAAGAAAGAGTAAGAAGAAAGTGTGAAAAGAAAGAAAGAAAGAAAGAAAGAATTGAAAGAAAGAAAGAATTGAAAGAAAGAAAGAAAGAATTGAAAGAAAGAAAGAATGAAAGGGAAGAGCGAAAGATAGAGTAGTGCGAAAGAAAGGAAGAACGTGTTAGGAGAAAGAATTGAAAGAAAGAAAGAACGAAAGAAAGAAAGAAAGGGAGAAAGAAAGAAAAAGCAGAAAGAAAGAGTAAGAAGAAAGTGTGAAAAGAAAGAAAGAAAGAAAGAATTGAAAGAAAGAAAGAATTGAAAGAAAGAAAGAATGAAAGGGAAGAGCGAAAGATAGAGTAGTGCGAAAGAAAGGAAGAACGTGTAAGGAGAAAGAATTGAAAGAAAGAAAGAAAGAAAGGGAGAAAGAAAGAAAAAGCAGAAAGAAAGAGTAAGAAGAAAGTGTGAAAAGAAAGAAAGAAAGAAAGAAAGAATTGAAAGAAAGAAAGAATTGAAAGAAAGAAAGAATGAAAGGGAAGAGCGAAAGATAGAGTAGTGCGAAAGAAAGGAAGAACGTGTAAGGAGAAAGAATTGAAAGAAAGAAAGAAAGAAAGAAAGAAAGAAAGAAAGAAAGGGAGAAAGAAAGAAAAAGCAGAAAGAAAGAGTAAGAAGAAATTGTGAAAAAAAAGAAAGAAAGAAAGAAAGAATTGAAAGAAAGAAAGAATTGAAAGAAAGAAAGAATGAAAGAGAAGAGCGAAAGATAGAGTAGTGCGAAAGAAAGGAAGAACGTGTAAGGAGAAAGAATTGAAAGAAAGAAAGAAAGAAAGAAAGAAAGAAAGGGAGAAAGAAAGAAAAAGCAGAAAGAAAGAGTAAGAAGAAAGTGTGAAAAGAAAGAAAGAAAGAAAGAAAGAAAGAATTGAAAGAAAGAAAGAATGAAAGGGAAGAGCGAAAGATAGAGTAGTGCGAAAGAAAGGAAGAACGTGTAAGGAGAAAGAATTGAAAGAAAGAAAGAAAGAAAGAAAGAAAGGGAGAAAGAAAGAAAAAGCAGAAAGAAAGAGTAAGAAGAAATTGTGAAAAGAAAGAAAGAAAGAAAGAAAGAAAGAAAGAATTGAAAGAAAGAAAGAATTGAAAGAAAGAAAGAAAGAATTGAAAGAAAGAAAGAATGAAAGGGAAGAGCGAAAGATAGAGTAGTGCGAAAGAAAGGAAGAACGTGTAAGGAGAAAGAATTGAAAGAAAGAAAGAAAGAAAGAAAGGGAGAAAGAAAGAAAAAGCAGAAAGAAAGAGTAAGAAGAAATTGTGAAAAGAAAGAAAGAAAGAAAGAAAGAAAGAAAGAAAGAATTGAAAGAAAGAAAGAATGAAAGGGAAGAGCGAAAGATAGAGTAGTGCGAAAGAAAGGAAGAACGTGTAAGGAGAAAGAATTGAAAAAAAGAAAGAAAGAAAGAAAGAAAGGGAGAAAGAAAGAAAAAGCAGAAAGAAAGAGTAAGAAGAAAGTGTGAAAAGAAAGAAAGAAAGAAAGAAAGAATTGAAAGAAAGAAAGAATTGAAAGAAAGAAAGAAAGAATTGAAAGAAAGAAAGAATGAAAGGGAAGACCGAAAGATAGAGTAGTGCGAAAGAAAGGAAGAACGTGTAAGGAGAAAGAATTGAAAAAAAGAAAGAAAGAAAGAAAGAAAGGGAGAAAGAAAGAAAAAGCAGAAAGAAAGAGTAAGAAGAAAGTGTGAAAAGAAAGAAAGAAAGAAAGAAAGAATTGAAAGAAAGAAAGAATTGAAAGAAAGAAAGAATGAAAGGGAAGAGCGAAAGATAGAGTAGTGCGAAAGAAAGGAAGAACGTGTAAGGAGAAAGAATTGAAAGAAAGAAAGAAAGAAAGAAAGGGAGAAAGAAAGAAAAAGCAGAAAGAAAGAGTAAGAAGAAAGTGTGAAAAGAAAGAAAGAAAGAAAGAAAGAAAGAATTGAAAGAAAGAAAGAATTGAAAGAAAGAAAGAATGAAAGGGAAGAGCGAAAGATAGAGTAGTGCGAAAGAAAGGAAGAACGTGTAAGGAGAAAGAATTGAAAGAAAGAAAGAAAGAAAGAAAGAAAGAAAGAAAGGGAGAAAGAAAGAAAAAGCAGAAAGAAAGAGTAAGAAGAAATTGTGAAAAGAAAGAAAGAAAGAAAGAAAGAATTGAAAGAAAGAAAGAATTGAAAGAAAGAAAGAATAAAAGGGAAGAGCGAAAGATAGAGTAGTGCGAAAGAAAGGAAGAACGTGTAAGGAGAAAGAATTGAAAGAAAGAAAGAAAGAAAGAAAGAAAGAAAGAAAGGGAGAAAGAAAGAAAAAGCAGAAAGAAAGAGTAAGAAGAAAGTGTGAAAAGAAAGAAAGAAAGAAAGAAAGAATTGAAAGAAAGTAAGAATGAAAGGGAAGAGCGAAAGATAGAGTTGTGCGAAAGAAAGGAAGAACGTGTAAGGAGAAAGAATTGAAAGAAAGAAAGAAAGAAAGAAAGAAAGGGAGAAAGAAAGAAAAAGCAGAAAGAAAGAGTCAGAAGAAATTGTGAAAAGAAAGAAAGAAAGAAAGAAAGAAAGAAAGAATTGAAAGAAAGAAAGAATGAAAGGGAAGAGCGAAAGATAGAGTAGTGCGAAAGAAAGGAAGAACGTGTAAGGAGAAAGAATTGAAAAAAAGAAAGAAAGAAAGAAAGAAAGAAAGGGAGAAAGAAAGAAAAAGCAGAAAGAAAGAGTAAGAAGAAAGTGTGAAAAGAAAGAAAGAAAGAAAGAAAGAATTGAAAGAAAGAAAGAATTGAAAGAAAGAAAGAATGAAAGGGAAGAGCGAAAGATAGAGTTGTGCGAAAGAAAGGAAGAACGTGTAAGGAGAAAGAATTGAAAGAAAGAAAGAAAGAAAGAAAGGGAGAAAGAAAGAAAAAGCAGAAAGAAAGAGTAAGAAGAAAGTGTGAAAAGAAAGAAAGAAAGAAAGAAAGAAAGAAAGAATTGAAAGAAAGAAAGAATTGAAAGAAAGAAAGAATGAAAGGGAAGAGCGAAAGATAGAGTAGTGCGAAAGAAAGGAAGAACGTGTAAGGAGAAAGAATTGAAAGAAAGAAAGAAAGAAAGAAAGAAAGAAAGAAAGAAAGGGAGAAAGAAAGAAAAAGCAGAAAGAAAGAGTAAGAAGAAAGTGTGAAAAGAAAGAAAGAAAGAAAGAAAGAAAGAAAGAATTGAAAGAAAGAAAGAATTGAAAGAAAGAAAGAATGAAAGGGAAGAGCGAATGATAGAGTAGTGCGAAAGAAAGGAAGAACGTGTAAGGAGAAAGAATTGAAAGAAAGAAAGAAAGAAAGAAAGAAGGGAGAAAGAAAGAAAAAGCAGAAAGAAAGAGTAAGAAGAAAGTGTGAAAAGAAAGAAAGAAAGAAAGAAAGAATTGAAAGAAAGAAATAATTGAAAGAAAGAAAGAATGAAAGGGAAGAGCGAAAGATAGAGTAGTGCGAAAGAAAGGAAGAACGTGTAAGGAGAAAGAATTGAAAGAAAGAAAGAAAGAAAGAAAGAAAGAAAGAAAGGGAGAAAGAAAGAAAAAGCAGAAAGAAAAAGTAAGAAGAAAGTGTGAAAAGAAAGAAAGAAAGAAAGAAAGAAAGAATTGAAAGAAAGAAAGAATTGAAAGAAAGAAAGAATGAAAGGGAAGAGCGAAAGATAGAGTAGTGCGAAAGAAAGGAAGAACGTGTAAGGAGAAAGAATTGAAAGAAAGAAAGAAAGAAAGAAAGAAAGAAAGGGAGAAAGAAAGAAAAAGCAGAAAGAAAGAGTAAGAAGAAAGTGTGAAAAGAAAGAAAGAAAGAAAGAAAGAAAGAAAGAAAGAATTGAAAGAAAGAAAGAATTGAAAGAAAGAAAGAATGAAAGGGAAGAGCGAAAGATAGAGTAGTGCGAAAGAAAGGAAGAACGTGTAAGGAGAAAGAATTGAAAGAAAGAAAGAAAGAAAGAAAGAAAGAAAGGGAGAAAGAAGAAAAAGCAGAAAGAAAGAGTAAGAAGAAAGTGTGAAAAGAAAGAAAGAAAGAAAGAAAGAAAGAAAGAATTGAAAGAAAGAAAGCGTAGAGAAAATGATAAAAAAAAATGTGGAAATACCTAAAAAAAAAAGACAGAAATTAGGAATAAATAGCAAATAGACTTGAACTCCCTTTCATATTTATCTCAATTTATTTATATTTCTAAGTTTATTCATATATATATATATATATATATATATATATATATATATATATATATATATATATATATATATATATATATATATATATATCTCATAATAATATCTAAGAATATTTATTCTTATCTCAATTTATTTCTATCTATCTAAATTCCTTGCTACTTACCATTTGTGATATATTAATCGAAAAGTATCTTCTTGTCACACACCCAAACTATTCATCCATAATTAGTCAGTCAATGAATATTTTCTATTCACTAAGTACAGCAATAATGTAGAACTCTTGACGGCTGCGGTTTGTAATTATATTGTGTAGTTGCCAACATGGCCAACCGACCGATGCTCTGACCTGAACAACGTCTCGCAGAGAATATGACGTTTGTGGCCAAAGCTGAGGATGACCGAATGGCAATACATTGAAAGTCTGATGTAAATAAACTTCGATGCTAGTCAATTGAACTGAACTGTGCAGTCGACGCTAAATAATCAAGTCTTCTAGCATTAAGCCAATGTTCCAAAGTGTGACGTTACCAGCACATAGATTCCGCTTAGGGTAGTGGAACTAGTTCACTCCGCGTAGGCGGTTCTTTGGCTTAGGCGGATGAATGAAGTCGAACTATAATGATTATAAATGCCTTTTTGCTGGCATGCCTCGTGATGTATTTGGTTATTGTTTCGAAGACAACGTTGTTTGTGCTTAAATGGTTGTGTCTATAAATTCGGGTGGTATTGTTCCAGTTCAGTAATCGAATATGTAATTGGAAATTTAGTCTCGTAAACGAAAATTTAAGCGATTTAATCAGAGTTGTTCGCGTACATAAATACATGTTTCGCGCCTACCTGGTCTTTGAATTTCCATTTCTTTGATTGAAAAGCTCCTTTGATATCTGTTAAAATATTGCATCGATATCACCAGTTTTAGAGTGTGTTGACTTCATCCATTTTATTTTTATTTATACATACACACCTATTAATATGTCATCATGTCTAAAGCTTACGAATCAAGAACATATCGATTAATTCTTTCTTTCTGACACTTAGTAATTATCATTAGGCTGCTTCTTTCTATCTGATTAAGTATCTATCTATCTTTAAGATTTTTATTATCTATCTATCTATCTATCTATCTATCTATCTATCTATCTATCTATCTATCTATTATTCAGATTGTTCATTATCTATCTACCTATAAATCTATCTACCTCAAGTTGTTACCTATCTATCTATCTATCTATCTATCTATATTTAAGATTTTTCATTATCTATCTACCTATAAATCTATCTACCTCAGATTGTTAATTATCTATCTACCTATAAATCTATCTACCTCAGATTGTTAATTATCTATCTATCTATCTATCTATCTATCTATCTATCTATCTATCTATCTATCAGATTTTTCATTATGTATCTATCAATTTATCTACCTATCTATCTGATAGATTGTTCATTAGCTGTCTATCTATAAATCTATGTCAAATTCTTCATTATCTATCTATCTATCTATCTATCTATCTATCTATCTATCTATCTATCTATCTATCTATCTATCTATCTATTCATTTCTTTCTCAAGGGCTTTTGTCCAGAAGTGATTGCAAAAGACGAAGCCTAAATTTGAACGGTGGGGGGGGGTACCGATTCCCATTTCTGCTACGATGCCCGTTCCCCTATTCGCAATATCCCCCCACTTCTTAAAGATATTAAACCTCCCTAGTACTACAACACACTACCGGAAGTTTTCGACTCATTTTAAAACTAAGTCATGACAAGGTAGTCAAAACGGAACTTTTTTCCTAGTTCCGCAGTTCGTGAACAGAAAATCATGAATTGCAAAAATTATTTAAATTTGATAATTTAAAATTGCTCAAATTTGCCTCACTTTAAGAATGACCTTTCTAGAATTTCCTACTCGAAGTCAGCACTTACCTAAGTTTGGTGTTAATGCTGGACAACTCTGCGATTACGCAGGATGTTTACTTTAATGTTTAAGTGAATAAGGCTGAATCTCCGTTGCCGTTAAGGTGGGTGTTGAAGTCTATAACAATGATTATTGTTTATCTACGTTAGCTTAAAGGCTTCATTTGTATTTCACACATCCCTCAAGTTCATATTATTTGTAATGCAATCCATACGATTGGTCGAGTTGTTACACACATAGAGATCTTCATCCAATCAAAAGCATTTGGAAATCAATTCCTGAAACTTCATCGTCGTGAAGTCACGTTAACCAATGCTTCTTTTTAATTATTACTTTATTTGTCCACCTGTATGCTGGCTAACTTGCGGCCGCACCACGGTGAAACCCCGGTTCCAGTACGATCACCGGAGTTAAGCAACGTCGAGCCTGGTCAGTATCTGTTTGAGTGACCGCTTGGGAATAATAGATACCGTAGGCTTGGGTGTGCTGATGGTCGAATAGATAATGTTTCGGAATTGTTAATAGTAGAACCGAGTTCAAGTTTCCGCTGGGTTCATTGTATTCACTTACGCGCAAAGGCTCTCGGGAAAGGTATAAATCTGCCTTTTCTCTTACTAACAATGGCTTAATTAGTAATCACTTAGACTTGTATCAGTAAATATTTATATCTCCTAAAAAAAATCTTTGAATCTAAAATTTTTTTCTGGCTTTAAAAACCTGCAAAGGGTTGATAAGCCGTAAAAAAATCAATCAATAAATATAAGATGGCTCTAGTTTTGATATTTTTGTTCAATTTAGTGGTGTCGATGACAGACTATGTAGACTTTCTATTTGTTAAGATGCCCATGGCTAGGTCAAGGGTTGTGACCTCAATGCTAAAGACGGCTGATTTTTTGGTAAGGGTCTTCAGAATTATTTTCCCATAGTTACGGTTACACATCCGACTTTGTCCTCTTATCCAGACTCAGAAAATCTCTATAAATATTGATACAAGATATATCACTTTGGAACAATGTTTAGCAAGATTAATTAACAAACATTTAATACTTATGTGAGTTTGAACCACACTGAATAGAACATAGATGTAGTCTTATATGTGATTGAGTCAAAGTTTGATCTTCATTGAATTGCATCTAGTTGCATTTTGTATGTAACTCATTCCTAGTTTGATCCACACTGAATACCACATATATATATAGTCTTATATGAGATTGAGTCAAAGTATGATCTTCATTGAATTGCATCTAGTTGTATTTTTATATGAGACTCTGTCAAACCTGGTCAGTAATTTGTTTTGCCAAGGTTCAATGGCTAGCAAACTAACATTACTGTAGTCACCATTCTGCCTGTCGCCTCCTTATGCACATTTTCAAATCTCCATCGAAATCCAAAATTTACTTACGTAAAAAGAGACTATCGTGTCTGTCTATCCGTCTCCGGGATCTTTTTTAAATATGTGACCCACAAAGACCTCATTTTTTTTCCTTTGGGGACAGTTTACATGCAAAACATGTTCGAATACGTTTTCGTCCTGGAGGTAAGCCATTTTTTCTAGCGTTACATTGACTTTTGCAAAAAAAAAAAAAAAAAAATGGATGTAACCCTAGGCTTCTTTGTCGTCTGCGTTACTTCACTACAAATTTCTTCAATCTTAACTCTCACTTGAGATACTTTCTACCGGCTTGGATATGAAAAAAAAAAAGACTTGTAGACAATTGAAATTACAGAAAAGAGATCAATGAAAGCCAGTTAATTTCTCAGAATCCAGCACAGAATTAAAAAGTCACGTCGATTTGAGGCTGTAATTCGTAGTACCAGGAATCTTGATAAAGACGGATTGCAACTTATATTATCCTTAACTATAAAAATAATTATCTTTTGTACAATTTTAGCTTTTCTTACACGTTTCCACTACTGACTGAAAACTTTTTCATGCCTTATTTGATAGCCGTCACTAATTTTTTAACAGTATATCGGCCTGGGTTTATTGAGTGTCTAGTAATTTTTTAGTTGATGATAACTAAGCTATCATCATTACTTTCAAGGATATACCGGATACACCAAAAGCAATGACGTTTTTTTTTTTAATCTACTAACATTTATTGGTAAAAAATAAATAACATTAGTTTAAGAAAATTTATAAATATGGCCACATCAAAATGCTCCACTTCAAGTTCAATACAACACTGAACCCTATCAGTTCGACAAACCCTGGCAAATTCTTGCATTAATTTAAGGAAATTTACCAGAATTTACTTGTTTTAATTCAGGATATTATATCGGTTTGAGCCTGTAGAAAAGATCTTTCAGTACACCTGGCAAGAAAAAGTTTGGTGGTGTTACGTCAGGTGATAGTAATGTCCACTAAATAAGCTCCACGTTGTCCTATCAACCTCAGCTCGAAACTAAGATTTAACCCTCCCCGAGCGCGTATAACATAGTTAATTTTTGTCGTATAAAAATTGATCAATAAAAAGAGTATTACGTTTTCCGCTCACTCTGTTCCAACATTTACTAGTAGTAAGCAGTAAATTTTAAGGAATGTTTATCATTATTTCTTATTACTATATACGTTATGTTTAGAGGATACCCGTGTTTGAGTAGACGTCCAATCTCGTTGAAAGGTATATTTCTTTATTAAAGACTCGGAAAACCTAAGCTGGTAGTCAAAAATATACTGTTTAAAAAAAACAGAGACGTCGACTCAAAAACGTCTATCCAGAGACGGATATGCAATGTGATAGGTCCTGATCTGGCCTCTCGTCTACACTCACTTTCTCACAGACGTGATTTGGCTTCTTTCTGTCTTTTCTACAAATATTTCCATGGCAACTGCTCTGACGAATTATTTTCTCTGGTGCACCAACTGCATGAATTTAAGCATGCTACTAGGTTGGCATCTTGGTCCCTCCCTTTCACTGTCGAAACAGTTAAATGTAACTGCCTCTTCTACTCCAACAGCTTCTTCTCTTGCACTTCTTGCCAGTCAAACTCCCTTCCTCATACTTGCTTCCCTGATAGCTATAATCTTCAAATATCCAAATGTAATGTCAATCGACATCTTCTGATGTCTTGATCCTGATCGTCGTCCTTCTCTGTATCCTTTCCTCAAACACTTACTTTATCTTGATAAATTGTTCAAAATAACATACATCATCTCCCCTTCTTCAATTACTTTCTATCTTTTCTCGTCTTGTTTTATAGTTTAATAATTTAAACTTATCACCAATCGTCTTTGATAAGTGTTGATCAAAAAGCTGGCCATTTAAAAAGATTTACACCATTTTTTTTCTATTTCAACTGTAATTTTCGACATACCTCAGTTTCTCGTGCTACACATAAGTTTGGAGAAATTGTGTCTCCCCACGCATTTGAACCTTCACAGGTTCATATCTTCATATGAACACTTAGATAACTAATAAGGACTGCTTTGACGGACAACTTTCACTGGTTCCCCAACTGCATGTATTTAAGCGTCCTACTAGCTTGGTGTATCGATCCCACCCTTTCACTGTCGAAATTGTAATTGCCTCTTCTACTCCAACAGCTTCTTCTTCTCTCGCACTTCCCGACAATGAGACTCCCTTCCTCTTACTTGCTTCATTGATAGCTATAAACGTCAAATATTCAAATGTAATATCAATCGATATCTTCTGATGCCTTGATCCCGATCGCCGTCCTTCTCTATATCCTTTCCTCAAAACAACCCTCTTTACCCTTGCTCTCACTGTCTGTAATTCCTCGCGTGCTAGTGGGACGCCCGCCTTGCTTGGGGTGAAATACTTCAAAAAATATAACGTATATAGATATACTTGTATACTTTAAACATAATGGAGAACCAATTTTGCTCTTCATCAGAATGGCAGATGCTAAAATTCCAAAGATTAGCTTATTGTGCCTTATTTGTCTCACCTTTTCCCACTGAAACGAAATGGAATGATTATATTGAGACATTCGCTTGGTCAGCTGCTAGAAAAGTTGTTTTCCTGTGTCATGCTGGGTATTTTTTTCTCGTCAGAATCCATCGTACATATTTATAAGTCTACCATTCGTCTTTGCTTGGAATATTGCTTCCACATCTGGTTTAGTGCTCCTGCGATACATTTAGATATTCTTGATAAAATCCAAAGAAGAATCTGCAATGTTATTGGTCCTCACTTGGCATCTCATTTTCAGTCCCTTTACCACCGATTTGACTTTCTATTTATCTGTCTATCATTAGCCCTTGCTTTGAATGTTGCTGCTACTTCTGGTCCAGTGCCCGTCATATATATATCAAAGATTTTTGATAAAATCCAAAGAAGAATCTGCAATTTTATTGGCCCTGAGCTGGCATCTAGGTTTCGGTTACTTTCCCACCGCCTTAATGTAGCTTTCCTGTGCTTTTTCTATAAATGATTTTTATGGTAATTGTTCTGATAAACCTTTCTCTATGGCACCCAGACTTTATGCATTTAAGTGCAGTACTTGATTGGCAACTAGGTCTCATCCTTTTACAGTTGAAATGGCTAGATGCCACTAAGAGTTCTATGCTAACTGTTACTAGTCAGCTACTAGGAAAGTTGCTTCACGATGTGATCAGTTTTGTATCTTCGCGAATGCAGTAATTTGCAATACGGTCCAAAATTACTATGGGTACTACTTCTGAAAGTTCTTGGTCGTATATCTAAAATATCTTAGAAAAAAATGGAGTCCCACATTGGCTGAACGTTAATGAATGTTGAATGTTTCTTAGTAAAGAAATGTTTAATATTACCGTTACCACTATTGGGTGGTAATTTTGTTAATGTACTTCGGACATCTAACCAAAGTTTTCTTGGATTTTACCGAAGCGTTCGCATTTCTGTCTCGCTAAGAATATATGTATATACAGGATGTCTCAAAAATGTATAGATACTTTTATATCTTCCTCTTTAGACGGATTTTGCTCTTTTATACTTTGCTTGTGGGGATACTTAAATTTTAATTCTACGTTACAAAGCCAGCAGTAATCGTTGAAATGTAACTCTCCATAGAGCAAGAATACAGCCAATTACCTATCAAAATGTTGATTTCTGCTTGTGATTCCAATGCATTGTTTTCTTAGCAATGTTTGGATCATAATGGAATGTTAATATCCTGCAATTTCTAAAATTATAAATACCTTGTAAACGATAGCAATGCAAATTGTTCAAAATGAGTAGCATTACCATTTTTTTAAAATAAAAATGAATTTAACGTATTATATAAAAGGGAATTAGTATTATAAGTATTATATAAATGGGAATTTGAGTATTATATAAAAATATTTTTTTTAAAACAATAAAAAAATGATAATTAAATCTTATAAATAAATTATACACCTTGAAAAATGGTTATAAACGAATCGGTTTTATTTTTTCATAATGTATTAAATAGTACAGTTATTTAACATTAAGCTCTGTTTTCTTTCCGTCCTGGGTATGACGGTAAACTACATCCGCGTCCTGGGTAAGATGGTAAACTACATCCACGTCCTGGGTATGACGGTAAACTACATCCGCGTCCTGGGTACGGCTATAAACTACATCCGCGTCCTGGGTACGGCGATAAACTACATCCAACAGCAAGGACTCAGATAATGTTTTCGGAAAAATAATGTTGCCAGCTATACGTTTTTGAAACAATAATGTTGCCAGCTATCTGTTTTTGGAACCATAATGTTGCCAGCTATGCGTTTTTGAAACAATAATGTTGACAGCTATTCGTTTTGAAACAATAATGTTGCTAGCTATACTTTTTTTTTTTTTTCTTTGAAACAATTTTGCCAGCTACACGTTTTTGAAACCATAATATTGCCAGCTATACGTTTTTGACTTTTTAAGTCACTCAAAATCATTTTCGGCATAAAGTGACCACTAAGTTTGAGATGCCGTTAAACAAAACAATTAATAAATCAATCAAGAACATGAAGAAATTATTTGCAAAAACTGAAACAAAAATTATATTGGATTTTCTAAAAAGAATTGGTCTCTTATCAAAGATGTAGACTGATGTATAAAGATTATATCCTACCTTTTACCATTTTCCAAATAAAATGTCCTTATCAAATGGAAATTCTTAAACAAAAATACCTAGGATTATTTTGCAGTGTACAAGCAAATAAGCTCTAGCTTGCTAAAAATGTTCCATACAAAATAGGCATTTAAAATTCATATATTTGGCATATATATATATAAACTGGATTTGGCATTAAATAAACCACAGTGGTTGATATGCCATAAAACCCAAACAAACAAACAAACAATCTGTTTTCTTTCACTCTCTATCTCTCTCTCTCTACACACACACACACACACACACACACACACACACACACACACACACACACATATATATATATATATATATATATATATATATATATATATATATATATATATATGTATGTATGCATGTATTTGTATACGAAAAGAACTGAATGGAAAGAATTTAATGTGAGCATTATGCATGTTGTCTGAAAAGAAAAGATATGCAGCCAAATACCCATCGAAAGGTTGATTACTTCTTGTGATTCCACTGCTTCGTAATATCAGCCATGTTTGGATCATAATGGAATGTCAATATAGTGTTATTTCTAAAATCATAAATACATTGTAAACGATAACAATGCAAATTATTCAAACTGAGTGGCATTATTATTTTATTTATAGCAAGATGAAGCCACACCCAACTATCATCAGCCTGAATGAAATCTGGCAAAACGGAGGGATCGGAAGAATTCAATCCATGTTCAGCAGAACTTGGACCTTTCTTGTGGTGTCACGTAAAATATAAACTCAACGCTGCAAAGCCAGCAGCAACTGCAGAAATGAAAGTTTCTATAGAGCAAGCCTGCAAACAAATACTGTTATGTTAATTTATCCACGCACGCATGGACTCTCCAGCTATAAATAGAAGCAGGTACTGCCTTTTGGAGAGGGAGATTTCCAGCAGTCAACTCTGACAGTCGGACCGAACATTCTTACTGTAACACTGCCGTTTGTATATGTTTGCATTACTGTTTCTGTTAATCTGTCTATATTTCTGAGATGAGGTATTATGTACATTATTTACATTATTTGGGTTATTGTCCTCATCTTTGTCGCCATATTTATTACAACGTTTCGGCCGTTATACGCTCCGGCCTTCTTCAGGTGGTTGAAATGTCGAACTGAACCCTTTATTTCGCTCACTGGGGTAGACTATTCTAGTTCCACCTGCCATGTGTATTGGATGTCAGTTATCAGTTATCACCTGTTAATTTCCCTCTGAAAGTTCTCCACTGCCTTACACAGATGTCCTCAAGGACACATGACACAGTGGATAAAGTTGTTAGTTAGATCCAGTGACAGGAGCCAAAGAGTGTGAGTTCAATACCCGGTTATGTGTGTGTTTGTGATCGGATGTTGTTTATGCGTTTCCATGGTTTTCATCCACTTTCGATGAAACTTTTTGTTTGATAGATAATTCTTCAGTGCCGGTTTTGAGTCCAAATTGTTGGCGACAATGGCTCTCCACTACTTCCTCTCAGCAACGTTTTACTATGTATTATTTGCTCTTGGATATATATATATATATATATATATATATATATATATATATATATCTTCATAAAAACTTTGATAAAAATAAATAGTTTAAATTATTACAATAATATCATTTATCATTATACAGTTAAATTTATATAATTAATTATCTATATATCTATAATTATCAAAATGTGTGTGTATGTATGCGTGTGTGTGATCAGATAATGTTTATGTGTTTCCCTAATTTTCATCCGATTTCAATGAAATTTTTTTTTTGACTGATAGATAATTCTTCAGTGCCGGATTTGAGTTCAAATTGGCCGAAAAATTATAACCTTGAATGTGAAAAATCGAAAAAAACTTATATTTTTTAGACTTTGCGCCCAAAACCAAATGCAAAATTTAATGTCCGTAAAAAACAGCGTACAATCAATTTAGAGAATTGAAATCTGACGTGAAAGCTTATTAGAATTATACAAAAGAATTATATTATAAATAAAAATTATCATATATTATTATTATGACGGTCCATGGAAGCGGTTTTTTTCTTGCAAGAAAAGGCGTTTTCAGGGTCACCCCCCGCTCAATCAAATTGTTAACCTCCCCATCTGGAAATATGCCTCAGTTGCATCCAATTGTTGTTACTAATATTGATTTTCGGGTGTATATATATATATATATATATATATATATATATATATATATATATATATATATATATATATATGTGTGTGTGTGTGTGTGTGTGTGTGTGTATTTAGGCAGCAAATTCTCTTTTAGGCATGTCTAATTAAATAAATTACAGACATTATATCTGCTTATTTTTTGAATAATCCTTTCAATTTCTCGAATATTTAATACCCGGAAAAATATTCGTGAATATGAAAGGATTATGCTAAAAATAAGCAAACATAATATTTTTAATTTATTTAATCAGGCATATATATATATATATATATATATATATATATATGTGTGTGTGTGTGTGTGTGTGATTCTGTGTATGTGCGTGTTTAAACGTGCATTTGGTAGCAAAATATCACCAGTTTTTTTAGAAAAGAAAATAATTTGTATTTTTAATTGAATCGGTTTTATTAAATAAATATCTTCTAAAGAAAGATTATCTGGAATTACCCCGGGCATCGTTTGTAATCTAATCCTGTACACGTATTACCGTTGCGGTGGACGAAGACGCTAAGGAAGCACATTAATTTTGCTTCTTTTTTTTTATAGTAAGTTTCAACTCGTTCAATGCCCAAGTGCCACTCATGGTAGAGGATTACGTTAAGGACTAGTTGATATGGATAGGAGGGAAAGATGACCCGAACAGGTTAAGAGTGTAGTGATTGGAGAAACATGCTCTTGGGTGTCTGTTCCATAGGGCAGTGTTTCGCGGGAAGAAGCTGTTTGAGTGGAACCTTCTTCTCGACGATGGAATACAAAGAGAGTGCGGGTGCTTTGCTACTATGTAAGTGGCATGGCAAGTCTTAGTCGTGAAGGTTAGAACTGGGGGAATAAATGAATGTAGTTCGTCCGAGCACTTTCCATGGTTGTAGGGAAAGAGCGTTCCGATGGACGAGGACGGTAAGGAAGCAGAGGCATTTTACTTGCAAAATTGAAAAAAAAAAAAAAAAAAGAAAAGAAATTCAATAAAAAGTAGCTATGGAAGCATAAATAATTTTCAGGTCTTATTTTGGGGGAAAAAATAACTCCATTATGCTACTGGTGGCATTTAACTGACGAGCTAATAACCAGCAATTTATTTTTTGTCTCATACATCAGACACATTAATTAGGGTTAATAAAGTAAACTAATTTTTAAAATGTACCTCTTTTTGTAATATCTAATAACCATTTTATTATTTAATAATTTTAATATCGCACATAAATTCTATAAAAACCTGGTCAGAAATTTTTATTGTTTTTGCGATATTTCCCACCTTATTATTACGTAATATTTTCTCAAGCGTTTATGCTATCATTTCTGGAAATGTAGATCAAATTTAACATGATTTCAGGTCTTATTTTATGATCACAGTTTCAGAAAAGTATATAAACATTTTAAATCACGCGCTCCGAAACGCTGCGTTATGTTGACTCATAAAAGCAGACGACAAAACTGGCAAGTTGTGGTAGCAAAGATGCCAACCATTTACAGGAAAAGTAACATCGACTTTATAAATATTCTAATGATGAGAAAATACTTTGATAAAAAAAAAAAAATTTAGAATAGATAACGCATCGAACACTACATTTTGGATTGCTTAAATTTCGACATTTGAGTTTGAAAACAATTCTGAGAAAAAAATAACAGATATAAATATATCTCGATCACTCGAATTATCGAAACCAATTTAAAAAATTTTCTATTTCCGGCGTAAAATTTGCGAGTGAATTGCTGAATAATTTAAGATTGGATGTTTGGTCAAATTAACCATTTCTTTCTTGGTTTAAAAAACAACATTGAATTTCTCTTTTTTTAGATAAATTTCTGAATCAATTATGATGAGAATCAAGAGCTGGGTTAGCTAACTTGCTTATATTGGGATTAGAAGTCACAATTGTGATCATATATGCGACCTTAATACATCTCTCAATATAAAAAAAACAGAATATAATGAATTATAAATTCGGTTCGATAAGGTGAAACTGTTAGCTGATCTAAAAACATTGACATAGATTCTGATTTTAACTGGGGCAAGGAATGGCTTGTTAATTCTAACGCTTCCAAAACTCAACTGCTTTATTTTAATCATGTGAGAGAATCCATTTTACCTTCCATCGGCATGGCAGACGCTAACCTCCAGGAAAGAGAGTCGGTTTCTCGCTGATATGAAATGGAAAGAGTATATTGAATCAATTGCTAAGTTTGCTGCTAAGAATGTTGGTTTCCAGTGTAGTGCTAGACAATTTTCTCTCCAGTATCTATCTTACATATCTATAAGTCTGCGATTCGTCTTTGCTTTGAATATTGCTGCCATATCTAGCCTGTTGCTCTTGCATACGTTTAAAAATTCTTGATAAAATCCAGAGAATATGCAATGTCATTGGTGCTGACCTGGCATCTCAGCTTCAGTCACTTTCTTACCGTCATAATGTTGTTTCTCTATGCCTTTTATATAAATAGTTTTATGCTAATTATTTTGATACACTTTCCTCTATGGTACCGAGACTTTATGAATTTAAATGCAGTATTAGAGTGACAGTAATGTTTCATGATTTTACACTTAAAATGTTCAAATGTAACCGGAATTCTATGGTAACAGTTTATTTACTTGCACATTTCGCTTCTGGAACTCACTTCCGGCTTATTCCCTCGCAGTAAACATCATATTCAAAAATTGAAATGCAGCCTTAATGGTTAAATTCTGCTCTATTGTTCTCTCTCTTCCTAACCGATATGTTACTCATAGTCTCTAACACTCAGTACCTTCTTGTGTCTTAGTGGCTTTCAGGCCTTGCTTAGGGTGAAATTATTAAAATGAAATCTTTAATGATTTCCAAGATACAACTTTTAAAGCTTAATGTAAGAATTGGACTATTTTTCTGTTACACCCGGTATAAATATATATATATATATATATATATATATATATATATATATATAGTGAATTAGTTAGTTAATTCGTTAGTTAGTGCACAATAAAATACTAAATTACCTTATATGGCGAATAGGTTTATTTGAACTGAAGAGATTCATCAGTCTTATTCAATATCGATACAGACGGATCAGTCGGTTGAAATAAGCCTATTTCCCATATGAGGTAATTTGGGATTTTATTTTTTACTATAAATACAATTTAACAATAAATACATTGAGCGTACACAATTCCAGAAAATCCTCGTTGAAAACACAACTATACTTAAACATGAAAACAATAAACAAAAACTAAAAAAAACTTGAAGTAATATACATAAAACTGTTGAAACCTAACCTGAACAAAATAAACTACGAAATCTCCACAAATATTTTTAAATGCCTATAATTAATAACAGAAGCCATTGGCTTATTCCAACGGATTCCCAAACTTAATATTTTCACTCTTGCGTGGTAATGTGTGACGTCACGAGCTGTGGTGCGATTTTCGCTTCCGCGTCTCGTATACACGAGTTTGTCGTTACTTTGAAATCTTTCATGCAACAAAAACAGACTATCATTATTGTTTTGTCTGTGTATTGTTTAATATATTGAAATGTAATTGGCATCTCTGATAATGGCTTATATAAGCCGAAAGCTTAGGTAGGATTAAAAAAATTGTATCAGTATGGTGTTTTCTTTCATCTTTCAATGATAATGTTATTAGGCTTATCAAACAATGTGAAAGGGATTTACTTAAAATAAATAGACAAAATTTGTCTATATTATTTAATGAAACACACATCAATGAAAAAATTCTGCCTAACTGCACAGAATAAATATATATATATATATATATATATATATATATATATATATATATATATATATACACCTAGTGAGCCAGAAAAACCTACCTAGGTTTCACCTAAACGGATCGTCAGGGAAAGTCGGCTAAAGAGGCAAAGTGAAACGCATATTTATAGGCGATAGCTAAAATTATACCATGTGACCAAAGAAAGAACCACTGTCTTTCTTTTTTTAAAAACTTTTTTTCTCTCGAGATTGATTTGATTATTGGCAAATCAAAAATTGGAGGGTTTTCGAAACGTGTATAGTTATCTATATATATATATATATATATATATATATATATAAAAGTGAACATAGAAGTCAACACTTAGAGGCGACAGTCTGTTTCATGCTATATGCAATCGTCAAGCCACTTGACGATTGCATATAGCATGAAACAGACTGTCGCCTCTAAGTGTTGACTTCTATGTTCACTTTTATATTTACACACGCTCTATCTCTGATATTGAGCACTTTATTCCATAAATATAGCACACCTTAAGACTATATTTCTTTATATATATATATATATATATATATATATATATTACAAAGAGTTAATCATACCTTGAATCAATTAGCAATATTAATGCAATTATTGGCGAAATCCCTTCAATAGTAGACATAATTATAAGCATTATACTAATAATAATCTACTAAATGATGAGATCTTTATGTATAAAATGGATATGGTGTATTTTTTTATTCAGCTAGTACTTTCAAAGACCTCTGTCTTCATCATCAGGCTGTATTTTTTTCCATTAGAATCAAAACTGGAAGACGAAATATCTGTGTTGCAGACCGAAAGATGTTTTCAAGAATGAGCTATATATTAACTTGCACGCTCCAACATTACACAACCGTTAATAAATAGCTCATTCGCTCTTCAATTTCTTGCATAGTCTTGGTTTCGTATAGTAGACTTGCTCCTTTAACCAACCCCCCGCAAAGAAAAAAATCACACAGTGTTAAGTCAGGACTCCTGGCTGGCCACACATGCATAAAAAACAGAGTTACTTTTCGATCACCCTGTACATCATCGTATTCGTAAATTGTAAAAATACTATAAAAATTTAAACAGACAGACCTTGCGGGTAAAATTAAAAAAAAAAAAAAACTGTTTAGATAAAAACTTGTTGCATAAATATACACCCATATATATATATATATATATATATATATATATATATATATATATATATATATATATATATGTATATATATATATGTATATATATATATGTATATATATATATATATATATATATATATATATATATATATATATATATATATGTATATATATATATATATATATATATATGTATATATATATATATATATATATATATATATATATATATATATATATATATATATATATATATTATGATATGGACAAAGTCCGATAATTCTTTTTAAGACATTTTTTTTATAAAATATATCTATAAAAAGAACGTATAAACATAAAAAATGCCTTAATATATGTATATATATATATATATATATATATATATATATATATATATATATATATATATATATATAGAGAGAGAGAGAGAGAGAGAGAGAGATATCACACACATACACACGCATGTATATATATATATGTATGTATGTATATATGTATGTATGTATATATGTATGTATAGTTATGTAATGAAAAGTTTGGTAATCCGTGTGGATAATAATAAAAAATAAGTCCACATTTGCTTCTTTATATCTTTTCTTTTTTCCCCTTTGTCTCGTTTCCTGTGAGATGACTTATTAAATAGGTCAAACTCTGGTACTTACCCGCCTCCCTTACTCTTAAGTATTTTAATAAAAATACATTTAAAATTATTCCTATCTCTCCCTTCCTGATCTAATTTCGACCATATCTGCCGCCGTCCTTCCCCTCTCGCTCTCTCTATCACCTTACATCAACTTAAAACTACCCCTCAAAAGTGTTTACAAATAATACGTAAATTTAAAGCCATGTTTTATGCTTGAAATGTGATCCGAGGAACCAGGAATAAAAACAAACACCACCCTAGGGAAATAAAATATAATCAATGGACCCTTATGGCATTCTTTTTTTCTAATTATATATATGCATATATATATATATATATATATATATATATAAGTATACATATACACACACACATATATATATATATATATGTATATATATATTTATATATAAACATATACATATATATATATATATATATATATATATATATACATACTTATCTATATATATATTCATATATATATATATATATATATATATATATATATATATATATATATATATATACATATACGATGAAAATTTAAAAAAATGACGATGTATCTTGCTTTTGAAACAATTAATTATTCACTCGACGGTAATTTACAATAGCCTGAGAAGACACATCATTATGCGTTGAAACATGACTGCAATTGTGTAGCGATTCTTACATTTTTTTTTGATAGATAGATAGATAGATAGATAGATAGATAGACAGAGAAACATAGATAGATAGATAGATAGATAAATAGATAGATAGATAGATAGATAGATAGATAGATAAAAAGATAGATAAATAGATAGATAAATAGATAGATAGATAGATAATTGTAATAATGATGCTAGTAGGACTCAGAAACGTAATCCTTAAAGACAAAATCCCAAAGATAGAAGCTGGAAATTCAAATTTCATCGTCACTTAATTTTTGCTCTGACCAATGCTTCTTACATTGTATCAGTAGAATGTAAAAACGACCTGAACGTCACGATTTAAAACAATATCAAGATGAGAAAAAAACGACTTAGAATTATTTTTTTTTCTTTTATTAAATAGTAAAACCTACCGACTATCCGATCAAATGCGCTAAAATCGTACGTTAACTCGTAGCCTTCGTCTCGGGAGGAAATATATTTCACATGACGACTAGTCTTACCCAATAGAGAGAAATAAATAACCGTAAATAGTTGATGTCTTCTGCCTTTACTGTCGCTATAATTACGTGCCTCCACTGCTTCCCCACTTCATTATAACGCTCACTCCCTCTCTTGAGAGTTCTCTCATCAATCTTTGCATTGAACACCTCCCTATTGTCTGACGTCACCGTACCCACTTACTCAACGTTACTCCTTTCTTGATAAGATCGGCTGTCAATCATCCTTAATTGTGAACATTTCTCCTCCTTATTCTAAACTACTTCTTGTGCGTCTTTCTTCCTACACCAGAGCTCCTCCTTCTTTAGATCGATTCGCCTTCGAACCGCCCTCCCCTATTCAAACACATTGTCTTGCTCTCCTCATCCTGCCTCCAGGGTTGCACCTCCTACCTCCATATTCCCAACGGCTTGGATTCATGCTTCGCTTTATTGTTACATTCCTTGACGCCCTTTCCGTGTTTTTCTTCATGAACCTCTTTTCTGTTCGATCTAATCAAGCCGCAGTGCCGTGGAATATCGATCATTCATTCGGGCAATGTTGGGGAGCGAGATTGAATTTAGGCTTCCGATCGATTGTTCAACTGTATCCGTTCGGTTCGGGGAAAGAAGGCAGGCGGATTCCTGGGGCCCGGTGTTAAAAGAGGTCGAGAGAGGCGTAGATGAATAGATTGAGAACTGACCTCACAGACGCACGCTCTCTTTCACACGCGCACACACAACAGATATATACGCAAACGCTCACGAACGTACACACACACACACAAATATATATATATATATATATATATATATATATATATATATATATATATATATATTGACTGATTGATTAATAAATTAAGCAATAGATCGATGGACAAGGTTGTTCAGGCCATAATATAGAACTTAGATCAAAACATAGCGGAAAAACCTAAAGTAGATCCATAAATACATGCATATGCATATATATATATATATATATATATATATATATATATATATATATATATATATATATATATATATATATATTGGTATGTATGTATATATTTATGTCTACATGTGGATCTACTATTAGGTTGGTACAAAAATAATGACGTAATAATGTCGTTTTTTGACGTATTTTTTAACGTCAAAAAACGACATTATTACGTCATTATTTTTGCACCAAAGTTATATATATATATATATATATATATATATATATATATATATATATATATATTTCAAGAAAGGTGCAATCAATTTACATATTCATGAATTATTCATACATAAAACAAATACAAAGGTTAATGATTAAATGGCGAGACATCCATCTTCGCGAACAATTTAATAATATTCAAAAACCCCGAATCTGTATAAACAGTATAAACAAGAACACAATCTATTTCATACCTGAAGATGTCTGTAGGAACAGACGAAAGCTTATAAAATAAAAAAAGATCTAATGCAACGGAAATTTATAAAACAGGATCTTTTCATTCTTAAACAGATTCGGGGTTTTTGTATATTATTGAATTGTTTACGAAGATGGATTTCTCGCCATTTAATCATTAACCTTTGTATTTGTTTTATGTATGAAGAATTCCTGAATATATATATATATATATATATATATATATATATATATATATATATATATATATATATATATATATATATATATATTCTAAAGGTTATATTTAGTGGGCGCTTCAGTTTGAGTAGATATACCATTTATTTGAAAGAGCGGCGTTAATGTCAAGCGACATACAGATTCGGAAATCTCTTTCTTTTATATATAATTTCACCCCGTGGAAGGCGATAAAGTCACTAAGACGCAAGAGGTTACTGAGACTGAAAGAGAACGGGAAAAGCTAGAAATTACAATAAAAAGGGAGTATTAAAAAGAAAGAGATATATGGCGACTGATCAATCGCTAGGCTGGTTGACATTAATTTCATTGTTTAAAATAAAATCCAGTGTGCCCATTAAATATGACTTATACAATAATAATGTCGTATTTAAAAATTTCTTACTTCATCTCTATTCCTCATGCTTTTTCTGTCTGTCTGTCTTTTTCTATATCTATCTATCTATCTATCTATATATATATATATATATATATATATATATATATATATATATATATATATATATATATATATGAGTGTATGTGAGTATATATTAGGTTGGTGCAAAAATAATGTCGGTTTTTGACGTTAAAAATACATTATTTTTGCACCAGTCTAATATATATGTGCATGTGAGTTTATATATATATATATATGTATATATATATATATATATATATATATATATATATATGTATGTGTGTATGTTAGCATATATATATATATATATATATATATATATATATATATATATATATATATATATATATATGAGTCTATGTATGCCAATTCCTGTCGCTGAGACTTGATCAGACTCATTTGTGTTTCTTCAACACGCACGCACACACACACACATATACTCATTATATATATATATATATATATATATATATATATATATATATATATATATATATATATATGTATGTATATATATATATATATGTAAGTATTATAGTGTGCAGCTTATATTTTATATCATAAAGAAACAATTTATAAAAAGAAATAGAATTGCAATATTAATGTGATTAATGGCGAAATCACTTCGCTAACAAGACTTAATGAGACATTAACTTACTATCAATTCCTTGAATAATAAGATCCTTATATTCGGGTTAATAACATTAACATTGCTATTTAATTCTTTACCTATATTGTTTCTTTATGATATAAAATATAAGCTGCACACGCTAATATTTTTACAACATTAAAACACAGCACAGTAATAAGAAGAAAATCTGTGGAAATCTGCTATGATATTCTTACTCTGCCAGTTGAATAATACATAACATTTGACTTTAACTGATGATAAGAACATTTCTGGGATTTATAAATTTTCAAAATTCAAACAAAATTCTCACTTGATCGATTTGAACAAGAATTCTAGCGTCACGGCATCGCACGCTCCAAAACGTATTTATCTGTCAATATATACAGTGTAACCCGGATATAAGAGAGTTGACGGGACCGGAGAAGAAGTCTCTTATATCCGTGTTTCTCTTATATACGGGTTTGGTCTTTTATATATACATTAACACAGGCTCTAATTTAGGACCAGATACAATTTCTCTTATATCCGGGTTACACTGTAGCATAATTAAAAAAAAAATCTTTCCGTCTACACATATTACTTCTTAGTATTTGATTATGTATGGAAAACATTGCCCCCTGAAATGACAATTTGAAATTGTTGAAAGTACTCGGCATATGTCTTCTATCTGACATCTACTGACAAAAAGATCTTATTCAAAGAATTGATAGTAAGTTAATGTCTCATTAAGTCTTGTTAGCGAAGTGGTTTCGCCATTAATCACATTAATATTGCAGAGTTTTGTAGGCGGACCTGCCTGTCCACTCTTCAGGAGGTATAAGTAATTTACTATATATATATATAAATATATATATAATTATATAAACTATAAACATATATTGTTAAATATAACAGTCAATAAATGTCTGTTATGTCCGATCATGAGCCGCTCTAATATTCGTAATTTGTTTTAATTTCGGGTGAAAATAAAGACAAAAATAGTCCAACATTTGGATAGTTTTTATTAAGTTAGTACTTGATCTAAGCTTTCGGCTCACATAAGCCATCTTCAAAGTGATTATACGGACAATTAAACAAAGATATTTATTAACGAAGATAATAATTTGTTATGCTGACATAGAAGATTGCTATGTGACGATAACGGCCGCAGAATAGCAACCGCAGGTCGCGAGTTCAAAATGCGATTCTATGGCGTCACACGACGCGAGAAGCAAAAATATTAACAGAACCATATGATCACCGAAGTTAAGCAACGTCGAGCCTGGTCATTATATATATTGGTGACTACTTGGAAATTCTAGGTGCTGTAAGCTTGGATGTGTGGGTGGTGTAATGGACTGTTAATCGGAGGGCCGAGTTCCAATTTCCGTTGGGGTCGTTATATTCACTGAGGCACGAATACCCTTGGGAAAGGCATGAAACCGCCTCTGTTTTACCCAGATGTAATAGGTTAATCAATAAGCGGTACATCAATAAATCATTGTTATCTACCCCCCACCCAAATTCTTACAAGCTAAAAATATTATCTGGCTTTAAAAAAACCTGTAACGGGTTGATAAATAATAGAAAACGAATGAATCTATCAATAAAATTATATTCTATATTAGACCCGCGGGAAATGGCTTTTGTACACAACGCTTAGGGACAGATATTAAATTGTGTTTATTTGGTGTCTATCATGAGCGATAATTGTAGTATTAGTTTGGTGCAAAAATAATGTCGGTTTTTGACGTATTTTTTAACGTCAAAAACCGACATTATTTTTGCACCAAGCTAATATTAATGAGGAATAAATCTAGGCGTGCAGAGCAGTCCCCAATGTGGATCGAACTCATGACAGTTCGAATGGTCTGCAAGACAAATCTGTTAGACAATTGTTGTTAATGCGTTTGATATTGAATCAATGAAGCATCTTTGGCGCCGTATGAAGATAAGCCCAATAAACAACTGTCACGGAATTGTATTTATACAATTCGTTCAATAAAGAAAGAAAGTGAGAGAGAGAAAGAAAGAGAGAAAGAGGGAGAGAAAGATAGATAGATAGATAGATAGATAGAGAGAGAGAGAGAGAGAGAGAGAGAGAGAATAAAATAATTGATACTGAAGGAGAGAGAATAAGAGAACCGCAGAGAGGGAGTAAACGAGAGTAAAACAGAGACAAAGTGAGAGAAAAGCTGTGACGTAGGACGCACTGATAATACATTTTGTGTAGAACTTTTTTAAAGTTCAGTCTGAAGATATAACAAGTATATGTTCTGCGACACACACACACACACACACACATATATATATATATGTATATATGTATAGGAGGAGGAGGAGGACAACTCTGAATTCAAGACCTGCGGAAGGTTGCTGAGGGACCTTGTGGCACGTAGTGCAACAGGTCTCTGTATTCGGCCCTTGAAAAAATGTGGTTGGTTCTACACAGAGCCTTCACCACTATAATCAAATCATATGTGCTAGTGTCTTGGCTGTCGGTTCCCAAGAACTGAGCTGCTTGACCCTCATACGTCGAATATGTCGGAAATCCACCATATATATATATATATATATATATATATATATATATATATATATATATATATGTATGTATGTATGTATGTATGTATATGTTAATTGGGATCAAATAAAATATAGAGCAAATCCGGATTAATATCCGATAGAATGATAGGAAAAGGAATAAATAGTAAACGTCTACCAATTTAATATGTTTCGATTTTATTTGAGCTTCATCAGAAAATGAAAAATGAATGAGAAAAAAATTCTGGTATTTTTACTTTTGGGTTGTTTGTGTTTGAGGATTGCCTAACCAATGTAAAACAAACAACACAAAAATGATAAAAAAGCAGAATGTTCTTTTCTCCATATTTTATTTACTGAGGAAGCTAAAATAAAAGCGAAACATGTCAAATTTATAACTGTTTCCTATGTATTCCTTTTTCTATTAGACTGCCTGAAATTATTATGCAAATCATATAAATCTAAATAACAGGAAATTTTTTTGAAATAATCTTTGTCAAATTTTAACCGATTAAATCAGACCAATACGTTAGCGAAATCTTGAGGTATTTTCAGCATGTTTTATTAAAGTTATTGGATTAATTACAAAACCAGCAGTCTGATGTTATTATGTAGACTAGTAGCATGGCCCGGCGTTGCCCGTGCTTGATTCAAAAATCGTACGACTCATACAGCAATCGCTATCACTTGACTTAAAATATTTTTGCCCTTCCTTGCTTTTAAAGTAGTGCCCTTTGTCGTGCTGATGTTGCTACATGCCTTACTTCTTGCCTATCTAATATTCCGAATTTTTTCTAAGCTCTATACTAAACATTAAATCTGTTACGAAAAAAGAACTAAACAAAATGAACACAAAATGATCAGATTTAAAAAAGGACTCGTAACTGGAAAAACCGAATGAAAAAAGAATGTTAACAACAAATACTTTTTCGCACCTAACCCAGTTCTGCGGAATCAGAGTCAACGTTGAGTTTAAGCAAGCGAATGAGCCAATTGGAGTAAAGTGCCATGCAGATTTTAATTTTTCCCACTTGTGACGAATGCAGCAATCGATTTTTTTTTCATGCTAGCATGCTAGTTAACATTCGTGTCAGTCAGCTGTTGGCTCTCACGCTGGCCAATAGAATCTTCCTGCCTATTCGTGGCAGCCAGCTGTAGGCTCTCATTCTGTCCAGTAGAAAATGGCCGCAAACTACATGAAAACTGACGGAGAAGCATGAAAAAATCGATCATTTCCACTATCGATGAGAGTTGGGAAATGCAATGTCTTGGCCTTCCCGCTAACTTGGAGCATGTGCATGTAAATTTTGGTGCAAATCCGTCAAAAATTGCGGCCGTGCATTCGTTAAACACACAGACACACACATCCTGCGTTTTATATATAGAGATTAAACTAATATTAGATTAACGCCTCTGAAATCTAATAAAAATATGTTGAAATATGTGCAACTGAAAGCGTCTAAGAAACGCTGAAAAACAGAACATAACAAAGTTATTGAGCGCGGGTTTTGTCACATTGAAGATATCAAAGGAGCTTCACAAAGATCATCGCACAATCAAGAGAACTGTTGAAAATATAACTCCTTTGAGAACTGGAAGCATTGTGAAAAGCCTGAAGAATTTGTCTCCTCGAAGAGAACTTAAACTAAAGTGAGTTATAGCGAAACCAACCACTTTTGACCAGTGCTCAGATGCTTGAACAGGCTATGGAACTGAGTGAATTAAAAAAGATGAGGAGGTATAGAATATTTTACAAATTGGAATCTGTCAAGAAATCGTTTCAGTGAAGCAAATATTTCAAAGCGTCAAAATTGGGTCAACAAATACATATAAAATTGACTTTCAAAAGTAATTTTTACAGACGAATCTCGGCTGACTATCGATGGACCTGATGGATGGGTTAAAGGATGGATTTTATCGGGAGCAGATGTGCCTATGGCTAAAGGAGGCGGTAGTGTCATGTTATGGGCTGGAATTGTCGACCAAACCATAATTTGACATTACATAAGTCGATGAAGAAGTTAAATTGAACAATACCAACTATTGCGATGTCATGGACAAGACTTTCTTTGAATGATACAAATCCCAGCCTCACAGTTTCAAAGTAAAGTTTATATTTATGCAGGACAATGCTACGTCTCATGTATCTAAGGTTACCCGTGAATTTAATAGGGTAAAATGTTTACCGGAGAGAAGCTAATGTAATGACCATCATGATGTCCCGAATCCGATCGAAAATCTATGGTGAATTTTGAAGATGAAATTATATGAAATTTGTAAACAATATAGCAAGAAAGTAGACGTATGGGAAGCAATTAAAACCACCATATCAGAAAATGAATCTGCTAATGTAAATAATTTAACAAAATCAATGCATAATAGATTATTGGTTGTTATTTAGATGAAGAGTCACTATATTACGATGTGAATGTTTCAAAGATTTATATATGTTTGTTATTTGTTCTATTATAGGTATTGATCAATTATTGATGATTTTATTACTTTGCTATTAAAGAAAAATGTGATTTTCTGTTTTTGAATAGTAACTTCAGACTGCAGTTTAAAAAAAAAATAAATCCAATACGTCGAAATTAAAAACTTAAAGTTGACTGACGGATTTTTGCAGGTTGAAATAGATATATATCCGCCATATGAGGTAATTTTGAATTTTGTTGCGTAATTTATATGCTGTGTTATAATAAATACATTGATCTGTTTGGTGGATCAATTTTAATCTTTGATATTACTTAGATCCACTTGGATTATATGCCAAAGGATTTATTACCTGTACTATATCTATGGAGACACGGTGGAATAATGGATAGCGGATCGGATTAAGAAATCGGAGAGTCGAGTTTGAATTCCAATCGAATCCATTACATTCACTTACGTGCCTGGGAAAGGTATGAATCCTCTTCTTCTCCCTCCAGCTATGGGTAAATAACAGGACAAACCGGGTCTACTGCAGAAAGAAATGCCAACCTACTGCAGGACCTACTGTATCATATATCACATATGGCTGACTGACTGAGGAGGCATAGTGGAATAATGGATAGCGGCTCAGATTGAGGAATCGGAGAGTCGAGTTCGAATTCCAGTCGAATGCATTACATTCACTTACGTGCTCTTAGGAAAGATATGAATCCTCTTCTTCTCCCCACACAGCTATGGGAAAATAGCAGGATAGACCGGGTTTTATAGACTTGGATGGCAATTGGTTTACTGCAGAAAGAAATGGCAACCTACTGCAGGAAAAAATCTGCCTCGTCAGTTAAATATTGAAAGACACATGGTCGCCTACGCATGTATCACGCATAGCACACAACTGACTGGCAATATATACACACACACACACACACACACACACACATATATATATATATATATATATATATATTAGTGGATATTAGCGGGTAGAATGTAGATCAACGTGTTTTAGTGTACTCAGCAATTTTCAATCTGCTTGTCTGAATCATCTTCAAGAAGCGAGTGCAAGATCTAAAAGGTCAACCAATCTAACAGTGATCTCGTCTCACAATCCTCACACTTGCTCCATATATGGCCTTTTTTGTAAATCACTAGCGGGTCTTAAATTCCACTTAAGATTATCGCACAAAATTTCATAACTGAATCAATAACCTGTCAGATCCTTATACGTCGAAACCGACGGGAGAGTCCATTATATATATATATATATATATATATATATATATATATATATATATATGGACTAGAATCAAGAAAACCTATACAGGACCAGGAATATAAACAAGATGAGAAAAAGAAAGAAAACAGAACCAAAAGACACACCCCTACCTAGATATTAACCGACAGTTATTACGACAGAGCAAAAGAGGCTTCACATCGTCGCGCCTTAAAAGCGACAAGAAAAACGATTATATTGACGGAATTCAAGCGCCCTACGAGGCTGGCATCTTGCTCTCACCCTTACACTGTAGAAACTACTAAATGTAACCGTTTCTTCTACTCAAATAGCTTCATACCTCGCACGTCTCGCCTGTGGAACACCCTTCCCAATTACTGTTTCCCTGAGAGCTATAATCTCCAACTATTCAAATGTAATGTCAATCGACATATCCAGTTACCTTGATCTATCCACTATCCTTCTCCTTATCCTTTCTTCTATTACTCCTATCTGCTCTCGCTCCAAATCTTCTGCAACCCCATGCATCCTAGTGGCTTCACGCCTTGCTCGGGGCGTAATGCTTAAAAAAAAAAAAAAAAAAAAGACTAAATTAGGAATCCGTAAATATTTGTATTCGTCATTTTGGACTAACCTTTGTAGAAGGAAGGAGGATATATTAAGGTCTAGATTTCGAATCCTAAGATTTGTTTTCCGATAGGTATCCTTTATTTGCTTCTACTATTAAATCTGTTGTAATAAAAGCACGGGTACTCACTTTTTTTTTACCTGTTTCTACCTATAACCCGTTTCAGACGAGAGGAGACTATATTGGGATTTAGATCTTGAAACCTGAAAAGTTGTATTCATTTTGCTGAACTCTATGCATTTCTACTATTATTTATTTTATTCGGTCGACTTAGCTCATGCTTTCATGAGCCTATCACGCCCACCACCAGGGTCCTGCATGAAGATCGAAAGGTCATTAGGGTGGTATTCTATCATAGCATGGTCATCGTAGGTGGTTGTTGGGCAACAAACTCGTCTTGCTCCATGGCTAGGTGTCCAGGACAGTGTATCACTCCCGAGTTCTTGCTTTGCTCTCCAGCAGTGTATTCTAAAGTGTATTCTGCGTACATGTAAGATTGTAGAAATATTAGGGATCGGTCCATAGAGCTGTAATTTAGTTGGCTGTTGTCTCTAAGAGATGTTAAGTATAGCTCTCAGCCTCCGCTTAGGTCCCATGAACTCTCCGGTTTTAGTGAATGTTCAAGCAGTGGCAACACACATTAATACCGCCTCTACAATGGTTCAAAAGAATCTCCGTTTGAGGTTGTCTGATAGATCAAACTTCCAGATTACAGCCATTTTATTCAGGGTGACCCAGTCTTCAGTTATGCGAATTTTCACATCCTCTTCCACAGAATTTATTTACCTTCCTTGTTATGTAAAAAATTGAACAAATTTATTCACCTGAGACTGTAGATTCACCTGAGACAGTTTGAATTGAGCCTGGCTGGTTGAAGCCTATGAATTCAGTTTTAGATGACTTGGTATAGAATCAATCATCGTTGGCTGCATTTTCTAGAGGATGTAAGGGAACTGAAGCATTGGTAATGCTGTCTGCACTGATAGCGAGGGCACCAGCATAGTCAATATTGGCCAACTTTTTTGTAGGGTATCGATTTGAGAGTATCAGTGATAAAGTTAAACCCAAAGTTAGTTTTGAATCTATCAGCACTTTTAATTGGAATAACATCACATACTAATAGCATTCCTCCTCTTCCCTGTCCCCACACCTCCCTGACCTCCCACCGTCTGAATATGTGATGGACATGTTTCACATTATTACTCTTATAATATTACTGGTTTTATTTCATCTTATTGTTGCTTTTATTCCAAAAATCTGTCTGGATAGACTCTTCATTATTATTCTTGTTTCTTTATTAGAGAAGGCATGGTGGTGTCATGGATAGAAATATCAGGGATGGCTGCATAGAACTGTGATTTAGTTGGATGTTGTCTCCAAGAGATGTTAGTTATAGCTTTCAGCATCCGAATGTAGGTTTCACTCGGCTTAGACTTTAGGGTTTTAGTCTAATGTCCAGCCATGGTGACATACATTAACACCGCCTGTAGAGTGGCTTGAATCTCCGCTTGTGGGTACATCCATTTTATTCACGATGGCCCAGGATTTAGCGATCCTAATTTTCACATCCTTTTCAGTAAAATTTGTCTCGCTTCCTTGGTATATAAAAGATTCGACAAATTTTATTGATGCACCTGTGGCAGTTTGAATGGAGCCTTGCTGGTTGAAGCCTTTGAATTCAGTTTTAGAGGCACTGGAATCGTTGGCAGCATTGTCTGGATGATGTAGGAGAACTGTTGCCTTGGTAATGGTATCTGCAGTGAGAGCGAGGTCACCAACATCTGACAACTTTTTTGTAGGTTATCGATTTGAGATTTGGTAATAAAGGTAAACCCAAATATTAGTTTTGAATCTATCTGCACTTTTAGAGGGAATCTTGTCTCTTACTAACAGCACTCCTCTTCTTCACTCTCCCCCACCTCCATTTGAATATGTGGTGAACACTTCCTTTATTATTACTCTTATAATATTACTGGTTTTATTTCATCTTATTATTGTTGCTTTTATTCGAACCCTCTTGCTGGATACACTCTTCATTATTTTTATTGTTTCTTTACTAGACGAGGCACGAGGGAGTAATAGATAGAAATATCAGGGATCGCTGCATAGAACTGTGATTTAGTTGGATGTTGTCTCCAAGAGATGTTAAGTATAGCTCTCAGCATCCGAGTTTCGGTTCCATGAAGATTAGACTCTCCGGTTTTAGTGAATATCCAAGCATTGGCACCATACATTAACACCACCTCTACAATCGTTCAAAAGAACCTAAGTTTGAGGTTGTCTGGTAGATCAAATTTCCAGATTACATCCATTTTATTCAAGGCGACCCAAACTTTAGCTACGAGAATTTTCACAACCTTTTCTGTAGAATTTATCTCGCTTCTTAGGTATGTAAAAGATTCAAAAGATTTTAATGATTCATCTGAGACAGTTTGTATTGAGATTTGCTGGCTGAAGCCGATGAATTCACACATTACATTTTGGCCGGCCTTAGTATTGTAGAATTATATATTAGAATTGGACACTCTACAAATCTTCAAGTGAAATATCCAGCAAGTCATTTCGGAAGCACATTAGCATAAAATGAAATAAAGTAGATGTTAAACTGATGCCATTCTATAAATTTTTGGTCTCCGATTCGCTTCCATAAAAGACTGATGTACTTGCTCATTAACCCTCTTGGCACAACAGATGATCTTATATTGAAGCAGCAAGCCCTAAAGTGGATGGCTTCTAAAGTTACGACAATTACCTTTTGTGTATGTTCTACCCATGTTTGGCCATACGTGTCGGAAGAGGTAGCGGCTAATGGAAAATAAAGAATTTAATTGCTTGTCATTAAAGCGACGAAAAGCATGGTTCTCGCTTTTCAAATCCCATAACACCGAAAATTAGTCCGATTTTCCCTCCTTTATTCTTGTGTAAGGGTGTTGGATAGCTGTGTATACAGGTTGTCCATAAAGTACGTGTGCACTTTAAAAAACTTACAACTTTATTTGAATTTGCGATAGAAATAATTTGTAAAAAGGATTAGAAAGAAGTAAATCTACATTTTTTAAGGTTTTATTGAAATTTTATTTAAGTTTCCATATGTCCACCGTCATTAGCAATACAAAGGGTAATACGATTTTGCAGTTCACGGAAAAAAATTTGCCAACTGATTTACAGTAATGCCTGAAATCACGTTAGTTATTTTAACTATACTTAAAACTAGGTACAGTAAATTTTATAACATTTTTTACAGATTATTTCTATCGCAAATACAAATAAAGTTATAAATTTTTTAAAGTGTACACGAACTTTATGGACACCCTGTATATATATATATATATATATATATATATATATATATATATATATATATATATATATATATATATAGTGCGATGGATAAATTGTCGCCTAAATTGGGCAACAATGAAAATAACACTGACATCTCATTTTAACTGAAATATTAACCAAAATTATATAAAAAAATATCTTGAAATAATTAAAGAATAAATTTGTTCAATAAAATCGCCATTGGTTTCAACCACGGCCTCCAGACAACTTCGGATTCTCCTTCAACTTTTCTGGGCGGACTCATTTCTTACGTTCGTGAATGCGACGATGATTCTTGACTTCAGTTAATCTTTGGTGTCACAAAGAGATTTGTTTGTCTCTCGTTCAACTGCGTCCCACACATAATAATCAAGGGGTTTAGTCTGGGGAGTTAATTGGCCAGATGTAAAGGGTGATATGGTCGCAGAAATTGTCTTATAGCCATGACTAGATTCTCCTGCATGTGTGGCATGGTGCAGAGTCCTGTTGACAGACATTGCGTTTTCCAGCAGTTGGTGATGAAATGTTCCCTAATTGGATAGAAGCCCCCACCCGCAAAAATATGACATAGTGATGAAATATTCTCTGGTCGGATAGATTCCACCCCACCCAAAAACACGATATGGTTGGGAAATGTTCTCTGATTGGATAGAATCCCCCCACACACTCAAATATACGATATGGTCATGAAATTTTCGCTGATTGGATAGAACCTCCCCACCCCACACCCAACCGATATGGTTATGAAATGTTCTTTGATTAGATTGAAGAAACTTCCACAAATAAAAGTTTGGTCAGATTTGGGGGTATGAGTCAAATCGAAAATTCTTCAGCACCCCCCCACGTTACAAGGCAAATTGTGGGTATAATTTCAAAGTCTGTTTACATTATTTACATTTTTCGCATTTTTCTTTATTGTGATATTCACGACGTTTCAGCCGTTGTACGCTCCGGCCTTCTTCAGAAACGTCGTGACTATGGCAACAAAGATGAGAACTACAGTCCGGACAATGTAAATCATCTAAATAGTTACAATACCTCATCAGAGAAATACAGGAAGATGTTGAAGTCTGCTTCTCTTACTTCCGTATTGGCGTTCTGACATCGATTGCTAACGATCGACACCACCCGCGATAACCTGACAAAGCTTAAGACTTCTTCCCGGCATTGTGGCCTCGAACTAAAAAAACAAATAAAATGCCCAATTGCAGGGAGCCGTACTACCAGGCAGCACCTCCCCATTTGCCTAATGAGGCAGGGTCAGTTTTAAACACTGATGCCTGAGGCGTTCCCAAACAGGAGTGCCAGGGGAGCTTGACAATTTCTGGCAGTAAGTGTTCGTGTAAGTGTGGGTTTCCACATTGAAGCCGAGTTCGTGCCATTAACGATCGCCGGAGGAGAAGG
This sequence comes from Acanthosepion lycidas, assembly GCA_963932145.1. NCBI lineage: Eukaryota > Metazoa > Mollusca > Cephalopoda > Sepiida > Sepiidae > Acanthosepion > Acanthosepion lycidas. The sequence goes on from OZ010604.1 coordinate 67,276,566, forward strand.
AGTAATTACCCATGATGACATAAGAAAGTTTCCTGGCCGTAAACCTGGAGAAAAACCCTAACAAGCCTGTCCATAACTAGAAGAAAGGAAAAGGAAGGAAGAAATAAAAGAGGAAGTAAAAGAAAGGAAGAAAAAGAGAAAGAAAAGGAAGAAATAAAAGAGAAAGGAAGAAGTAAATGAGAAAGGAAAAAGGAGTAAAAGAGAAAGAAAAAGAAAAGAAGTAAAAGAGAAAAGAAAGGAGAGGAAGAATTAAAAAAGAAAAGAAAAAAGAGGAAGAAGTAAAAGAGAAAGGAAAAAAAAGTAAGTAAACGAGAAAGAAAAAGAAGAAGAAAAGAGAAAAGAGGAAGAAGTAAAATAGAAAGGAAAAGAAAGGGAGAAGTGAAAGAGAAAGGAAAAGAAAGAATGAAGTACTGAGAAAGAAAAAGAAAGGAAGAAGGAAAAGAGAAAAGAAAAGAAAGGAAGAAGTAAAAGAGAAAGGGAAAACAAGAAAGAAGTAAAAGAAAAAGGAAACGAAAGGAAGAAGTAAAGGAGAAAGGGAAAAGAAAGGAAGAAGGAAAAGAGAAAAAAAAAGAAAGGAAGAAGGAAAAGAAAAAGGAAACGAAAGGAAGAAGTAAAGGAGAAAGGGAAAAGAAAGGAAGAAGAAAAAGAGAAAAAAAAGAAAGGAAGAAGGAAAAGAAAAAGGAAACGAAAGGAAGAAGTAAAGGAGAAAGGGAAAAGAAAGGAAGAAGGAAAAGAGAAAAGAAAAAGAGAGGAAGAAGCAAAAGAGAAAGGAAAAGAAAGGAAGAAGTAAAAGAGAAAGGGAAAAGAAAGGAAGAAGGAAAAGAGAAAGGAAAAGAAAGGAAGAAGGAAAAGAGAAAAGAAAAGAAAGGAAGAAGTAAAAAGAGAAAAGAAAAAAAGAGGAAGAAGTAAAAGAAAAAGGAAAAGAAAGGAAGAATTAAAAGAGAAAGAGAATAGAAGCGTAAAATGAAGAAGGGAAAAATTAAAAGAGGCATGAGAGGGAGATTGGTAAATAGAAAAAAGATGAGCAGGAAGTGAACGTAGGGCAGAAATGGAAGGAAAGAAGACAGTATAATGACAATTAGAGGGAAAGACGAAAAAAAAAAAGAACTTCTTAGGGAGGAGAAGTAGAAGATTGAATCGGTTTCTACGTTTTATCGACCCGTTGCAGGTTATTTAAAGCTAGAAAATATTTGATGAAGAAGAAAAAAAAAGAAGAAAATAAATGATATGATGAGAAAGACGAAAAAGGAAGAGAAAAAAAAAAGGAAATTAACAAAAGAAAAAAAAATGAAGAAAACCCAGAAATAGCTGAACAGGAAGAAACAAGGAAAAAAAAAAAGAAAAAGAAAGTTAAGAAGAAAATGAAAAAGTAAAATTAGAAGCAAAAACAAAGAAGTAGAAGAAGAATCAGAAAAGAAGAAGAAAAGAAGAAGAAGAAGAAGAAGAAGAAGAAGAAGAAAAGAAGAAGAAGAAGCAGAAAGAAGAAGAAGAAGAAGAAAAGAAGAAGAAGAAGCAGAAAGAAGAAGAAGAAGAAGAAAAGAAGAAGAAGAAGAAGCAGAAAAGCAGAAGAAGAAGCAGAAGAAGAAGCAGAAAAGAAGAAGAAGAAAAAGAAGAAGAAGAAGAAAAGAAGAAGAAGAAGCAGAGAAGAAGAAGAAGAAAAAAGAAGAAGAAAAGAAGAAGAAAGAGAAGGAGGAGGTGAGGGGGAGGGGACGAAGAGGAGGAAATGTGCAATATTACGAGAAAGAAGAAACAGACGTCAACGAAAGAAAGCAGTAAAAAAAAAAAAGTAAAAACAAAAATAAAATAAAGGAAACCATTAAATAATATTTTATTATGAGCACTGGGGCGCGCAATGATCGATCAGATTTCCCCATCATTATTGATAGAAGAAGAAGAAGAAAAAAGATGATGATGATGAAGAAGAAGAACGAGAAGGAGAAGAAGAATGAGGAGGAGGAGGAGGAGGAGGAGGAAGAAGAACAAGAAGAACAAGAAAAGAAGATGATGAAGAAGAACGAGAAGAAGAAGAATGAGGAGAATGAGGAGGAGGAAAAAGAAGAAGAAGAAGAAGAAGAAGAAGAAGAAGAAGAAGAAAACAATATAATGAAAAAGGAGGAAAAGACGTAAGAGAAAGAAAACAGCAAAAAAAAAAAAGAAAATAATACAGAAAGAAAGATTCAAGAACCCATGAAATATTATTTTATTATAAGCACTGGGGTACGCAAATATCCAACTGATTTCTCGACGACTTTTGAAAAGAGAGAAAAAAAAAGACATTTCCCATCCCCCAACAATAAATATAGTAATCCTCGTTGTATGTCAATAAATAAATATGACAAGCAAATCAAGCATCTGAGCCTGTTGGGAAGACGCATTAGGTAATCGACAGCCCGTGACGTCGTAATTAAGGTGAAATGGATATTATGACCGTAGAAAACAACGTTTAAAATGTCGCCGTTAAAACATTATTATCGACGCTAAACTCCCGTTGATCTCGTGCTGAACGCGTTGCCAATCAGCCTCGATGCAAACCTTGAAAGGGGGGGCAGCAGTAAACTGAACCGTTTACATTTTGAACTAACGAGACACATGCAAAAAATATAAGTGCGCGCGCACACACACATACACACGCACATTTTCAGACGAGATCAAGTATAATATACACGACCATGCGCACGCACTGTCTCACAATCGCATTCGTACAAAGCGAAATTCACGAACACAGACACTGACACGCACGCATACACGCATTTATAGGAGTAGATGGGTTCACCTATCGCCCGGTTCAAACTCCTTTTCTGCCTTCTGAACAGGGGTAGAGATTTATGTCTTATGACTTGTTTAGGATTTAGGTTCTTCTAAATTCTTCTCATTCTCTTTCAGCTCTGGTAGTTCCTTGCGTCTTAGTGGCATTATCGCCTTCCTTTGGGTGGGACTGTAATTATTAAAATAACAAAAAAAAAAAAAAATTACACAGATTTTCTCCCCTCCTCACATAAAGCCAAACACATATATACACGCACTGATACACACACACGCACACATATGCACAACATTTCTTTCGTATGAAGCCAAACGAATAAATACACACAGTAACAAACCAGCACAGACACACACACACATACATACGCATGTAAAGCCAAACACACATACATGCACTGACAGATACACACATACACTGTCACTTTCTCTTTTTCTCCTAACTACGGGACTTTGTGAGTGATGAATTATATTCCACCCTACCACTCCTTTCCTCACAGACGAAAGATCGCAACTCCCGCTGCTCTATTGCTATTTCGTTGGCATGTGCTCTGGCGAGCTACATTCCTTTGTCCCACCATCCCGGTCCTCTGCAACTAGGACTCACTCTCCTACGTACACAAGAGTGAATTATCTCTATTCCCCTTGTGTTCCATTAGTAAGAAGAAAGTTCCAATCGGATAGCTTCTACCCAAGAGCTGCTGCGTTGTGGAACCGACTCCGGCCGCATGTTTTAACAATCGCTACCCTCTTGACCTCTTCAAGTCTAAGAGTAACAGTTACATTTATTAAATAAACCATTGCTAAATCAACTTCTAAGAAAGTTGGTTCACTGTGTTGTTCGAGACAATTTCTCTCTCCAGAATTTATTCCATATACTTACATATATATATATATATATATATATATATATATATATATTTGAGTCTACCATTCGTCTATGCTTAGAATATTGCTGTCACATATGATACGGTGCTTCTGCTATCTATGTAGTGCTCCCTGATAAAATCCAAAGAAAAATCAGCAATATTATTGGTCCTGACCTGGCGTTTCGGTTTCAGACACATTGCCAGCACTGTAAGATTGCCTCCCTGGGCTTTTTCTATAAATACCTTCATGTTAATTGTTCGGATGGGCTCTTCGCTCTAGTTAGGATTTTCATAGAGACATTGTGGTATTATGGTGTATGTTGCAAGAATGGTAAGTAAGAATGTGTTGTTTTGGTGTAAGCAAGTTTAGACAGAAGACTATCCATTTTCGAATTCCCCCTTTTGGCCTTGTGCCACATTTCTGTAAATAATGCGGAATAAATATCGCTCTTCTCTAAATATACCCATGCTAAAAAAAATTAAGCTCAATACTAGACTGGCAGTAAGGTCTCATCAATTTACAGTTGAGCTGGATAGATGTAACTGTAAACAGATTTTTTCTCGCTTGTGGAACTCTCTTCCGACTCCATGCTTTCCAGCTGTTTTTGATTTTCAAAAATTTAAATGCAATATCAATCTCTATCTACCGCCCTCTAGATTACTCTTTTATTGTTCTCGCTTTTAATAATGTTTCTCCTTTTTCTTATTCTTTCACACTCAATAACACATTATCTGCCTATATTTCTGAGATGAGGTATTAGGCACACTATTTACATTACTCGGACTATTGTTCACATCTTTGTCGCTATACTTATTACAACGTTTCGGCCTTTCAGTATTTGCCTATATTTCTGAGGTGAGGTATTATGTACACTATTTACATTATTTGAACTATTGCCCTTATCTTTCTCGTCATATTTTTTACAACGTTTCGGCCTTTCAGTATCTGTCTATATTTCTGAGATGAGGTATTATGTACACTATTTACATTATTTGGACTACCGTCCTCATCTGTGTTGCTATATTTATTACAACGTTTCTGACCTTCAGTATCTATCTATATTTCTGAGATGAGGCATTATGTAAACTATTTACATTATTCAAACTATTGTCCTCATCTTTGTCGCCATATCTATTACAACGTTTCGGCCGTTGTACGCTTCGGCCTTCTTCAGGTGGTTGGAATGTCGAACTGAACCCTTTATTTCTCTCACTGGGGTAGACTGTTCTAGTTCCACGTGACATGTTTAATGGAAGTCAGTTATCAGTCCTTGAGTACACATGGCACAGTGGATAAAGGCGTTGGTTAGATCCAGTGACAAACCCAAAGAGTGTGAGTTCAATACCCGGTTAAAGCAGTGGAGAACTTGGAGAGGGAAATTAACAGGAGATAACTGATAACTGACGTGCGAATAATGTAAATAGTGCACAATAACCCATTGTGTCTTATTGGCTTTATTGCCTTACTTTGGGAAAAACAGAAAATAATAAGTAATTGTGAGGGAATATACACACTGGAGATATCAAAGGAGATTCGCACAGATCATCGAACAATAAAGAGGACTGCTGAAAATATGTGTGCGTGTGTTTTAATTTAATTCAATGACATAGTGATGAAATATTCTCTGGTCCAGTTCAACAGTTCAATGTAATTTGAACATGACGTAATAATGTCGTTACTTCAATATACACTTATATATTTCGATATAAAACACACAGACACATACAAATTTCAATTTAATCCTTTATATGACGTTACTTTGACTGACTTGAAATTGGTTCCATCAAACGTGAGAAAGCCGGAATTAAAAAGCGGTTGCGTACGTACGCAAAAAAACAATCTTTGAAACAGTTGTCACCACATTCGAAAGTGCCCGAGAAAAAAAAAAAAATGATATATTAGGTTGGTGCAAAAATAATGCCGTAATAATGTCGTTTTTTGACGTACTTTTTAACGTCAAAAAACGACATTATTACGTCATTATTTTTGCACCAATCTAATAACGTAAACTTTAATATGAATTTGCGCAAAATTACTGATGACACAAAACATCTATTCGGAAATTTGACAGGCTTAATAAAAAAAATTGATAGCCATAACTTGTCCATATTATTTACAATACATTTTTGATATACATTGCTGCGCAAAAGTAAGTGAATATTAACAAAAAAGTCTCTTTTTTTCAGATAATCAACAAATCTTAATCAAACTATATATTCATGAAAAAAACCTTTATTAAACGAATTACAACTTTCAAAACTATTTATCAGGTTGGATTTGGTTGTTTTGTTTTATGGCATATCAACCTCAGTGGGTCATTTAATGCCAACAAAAGTTTTGAAATAGATTCATAGCGATAGTTTGGAAAAAAAAAAGGTGTTTATGTATACATATATATTTGAACCATTTTTCAATTACTCATGTTTTTTGAGTACTTATCCAACTTCTTAAGAATGTATAGCTGTTTGTATTTGTCTTTTTCTTTTTTTAATATTTTTGATAATAATTTTTCCTTAAAAAATCATCGCTATTAATATTTGTTACAAAGTATATCCGGTATTAAAACCTATTTCTACACAAGTTTGGTTGCTAAATATTTGCCAATAGCAGGGTCCCTACAGCTGCTACCACTCCGGGTCAGAGGGTGACCTGGGAACACCAGCAATTAAGAGATGGTTCCACACGTCTCAAAACCTCCTGATCAGAGGCCTTGCTGCTGGATGTAGTTAATCGTCTTACTCAGGACACGGATGTAGTTTATCGTTATACCCAGGACGGTATCAGATTGGAATAAAAATATTAATACAAAATTAAAAAACAAAAACAAGATGTGCAAAAGTAAGTGAACCTTTACATCTACATTCTCTATTTTTGTTTTACATGGTTGCCAATGGAAATACTTTTTTATGCGCATGTAAAAATCAAAAGGATACGTGTTAATTTTTTGGTAAGCTGTGTATACTATAGTCAACCAATATAACTAAATGTGTATGTAAAAGACTGCAGTTATAGACTCATTTTGAAATAAGAATATACCCAAGATCAAAAGAAATTCCTGAAGCTTTAGAAAATTACTCAGTTGAAACATACAATATTATAGAGTTGGCCACAAAAAGCTGTCAGAACTATTTGGAGTGCACGTCTCCACTGTTTGACAAATTATTTGTAAATAGAATTTCTTTCGTTCAAAATTGATTGGGTATCTAGCATGGGCATTGTGCCCTCATTACATATTATTTTGCCCGTTCCACCTGCAGCAAACACCACTAAATCATAATGCTGCCACAGACATGTTTAAATTTTGGCACCAAATTCTTCGTTTCAAAAGCCGTATTATAAGTTCGCTAGACATACCGCCTATCGTTCCTCTAAAAAGATCTAGAGCATGACAGCATTTGAATCAAGAAGTGAAAAGATAGCTGCAAGCATAAGTAGACAGCAAATCCAGGCGAATCCTGCTGTGACCTATGCGAGGCTCCAACGCTTCCTGGCCAATGCTGAGACGGATATGCAATGTAATTGGCCCTGATCTGACATCTCGTCTGCAGTCGCTCTCTCACAGTGCCGTCGCCTATCTCTGTCTTTTTTACAAATACTTTCATGGTAACTGCTTCGATGAGCTGCTTTCTCTGGTTCCCAGACTTCATGAATTTAAGCGTTCAACTAGGCTGGCATCTCGCTCTCACCCTTTCACTGTCGAAATGGTTAAATGTAGCCGTCTCTTCTACTCCAATAGCTTCATGTTTCGCACTTTTCGCCTGTGGAACTCCCTCCCCTTTTCCTGTTTCCCTGACAGCTATAATCTCCAACTATTCAAATGTAATGTCAATCGACGTCTCCAGATGTCTTGATCTATCCCTCATCCTTCTCTTCATCCTTTCCTCTATCATTTCTATTTGCTCTCGCTCCATCTTTCTGTACCTCCTAACGTGATAGTGACTTCCCGCCTTGCTTGGGGTGAAACTCTTAAAAAAAAAATGTCGACAGTGCGATGAAATCTGAACGATGCCAATCTTCACGACAGAATGCCTAGAAAAATGTCACTGCTTATAAAAAAAGCAGAAACAAACTCATCTCAACTATGCTAAAGCTCATATTAATAACCTAGAAAAGTTCTGGCAAAAGATTTTATAGTCGATTGAGACTAAACTAGAACTTTTTAGAGGAACGATAGGCGGTATGTCTAGCGAACTTATAATACGGCTTCTGAAGCGAAGAATTTGGTGCCAAAATTTAAACATGGCTGTGGCAGCATTATAATTTAGTGGTGCTTTGCTGCAGGTGGAACAGGCAAAATAATATGTAATGAGAGCACAAGGCCCATGCAAGATACCCAATCAATTTTGAACGAAACTGTCTTGACCTTGTCGTAAGTTGCGTTAATATCGATGCTGGATCTTTCAATAGGACAATCATCCGAAGCATCAAAGCAAATTCACAAAAGAATAGCTTTGGAGAAAGAAATTTCAAGTCTTAGAATGGTCTAGTCAAAGTCTTGATCTAAACCCAATTGAAAATCTGTAGTTCAAGTTAAAGAAGGCAATACCTGCAAGAAAACCAGGTAATATCTAACAATTTTGGGTGTGCTGCCAAGAAGAATGGTCAAAAAATGATGCTTACTAAATGCTAGAAACTTCTTAAAAATTATAGAAAAAGATTGGTCGATGGCGTGACCTTAAAATATTAAATGTAAGATTTCACTTACTGTTGCTCATCTTACTTTTAACATTTTAATTACCGAATTTTCCGTCTTATAACACGCTGCGGCTTGGAAGACGCACCCTAATATTGGAAAGAAATTTCTAAGAAAAAAGTCATTCTCATGCAACAACATATTCACCATGCCTCCCTCATATATGGGGGCTACATATTGTTTACATTAATCACTCGTACGATTATTTTTTTATGGCAATGACATACTAGTCAAGAGCAGAAAGGTTCCCGCCGCTGCTAGTAAACAGAAAATGTTTAAGCTTGTGGCTCGGCTCCAGGAAGGTGTATAGTCTTGGAAATAATTGTAATAGCTAAGTACTGAGGTTACATTACATGAATTAGATAGATACAAATCCACGTCCCTATCACTCAAGCCAATTAGGTGACCGTCCAAGCTTACTTGAGCTTGGGCGTTGACTTACATTCATCTTGGAAGGCGCACACGTATTTTTCAGTGTATTTCTAGGAAAAAAGTGCGTCTGGTAAACCGGAAAATACGGTCATATTTCTTACAGCTTGATAATTTTTATTTTTAAGTGGTTGTAATTAATTTAATCAAGGTTTTCATTAATGAATGTGAAATTAAATGAAGATTTGGCAAAAAGAGATGTCTTTATTCAATATTATCTTAGGAGGTCACATACTTTTGCACAGAACTCTCTCTCTCTCTCTCTCTCTCTCTGTATATATATATATATATATATATATATATATATATATATATATATATACTAGTTCTAGTTTATCGCTCTACTTAGCGTACTGAGCACTCTACGTTTTAGTCTTTCTACCCGTTTTGTTTTTTTTCCTTTGGACTAAGGTCTTAAAGCACTGGTCGATTTGTTTCGTCTTCTTCTGATGTTTTTAGTTGTTTCTTCTTTTTCTTTTTTTCTTTTTCCTCGGGTACCGATTTGTCCTGACATATCTGCAATTTGAGCTATTCGTGGTTTTCCAAACGAGTACTACTATTAATATATATATATATATATATATATATATATATATATATATATATATATATATATATACACTACAGTTCAAAAGTTTGAAGCCACCACTGTTGTTCTTTTTTACTTTACTTTAAATAAGAGAAAATTATTATACATGGTTAAAAAAATGTGAGACATGATTTTTCATTGGAAATTTTATGACAAAAAGACAAAAAACATTTTCTGATTAAATTTTGCTCTCTTCAAAATATCCTCCTTTATCCTTGATTACTGCAGCACAGCACTTTTTTAGGCTTTTGCATTCGTTGACAATGATTCCATTCTATTTCCATTGACTCTAAGAGCTCTTTTACACATTTTCACTCTTCTGATAAGTTCATCCCTTGATAATTCTGGGAGCGGCTTCAAACTTTTGAACTGTAGTGTATATACTGAACTTTAGCAATCAAACTGAAAATAAGTTCAGCCAAGGCTATTTTTTAGCCAATTTCGAAGAGTATACACAATGATTATAGCGAAGATTTTAACAATTTATACATATTTACATGCAAATGTAAGAAAAAAATATAAATTGAACATTTTAATATTCAGTCCATCAAATTACTTATATTTGCTAAGAGAAATTAGCTATACGCTACATCATTGTGTATACACTTCATAATTGGCAAAAAAAAAATCCATCATTGATTCCTCCCAGTGCATTTGTTATTTGCAGAATTTTGGCAAGGTTCATTATTTCAAACTATATATTTACATGCAAATATCAGAAAGTAATTTGAACTGAACATTTTATTGTTCACTTCATCAAATTATTGGGTTGGTGCAAAAATAATGACGTAATTATGTCGTTTTTTGACGTATTTTTAACGTCAAAAAACGACATTATTACGTCACTAATTTGGCACCAACCTAATACGTATACTTGGCAATATATATATATATATATATATATATATATATATATATATATATATATATATATATATATATATATACGCATATATATATATATATGTGTGTGTGTGTGTGCGTGTCAAACGTAAGTAAATGATAGATAATTAAATAAGATAAATTAATCTCACTAGTTATACGTATGATAAGCTTTCCCCGGAGATACACCGCCATTTTTCCAAAATAATCCTCCATTCCATCAGTGACTTCGTATTTAGGCGATCCCTGCAACCCTGTAATAATATTACATTATCGTTTATCCGAAACCCCGTTGAGATTTGCACTGGTTGCATTCAGAAAGAATTTTCTCTGCGTAGAAAAAAGAGAAAAGATTTTGATTGTCGACGGGCAGGAGCGGTGTACTTAAGGCAAAAACAGTAACGGTATCACGTCCGGTTTCGTGCGGCGAATTTCCCCGGGGGTCAACCGCCTCCGCCTCTTGGCGGCGGGCGCGGACGAAAATCTCACAGAGATCGGAGGTTGTATGTGACAAATTGAGTTTGTCTGTCAAAGTTATGGCGGGCCTGATTCGTTTAGGCCGACAAGTCGGTGTCCGCTGACGGCAACAGACGCTGGAGAACGGGAACGAGACGCCGGCAGTTAAACACGTTATTTCCGCGCCGAACAAGGCAAGAAGTAATGTAGCAGATAATGTATGAATATAGGCGAAGAAATTTAGACGAAAACACACACACACATACACACACACATGTATATATGCGCAGGTTAGTGATGAAAAAACATTTATAATCCATAATAAGTATTTGTTTTTCTTTCAACATAAACATTTTCTTCGCCAGTGCATTTAATTTAGTTTATCTATCTATCTATCTATCTATCTATCTATTGACAGTGTACTTATATATATATATATATATATATATATATATATATATATATATATATATATATAAGTTACGAAGAACTTGGTAAACCGTATGGGTAATTCCAAGGAGGATGAAATCCTGAGAGCTCAATGTGAATCCAGAGCTAATATTTTAAAGAAAAACAGACCACTTTAAGGTACCATTACAATAATTTATTTCACCAAAAACCTTTTAAAGGACTCCGGATCATCGTTGTTGGAAGTGTTACTTGATGATCCGGAGTCCTTTAAAAGGATTTTGGTGAAATAAATTATTGTAATGGTACCTTAAAGTGGTCTGTTTTTCATTAAATAATTATATATATATATATATATATATATATATATATATATATATATATATATATATATATATATGTGTGTGTGTGTGTGTGTGTGTGTGTGTGTATTTAACAGTTAAAATATTTAATCCTTGAAAATATCTAAATGTATAGCCGAAAGCGCTCGGATAAAAATAACATTCGGACAGTTTTTATATAATTTATCATCCGAAAAGAAAAAAAAATATTAGATCGTATGAGAAATTGTATAAAAACTAAATAAAAGCTTCTTGTCTCTCGTATTGAACGAAATGTGCATACATACACACACAGACACACACACACACACACACACACACATATATATATATATATATATATATATATATATATATATATATATATATCTTTATATATATATATGTGTGTGTGTGTGTGTGCATGAGTGTGTGTGTGTGTGGGTTTGTGTGTGTGCGTTTGCAAATATACAGAAAAATGGGAAAGAACACGTTAGGTAAATAATCCTTTCTTTAATATTTTTTTTTTTTAAAAACAGTAATAATTATAATTTAGGCTCTACTTTTGTATTGACAAAAATAGAGCTGAAATTATAATTATTTTTTCTTATAATTATTTTTTATAATTATTATTATAATTTATCTTTTTTATAATTATTATGTTGTTACTGGAACATTTGACAAGTTTATTTTTTGTCGTCATAAGCAGAACATATATATTAAATATATATATATATATATATATATATATATATATATATATATATATATATACAAGCATAAAATATGTCCAATTTTAAAAAATAAACCAGTTTGTCTGATGATCGCAAAAGCGTGAAACCTACCGTGACAAACTCATATCTATAGAACTGAATATGTTACCTCTATCACTGATATTGAGCGCTTTCCACTAAGTGCTGCACATACAAATATATATATATATATATATATATATATATATATATATATATATATATTGTCAGAATATTCTGTATGTCTGAGCACTTTTTGGTTTACTTTTAGCCATTATCAAGGATGATTCTATTTCTACATTTAACTGAATGTATGGATTTTTTATGTATGTATCTAGAGTTCAAAGAATATTTTATTTTCCAAACACGGTCAGCATATTGCAGCCATGTTCATAGTTTATGTTGTTGAGTGTAGTTTTTGTTTTTAAAAAATAAGAATACTTCCATTATTTTTAGCCTTTTTTTTACATGTGGATGAGGTTATTATATTTGTATTATCACCGACTATATTGCGGATGGAGTTTTGTTGGGTCTCCGTATGCATTTAAATAAGACCTAATTGATATGCCTGACAAGAATGTTCACGTTATATTTCTCTGGCCATAACTCAATTTTTAATCCGTTTATCCTTTCTTTGTGGTAGCGATCACCTGCCTCGTCGTATACTCTTGGATTTCCTCGCCGTCTTGAAATCTTCCCTTTAAGTGGGATTTGATTTCTAGAAAGAGGAAAAGGTCGCGAGGGCAAAATGGTGTTTGTTAGACCTGGGGAATGTGGCTGATTCAAACCTGCTGCACAATTCATGGTCACTGTGGAACCTCGGTGATGCGACCACACTCGGCACACTTTCCTTCCAAGTATTGCAATAAACAACGGGAGTGAGCTAGAACGTTATAAATTAGTGTGCATGAGCACAGAGTTCAAGGTCAGTCTGTGTCAAGCGGCTTTACGCTGCGTACCTAATACCATAGCAACAATGCGTCTGTGTATATATATATATATATATATATATATATATATATATATACACACGAGGAAAGTATCAAGTATCGGATTGTTCCTATGATATATATATATATATATATATATATATATATATATATATATAAACACACACGAGGAAAGTATAGAGTATCGGATTATATATATATATATATATGGGAATGGTTGGAATGGTTGTTGAAACACTAACGACAACTTCATTTCATTTTAATGATGTTAGAAATACGATATGTCCCTTATTATACATTTTCATAGTTAAAGACCATGAAACCCGAGAGAAATATTTGCGTAGTTAACTCTTTTGATAATCATTAAACCCTTTCAAAATGACTGTTTCATTAAACGTAGAAAACAAAAAAGCTGACATAGATTTACAGATTTTATAGGAGATCTTGCAGCAGATTTTCACAGGTGGTTAGTGAATGTTTATGTAAATGCTGAACTTGATTTAAGCACAGTAAAGAGATAAGTAATGAAATTAATAGTAATTCTACAGTGAAAAGAGAATCTGATTTCCGTGACAGGTTCAGCAGTGGCAAGCCTGATTCTGATGTGACAAGGTCAAACTGACCAGTGACAGAAGAATCTCTTGTGTGATATTTAGGGAAAGCATAACAGTGCCTGAAATTTAGTTCAGTCTGTCAGATTATACAAAGATATGTGCCCCAAAATGACAAAGAAAAAAAAAGATTTACCACATGGCGACAGTCATGAAACAGGATAAATACTGAGCAAAACATCTTTAAACATTTTGGGAGTATGTCCTGAGAAGCTCAACAGATATGTCCACTACTCTACCTCTCTGTCTCTCTGTCTTCATATACAGTTCGGTTCGATGACTCACGTTATCCTTTGAATTTAGCTCAACTTTCCTTTCATCGGAGAAGACAACATTCTTCCAGGCTTCTACGGTGACATTTTTGTAATAGTGAGCCCATTCAAGTTCCTTAGCTTTTTTGGCTTTGCTTATTAGCGGCTTAAACCTTCGTCTACAAGATTTGTAGCCTTGTTCTGACGGACTATTGAAGAGGCAAGACTAACACTTTGCTCTTCGCTTAGACTGGCTGCAATGCCTTGCCTAGTTATAGTCCTATACTTCGCAATATCTCTCTTGATTACCCTGCCAGTTCTATCATCAATCCTTTTCTTTCGTCCCCTTGTTTCGTTCCTTGGAGCAGGAGTGACATCAATATGTGCCCTAAGCACTCGAGAGACAGTTGATTGTGAGGTTATAGCAATTTCTCTCGTAGACTTGCCTGCTTTTCAGAGGGCAATAATAGATAACAAGTGGTTCTGATGCGTGTTTTATCTGGTTAGTGACTTGAATGGCTATTTCAAGCTGTTTTTATGCCTATGAGGCTTTCTGGAATATTCTAGATTTAATTTAAGCTGTTCTAGAAATCTCTAGAATATTGTTCTGAGTGTATTGTAAAATAGTTTTCAATATTTTGTCAAAAGTTCTTTAAATTTACCAGTTTAATCATTAGAATGTGATATCTGAGTCACTTTTTTTTTGCACAGAGTTTTTTTCCTGAATCTCATTTATATCCAGATTTATAATAGAATACCTTAGGGTAAATAAACTTTATTTCCTAGGTGGTCGGGAAGGAATCTTTATATTAGTAAGATTAAAAAATATTTTAACCCCAAAAACAATAGACAAAAAATATTTTTAGTAAAAAAATCAGGCGAGTCACTTTTATCGAACAGCACTCTCTCTCTCTCTCTCTCTCTCTCTCTATATATATATATATATATATATATATATATGTGTGTGTGTGTGTATCTAGGTTCTTCTAACGGATTATCATGTATGTACGTTCATTATTGTAAGGGAAAGCAACCCACATTAAATAAAATACCTTTCATCACATTGTATCTTGAAGTGTGTATATTAAAATATTTAATATGCGTAAAACATAAGAGAACACAAAAATAACATATAATACTTATGTATTCTTTTGGCGCCTTCTTACTCACTTTAACCTTTACACATCACCTCACCGTTGACTATTTAGAACGTTCTATTATCAATAAAATCTTGCCTACAACACGGACAACACATGGTTCTTGATAATGACTGGGGCGATATTACTTGAACAAAAGCAGCCGAACAAACATGAACTTCGGAGACTTTATCCAGGATCCACATCCCAGTATACACGGTGATTGAAAAGTAATGTTAAGCTGTATGGATATGAATTTATGACTCTATGTTTCATGCTTTTGCGATCATCAGACAAACTGGGTTTTTTTCTTTTTAAAAAAAATGAGTCTATTAGCTCAGTGGTTCTCAACCATTTTTACCCGTGGTCCACTTTACTCCTGGACCACTTTTACTCTTAGTTTCTTTTGTTGGGTCCCCGCTCGTACCATTCAATGAAAAAAGCTCATTTTTTACTAATAAATAAGTTTAGGAATTGTATTATACAAATAGTAAATTTATATGATTTATCTTGTAGTAATACTAATTTAATGAAAATAAACTTGTATTCAACAACTAACAACTAACAACTTGTATTCAACATTCAACATTCTATGGAACGTTTATGTAAACTAATGAAATAACTAAATAATAAACTATTATCTAAAATATGTGAATTACTAATATCAGGTCATCCCATAAGTTCTGTCCGAATTTTAACTTTTTGTTAAAATAAACGAAATTTAAAGAGTATTTTATAATGTCTAATGGAGCCGAACATTATTTTTATATTTAGATTTAAACCGATCAAATTTTATTTCAGAGAACAATAAAATTAAAGAGAAACCTTCACTCAGTTTATGGAGAGGAATGTGTGAATGAAAGAACTTGCAGAAGATGGTTTGCAAAATTCAGAGGTGGAGATTTCACCCTTGAAGATGAAGATCAAACCGGACGTCCAGTTGAGTTTGACGAAAAGCTTCTTGAAGCAGCCCTTGAAGGGAACTTCATGGCCAAAAGGTTCTTCTTTCAATCTGGTGGGATCGCCAAGGAATAATCCACTTTGAATTCTTACCACCTAATGCAACAATTAATGTTCAAATATACTGTCAGCAATTAGAGCGTTTGAACCAAGCTTTGAGGTAAAAAAAGATCTGCTCTAGTGAATCGAAAGGAGATGATGTTTCATCAGGACAATGCGCGACCCCACACAGCAAGAACACGTCACTAAAGATCGATGAACTTGGTTGGGAGAAAATTCCTCATCCACCTTATTCTCCCGATCTTGCTCTTCAGACTACCATTTGTTTCGTAGCTTACAGAATCATTTGGAAGAAACAGCTTTTGTAACACAGGAAGAGGTTAAAACTGACATTTGTGAGTTCTTTGAATCAAAGCCAAAAGAATTTTACAGTAATGGAATTAGTAAGCTTGTTAATAGATGGAAGGAAGTCATAGATAATCAGGGAAAATACATTGTTCATTGAATCTGTAATTAAATGTAACGTTTGGTCACTTGTTTTCTTTATTCAAAATTCGGACAGAACTTATGGGATGACCTGATAAATTAAAAAAAAAAATAGTGCAAATTTATTCAATGACATCCCTGTGGTTGTTGCTGCTCTGTGGGTTTTTTTTTATATTCAGCTCGATCGATATCAATGATAGTCAAAGATCACCCCTTTTTACAATGTTGTTTCTATTACTATATTAATTTATATCAATATTTTTATTTTATTTTATTAAATTTAAAAATTAAATGGCGTGGAATCATTCAACAACATCACTTGAGAAGACACCAGAAATGTTGAAACAAAATGGCTATATGTTATGATTTTCGAATAAATTATATTAGCTCTACTCTGTATTGAGCACTCTTTTAGGAATAGTATTTGTTGGTTATTGGAATTTATTCGTTATACACCAATCCTATACTTGGATATATATATATATATATATATATATATATATATATATATATATATATATATATATATATGTGTGTGTGTGTGTGTGTGTGTTTCTGTATTTAAGTGTGTATATGTATATATAATTCTAAGTATCGTTTCCCTCCTGAAGGCAAATTTGATTATGAAACAAAGTTAAATATGAATTAATGCTGACACCAAGATATAAAATTTATATTAAATTCATATTAATGACCAAGACTGAAGAACTTATTTTTTTTCCCCTTTTGCTCAGAGAATTTATAAAAATATTTATGTGTCCGTTTGTCTTAATATATTCGCTCAGTCGTAAACAGACGCACGCATAAATAAATGCTTTATGGCTTTTAAGCAACAGGTATAAAGCAAACAGTCATTTAAGATGCTTTTATTGAATTAAAAAAAAAGGAGGGTCAACATGCTGAATCCCTTTTGGAAACAGATTTTATTTCGTCGAAGATTGCTGCTAGCTATTGCACAGGAGTCGTTTAGTGTAAAATTATTTACTGGGCTTAGATTGACATGGGCCCATTAATTTTAAGCACATCCCCTGGGATTTGAATCTTGTTATAATGGGTGCTGGAAGTGCATTCAGCTTTAATATCCGCTCAATTCTGTTTCGATCGTATCGCGCTAACGCCTTTGGAAATGCATCAGCCCATCTTTCTCCAGCCATAGCTTAAATAACAGGGCTTTCATTACTTGAAAAGAAAAATCTGTTGTGGGAGAGGAAACTTACAGCCTGATTTTTTTTTCAGTTCATAGGCAAAACCAGAACTTTCTCGAACTTCTCACTTGTGGAAACTCCGTTCTAGCTCCATGCTTTCCAACCAACTTTACTCTTCAAAAATTTAAATGCAATGCCAATCGCACTATTTACATTATTCGGACTATTGTCCTCATCTTTGTCGCCATATTTATTACAACGTTTCGGCCCTTGTGTTTTTTTTGGCTCATATTCTTCAGGTTACATGGAATGTTGAACTGTACCCTTTATTTCGTTCTACGTTATCAGTTATCTCCTGTTAATTTTTTAATGCCTCTCTCCAAGCACTCCACCGCCTTAACCAGGTATTGAACTCATATTCTTTGTGTCC
>OZ010604.1:67299693-67342193 GCA_963932145.1 Acanthosepion lycidas
AGTTTTCGGTTCTAGGTAAACATTCAACTGATTTAGGCTCTATCGCCATTATAAATTGACATCATACAATATTGGTCATTATTTTCCTCGATTTCGTTTTAACTGACCTTAGTTGCCTTTCGCAAATCTCGATACTGTTTTCTCAACAAGACAAATATCATGGCCCTCCCCAACTTCAGGAAATGTACAAAGCAACTGTATTTCATTGATTATTTCAGTAAAATATGTTAAGCCTTGTAAATAATGTCCTGTCCTTAAGACGCGTAAGGTATGAAAGTTGTATTCAAAAGTAATACTTCTTATGGGTAAGAGAGAGAATTTCTTTTCTTTATTCTTTCATTCATATTTTCTTTCTTTCTCGTAGCTTTTCTTTCGTTTTTTCAGAGATAGTATTTTTATTCATTCATTTTTTCTTTCTTTTACTTCGTCTCACTTTCTTTCTCATCGCTTTTCTTTCCTTCTTTCGTTCGTCTCTCTTTTTTTCTCGTTGATCTTCTTTCCTTCTTTCAGGGATAGTATTTCTTTCATTCAGTCTTTCTTTCTTTCTCTTATCTTGTGTCTATTTTTGTTTTTTTCTTAGTTTATTTCAATTACTTTTTAGTTTGTCTCTCACTTATCACATTTTTATTTTATTTTTCCTTTCTGACTTTCTTTCTATTACTTTATATCTTTTTGTTTATTGGATTCGTTTAGGTTGTCTCCTTTTAGAATTTGGTTTCTTTCTTTCTTTTTTCTTTCTTTGTTTGTGTTTGCGTCGTTTTCTTTCATATTCTTTCTTTCTTTTTCTTTCTTTTTCTTTCTTTGTTTCTTTCGTTCTTTCTTTCTTTCTTTCTTTCTTTCTTTCAGTTTGCCGCTGTTTCTTTTTTCATACTTTTTTCTGTTAGTTTTGTCTTTATTTCTGCCCTTTCATTCTTTCGATTTGTTACTTTTTCTTTCTTTTCTTTCTTTTTGTTTCTTTGTTTCTTTGTTTCTTTCGTTCTTTCTTTCTTTCTTTCTTTCTTTCTTTTTTCTTTCTTTGTTTGTGTTTGCGTCGTTTTCTTTCATATTCTTTCATATTCTTTCTTTTTCTTTCTTTTTCTTTCTTTGTTTCTTTCGTTCATTCTTTCTTTCTTTCTTTTTTCGTTCTTTGTTTGTGTCTGCGTCGTTTTCTTTCATATTCTTTCTTTCTTTCTTTTTCTTTTTTCTTTCTTTGTTTCTTTCGTTCATTCTTTCTTTCTTTCTTTTTTCGTTCTTTGTTTGTGCTTGCGTCGTTTTCTTTCATATTTCCTTTCTGTTAGTTTCTCTTTCTTTGTTTCCTTCTGCTTTCCTTTCTTTCTTTTTTGTGTCGTTTTCTTTCTTATTCTTTCTTTCTTTCTTTCTTTCTTTTCCCGAAAACGTGCCTGATTCTTCTGATTGAAGAGATCTCGCTTTCAATAATATCATTGAAAACTGGAATGAAAAGAGGTGTCAAGAAATGAAATATATTATCTCCTTTTCTCTAATTCGAACTTTCTCGCAATGACTAGTTCCGATTGATGGCGGATGATATTAAACAAAGAAAAAGAGTAAAAAAAAAAGCGATGGAAATAAGAGGAAAAGCAACAGACACAAAAGTTGAAAAGTGAAGTTATTCGCGGTGGTGGGGGGAGGGATAAATTCGAGAAGCCACATAAGAATTTGGAAATGAAGAGATAAGAAAAATACGTTAATCAAGAGAATGATCATAAAAGGTAAAAGGTCAAGAAAAAGAGTAAAAAAAAAAGGAAAACAAAAGTGATATTAAGAAAATAAGAAGATCGAAGAAGAGAAGTAGGAGGGATTTTAAAAAGTGAAAAAAAAAGATGGTGGTTAAACATCAAGCAAGAAGAGGAGGTAGAGTTGGAAGGAAAGAAAGAAGGAATTAGTGGTAGAAGAAGAAGAAGAAGAAGAAGAAGAAGAAGAAGAAGAAGAAGAAGAAGAAAGGAAGAAGAAGAAAAGAAGAAGAAGAAAGGAAGAAGAAAAGAAGAAGAAAAAAGAAAAAGAAAAGAAGAAGAAGAAGAAAAAGAAAAGAAGAAGAAGAAGACAAAAAGAAGAAGAAAAGAAAGAAGAAGAAGAAAAAAAGAAAAGAAAAAGAAAAGAAGAAGACAAAAAAGAAGAAGAAGAAGAAGAAAGGAAGAAGAAGAAGAAAGGAAAAAGAAAAAGAAAAGAAGACAAAAAAGAAAAGAAGACAAAAAAGAAAAAGAAGAAGAAAGGAAGTAGAAAAGAAGAAGAAAAAGAAAAGAAGAAGAAGAAGAAGAAAAAGAAAAGAAGAAGACAAAAAGAAGGAGAAGAAGAAAAGAAGAAGAAGAAAAGAAAAAGAAGACAAAAAAGAAGAAGAAAGGAAGAAGAAGAAGAAAAGAAAAAGAAAAGAAAAGAAAAAGAAGAAGAAAAGAAGAAGAAGAAGAAGAAAAGAAAAAGAAAAAGAGGACAAAGAAGAAGAAAAAAAGAAGACAAAGAAGAAGAAGAAGAAGAAAGGAAGGAGAAGAAAAGAAAAAGAAAAAGAAGAGAAGAAGAAAGGAAGAAGAAGAAAAGAAGAAGAAGAAAGGAAGAAGAAAAAGAAAAGAAGAAGAAGACAAAAAAGAAGAAAAGAAGAAAGGAAGAAGAAGAAAAGAAGAAGAAGAAAAGAAGAAGAAGGAAAGAAGAAGAAGGAAAGAAGAAGAAGAAGAAAAGAAGAAGAAGACAAAAACAAAGCAGAAGAAGAAAGGAAGAAGAAGAAAAGAAGATGAAGAAGAAGAAAAGAAGAAAAAGAAAAGAAGAAGAGAATATCACTTTATTGATTTGTTTTATGCTGAAAATATCTGTTTTCATCGTTTTTGTTTATAATTTAGCACGTAAAATCAATATTTAAATTCAGCTAAAAATTACAGAAAAATAAACAACCGAACCACAAAAAAAGGAGAAATAAAATCCTTCTTCTTATTCCACAAGAAAGTTCTTATATTCTTATATTGAGATATCAGATTGTTTTTGATATTTTTCCATCCTGTCTTGTGTCTATTCTCTTTCTCGCCCGTTCAAGACTTGCGAATGAATGCTTATAAAACATGGAGGAATTCACTTTTTTTTTTCCCTTCCCGTCGGCCCCTGAACAGAGCTGAAGGACAGATTAACAAAGGTTAATCAATAGAAAAAAAAAGGTAAAGTAAGAATTATATAACCAAGAATATAAAATATTTCTAAGATAAGAAGACATAAAAAAAAAAGAAATAAAAAAAAAAAGAAATAAAAAAAGAAATAAAAAAAAGAATGTTATTTTTCTTTGGTGTCCTGCGATCCTGTCTGAAATCCTTTAGAATTATCTGATTAGAATGATTATCCAATCGATTTTCTGGTTGCAGAAACGATGTAATCAAAACTGACTCTTTGCTGAAAACTGATTTTTCTCGGGTGTCAGGTGGGAAGAACTTTATAGGTTCTTCTAGATTTAATCTTGTTTCTACGAAAGCAGAAATCGCCATTTTTGATATTAATTTCTTTTCCATTCACAATATTACCGAAATTCAACAGCTGCATCTAATAATAATAATAATAATAATAATAATAATAATAATAATAATAATAATAATGCAAAAAGAAGACCAAAAATGAAAAACAAAAAACAAAAATGGAAAAAAATAAAAGAAAACTTCCATATCTTTAGAAAAATGGGCTTTCCCGATGTAACAAGCATAGATATTGAATTATATCAGATTACTGTTAGTTTATTTGTTTTACAAAATTCCAGTTAGTACAAGACCCGATAGCCACTCAAGGTAGAGTATAGATTGAAATCAGTAATGATGAATGAGGTGCGAGATACGAAATGAAGAGAGAGTAGAAGGAAGTGAAATCTTATAAAGAAAGAAAGGAGAGATGATGATTGAGGTTTGAATTGAAGTGCTAGACGTCGAAGTGTTCAAGTAAGAACCAACGTGGGAATCTATTCCAGAACGTGATTGTTCTTGCGAAAAAAATGAAGTGAAACATTCTTCTTACAATTGCAATGCGTGGAAAATGCGGATGCTTCAACTCCATGGAAGCAGCATTGCCTATCCTAGCTGTAAAAGTCTGAACTAGTAGAAGTTTTTTTTAATACTAACATTCACAAAATTTATGACTCGAGAGCCTTTCCAGGTAGAGCGGTACGGTTAAAATGGTCATACCGAATGAGGTGTGTGACTTGAATGAAACTGGGGTTTTTTGTAAATTGAAATTGTGAGGATAATTGACTCTTGACTTGAGGTGGTCAACGATGTTGTATGCAGGACAACTTAACACCGCCGATTGAACACCGCTGACTGCACACCACCGATTCAACACCGCCGACTCAACACTACCGACTCAACACCACCGACTCAACACTGCCGACTCAACACCACCGACTGAGCGCCGGGACAACTCAAGACTGAGACTGAGGCAACTCAACACAGGAAAAACATAACTTTTTTTTATTTTTTTTATAAACGAATAAAAGTAATTTATTAAGAATTAAAACTTAATAAAGTAAATTGACATATACAAAATAAGACTTTTGATTTACTTTATTAAATAATAAACTACGTTACGATTTATTATACTAAATGATTAAAAACAAAAAAAACTTCATTTTATTTGGCGTTTTTCAATCTACTTTATTAAAAAATAATTAATAACAAAAAACTGTTCCCTATTTTGCATAATACCTTTTCAAATGCATCATTTGAAGAAAAAATATTCACTAATTAAGGTTTTTATCCTTAATAAATTACTTTTAATCGGTTATCAACAAGTTATGTTTTTCTGGCACTGAGTTCTTTCGGGGCTTTTTGTCTCAGTCTTGAGTTGTTTTCAAATAATAATGATTTTAGTGATTTAGTCTTAGTACTTAACCCATAGCTGGAGGGAGAAAAGATGGACTCATATCATTCCCAAGGGTATTTGCGTGTAAGTGAATATAACGAACCTAACTGAAATTGGAGTTAGCTCTTCGATGAAAAATTGCGAGCCACCATCCATTATAACACTTTCATATCCAGTTTAGAGACCCTGGTATTTCCAAGATGTCACCTATCTAGGTACGGACGAGGCTCGTCGTTGCTTGACTTTGGTAATCGTACAGAAACCGGTTTTTCAAGATGATGCGGTCGTAAGCCGCGTTGTAGGATAGGATGTACGAGCATTGAGAGAGAAGGTAATCTCAAAGCCATCAAGTGTTTAATCGGACTTTTTCACGTGCAGAAACATAAAGAAATTAGCACAACTGAGATAAGGTTATTTATACGGTAGAAAACCGGATGACAGAGACAGGTAAGGTTATACTTGAGAGGAGTAGCATGCTGACAACTTTCGTTAATATTTACACACACTTGATCCAAAAAGAAGTTGTTTTGGAAGGATGCTTTCCTTCATATGAGAATGATGTTCTGCTCTCCTTATATATATATATATATATATATATATATATATATATATATATATATATATATATAAGAAAGAGGGTATTGTGGTTCCAACGAGAGAAAAGTGAGTATATTAAAAAGAAGAGAAGAGAAGTGCCGCAAACGTTTTTGGTTGTAATGTAGATTTTAAAAAAAAAAAAATATTATGCTTTATTTTCCATAATTGTACTACACGTGTTTCTGGTCTAGCGACCGTCTTCAGGTAAAAGGCGGAGATTTCCACATATTATTAAAAATAATTAATTTATTTCCTTATTTTTTTCAATGTTAAATATTCTCGATATGAGACATTCTCTGTTTTTGTGTTAGTAACCCGAATGTCTTTCTTGAATTGGCAGTGAAGATTTTGATGCATATTCATTTTACTCCGAGCACAATGACCTCATCAGAATCATATTTTTACTAAGACGCAAAAATGTGATGTTCATAATCTTTCTAAGACAAAATTATTGTGTTCAAATTTTTTACGTATGACGTGAAAAATTCTAAGGTTATATACTGTTAATATTACCCCCACCCCGCATGATGGATGGATGTGGCACAAGGCCGAGTTTACCGTGGGTTCCCCGAGCCCGTAGGCTCGGCCAAAAATATTCCCTTAGAACCCGCATAAGCGGATTCAAGGTCTGTCTACCTCCCCGGATGAAACTTTGTCCACGGCAAAGCCTTGTCCGGGTTCCTATCTGCTCATGGCAGACAGTTCAACAGTTGAAAAGTTTGGAGCACTGTTCTAATGTTATATACTGTTCAATCTTACATTTTATCAGGAAGATACACGTACAAACATTGAGAGAGTAAACTAAGTTATTGTAATGTCTAAATATTTTTAAAAAGAAAAAAACTATTTAAAACTCTTAGTTAAAAACTTGGTAATGTAAACATTTTAAAACATTTTTACTGTATTCATAATTAATTTTCTTAAGGGTTGGTTTAAAATTTTAATATAGACGGCTTAAAAATGTTTAGTTTATGTTTATTATTTTCATGAAAAAGTATGGATATATTTACAACAAAAATTTTCATAAATTGTGAATGTGGACAGACATACTGTTGTAAATGTTGAGAGATGTTAGATGCATCATTCAAATGAAAATTCAGCGTTCGAGACAACGTAGTGGTGGTATGGCCAACAAATACAATAATTTTCTTCCTTTAATATGGATACTAAGAAACTTGTCCGTAATTATGAGAGGATCCTATTAAAAACAAATAGACAAAACTTGTATAATTTATTTAATGAAACTTATCTTAATGAAAACATACCGCTAAAATATACGCAATATATATATATATATATATATATATATATATATATATATATATATATATATATATGTGTGTGTGTGTGTGTGTGTGTATTAAACAATACTTAAACAATACTGGGACAAGACAATAATTATTGTCTGTTTATGTTTACATGTAAGATTTTCAAGCAACGACAAACTCGTGCATACGAGACGCTGGAAGCGAAAATCGCACCGCAATCCTATCTAAGCTTTCGGTTTACATAAGCCATTATCGAATATGACAATTACACTACAATATATTAAACAATACACGGACAAAACAATAATGATAGGATTTCGGTGCGATTTTCGCTTCCACCGTCTCGTATGCACGAGTTGGTCGTTGCTTGGAAATCTTCTATGTAAACATAAACAGAATATATATATATATATATATATATATATATATATATATATATATATGTGTGTGTGTGTGTGTGTGTGTGTGTGTGTGTGTGTGTGGCTGTAACCATAGTGTACGTTTCTGTAACAGGGACAACTTACTGGAGCCATATAAAATGGCTTGAGCGATTCTACCAAAAATGTCTGCGGAGACGCTTTCTTAAATGAAAGTTCTTTGATTCCAGGCAGTGTTGTCCACCAAAGAGCAGAACGCAACAGCATTGAAACAATAATAAACCTGAACCAGTTGTGATGGCCAAGAGACTTTATGAGAGAATAACAAGAATACCAAAGGACTTTTCTACGGGGAACTGAACACTGGAAAGCGTCCACAACATAAGCATGGAGAGAAGCTTAAAGGTAATCAAGCATAATTTAAATTTATTGCACATGGATGTGCAGCAGTGAGAACTGACTTTAATCGTACAGAGAGGGGCCCTTTATTAGGGCAGGATGCAACACTTTTGAGGATGAATGTCTCAGGCATGCCCGTCTATATCGTTACCTCTTACCCTGCATAAGGTGTTACTTCAGCTAGTTCTGATGTCTTGCCCTATATGTAATTATGCTAATTAATGAATGTTTTTAAGTATCTATTTTCCAACTCTTCGCCACAATAAACAATTTCCAGTGAGTTTCGATATGCGCTTTTGGAATGTGTTTTGTCACTAAACAGGCAATCATTAAAATAAATGAAAGTTTACCAGTTGAATCATCCCAGTTCGTGATATAACCATGTTTTTAAAGTGGAATCGCATTTAGAAACTGATAAATTGCCAAACATACGAATTCAAATTTTCGTTTCTAATTTTTACGAATTTTATCAAAATATCTCTTCGGGACAACAAGAATATTTAAAAGAAAAGTATTCTATACTTTAAAATCTAAGAAGTGTTTCAAGGCACATGGAATTGTACCGGAGCTGGGAAAAGATGTAGTTCCACTTGGGTATTCATAGACATCACATATGGAGGAAGAATGAGATTATATGAATTAATTTCCTTCCTGCCAAGGGAGGTAAGAATAATTATCTCCCTTTTAATTTAATGAAGTCGTTGAAGATGGAGTTTTTCTAGAGTGAGAGTAAAAAGAATTCGGGTTAAGAATGCCGGAGGAGAAGAGAAAAGATGAATTCAACAGTGAGTTGCTCGTATTTTAAGAGATTTATTAAATTCATGCGGAGTGAAAAATAAATTGCAAATAAAGGACGGATAAAAACTTTCGAAGTTTGTCCGAGGTGTTATTCAGATATAATATCAAAAATTCATTTTGCATTATTTTAATAGGGCTGCTATAATCATCCATATTTTCGCTCCGAGCAAAGGAATTTAGAATATTATAATCTGCCTCTAATGAATAATAAGCACAGTTTTAGAAATAATGATTGCAAAAAATAGAATGAATATGAATACTTTATTGTGAAACGAGTTAAAACATGGAATGGAAACAAATAGATACAATGAAGAGATGTATACAGACAGATAGATAGAAAGACGGACAGACAAATACATAGATAGATAGATAGATATGGATAGAAGGGACTAAAATAATTACAAGCATATATATATATATATATATATATATATATATAGATTACACACACATACACATATATATATATATATATTATTTACATTATCGCCATATTTATCACAACGTGTCGGCCGTTGTACGCTCCGGCCTTCTTCAGGTGGTTGGAATTTCGAACTGAACCCTTTATTTCGTTCACTGGGTATAACCAACGCCTTTATCCATTGGTTACTGAAGACATTAGGTTTATAATACCCAGAAATTCATACCCAGATGTCCTCAAGGACACATGGCACAGTGGATAAAGGCATTGGTTTGATCCAGTGACAGGACCCAAAGTGTGTGAGTTCAATACCCGGTTAAGGCTTTCCGAGGGAAATTAGCAGGAGATAACTGATCCCTTAAACATGGCACGTTGAACTAGAACAGTCTACCCCAGTGAACATATATATATATATATATTATTTAAAATTCCAACCAACTGAAGAAGGCCGAAACGTTGTGATAAATATGGCGACAAAGATGAGGACAATAGTCCGAATAATGTAAATAATGTACATAATACCTCATCTCAGAAATATAGATAGACACATATATATTTATAAATCTGTTTGCATTTACCTTAGTCTTTTCACTCCATATCTATCTATCTATCTATCTATCTATCTATCTATCTATCTATCTTCATTGTATCAATTTGTTTCCATTCCATATATATATATATATATATGTACCAAAGTATAGGATTGGTGTATACGGAATAAATTTTAATAACCAGCAAATATTATTCTTAAAAGAGTGCTCAATACAGATTAGAGCAAATATAATTATTTATTCGAAAATTATAACATAAATAGGTTATAAAATCACTACAAAAATAGTCATTTTATTTCATTTTTGTAGTGACTTTATAACAAATTTATGCTATAATTTTCAATTAGATAGATAGATATGGATTGAAGGGATTAAGAGAATTGAAAACAGATATATATATATATATATATATATATATGTGTGTGTGTGTGTGTGTGTATCTGTGTGCGTGCGTGTGTGTGTTTAAATATATAGTTTTTTTGTTATCGATCATCACAGCAAATCCTTGGTTCGTGTATTACTTACCAGGTGTTTCGTTCTTAGTTAAGATAGTTGACGTTGAGCGGAAGAGAATGAGAAAGAGAGAGAGAGAGTGTGAGTGAGAGAGAGAGAAAGAGAGAGAGAGTGTGAGTGAGAGAGAGAGAGAAAGAGAGAGAGAGTAAGAAAAATAAGCGCTGTTCATCTCGAGCACCTCAACAAAATCCAGAGACGGATATGCAATGTGATAGGTCCCAATCTGGCATCTGGTCAACAGTCACTCTCTCACAGGCATGCTGTGGCTTCCCTCTGTCTTTTCTACAAATATTTTCATGCCAACTGCTCTGACGAGCAACATTCACTGGTTCTTCAAGTACAGGAATCTAATCGTGCTACTAGGTTGACAACTCCGCTCACCCTTTTACGGTCGAAACATTTAAATGTAACCACCTCTTCTACTCAAGCAGCTTCTTCTCTCGCACTTCCCGGCAGCGAAGCTCCTTAACTCCTACTTGCTTCTCTGATAGCGATAATCTTCAAATATCCAAATGTAATGCCAATCGACATCTTCTGATGGCTGGATCCTGATCGTGATCCCCGACCTTCTCTATATTCTTCCCTCAAACACCCGTCTTTACTTTTGATCTCACTCTCTGTAACCTCTTGTGTGCTAGTGGCACTCTCGCCTTGCTTGGGTGAAATGCTTAAAAATAATCCTACCAATAAAAACACGAAGCGAGTACCATCTACGCCAAACGAGTAAAACAGAAAGCAAAACTATTTGACCAAATGAAATTATAAAAAAAAAACAAACTGGGAGGACAAGGCATTGCATGGCAAATATCTGAAAAGAACGGAAGAAGCCGATGTGGGCCAACAGAAAACTCATCAGAGTGGGTGAGGAGCATCGGATTGAAAATTGAGACGGAAGGCCTAATTACTGCTGCTCAGGACCAAAGCGCTCGCAACCAGCTCCCCTCACCGTCAAAGACGGAACTCATCCGAAATGCAGAATCTGCGGACAATATGATGAAATTGTCAACCATATTTTATCACCATGTCCGGAACTAGCAAAAAATGAATATACCCACAGACATCACAATATGTGCACTGGAAGATATGCAAGAAGCACAAAATGGAAACCACTGAGAGACGGTATTATCACCAAACAGGCACAGTTACCCAAAATAACGGTGTAACTATCCTCTGGGACATGCCAATTCAAACTGACAGGGAAATAAAAGCCAACAGACCTGATATAATCATAAAAGAAAAGAACCTCATAAAGTTTATACTTATTGACATAGCAGTGCCCCTATGAAAATTATCGAGAAATTGTCCAAATACATTGAGATCAAGATTAACAGGATGTGGAGAATGAAGACTCAGGCTGTACCAATAGTAATCGGAGCACTGGGCCTCGTGAGAAAAGGAATGGACAATTTTACTAACAATGTCCAAGGTAACACCAGCATACATGTTACCCAGAAGATCGCCCTAAGAACATCCCATATACTAAGAAAAGTGCTGTCAATTAAATGACAATTCTCCTATAGGGCCTAAGGACGATAGTTTGGACCCGAAAATACTGGATACAAAGCAGGAAAAATAACGTACACAAATGATAACAATAATAATTTTTATGGGAAGGAAATTGTGAGAAACTGGTACTAATATCACCCAGACTTGGTTACAGAGATGGGTACTGTAAAAGTTTTATGGAACTTTACATACAGACAGAACAATCAATGCTAATTGCCCAGACATCGTGATCAAAGACCACAAGAACAGAAAACGTTTTCTTATTGAAATGGCAGCTCTGCTGATTGTAAAAAAAAAAATCTGAAAATCGTGGCACATGAGTACATCAATAATTTCCGTTGTAGTTGGAGCCCTCGGATTGATTGGAAAAGGTTCCGATAGACTCATTGAAGGGATTCCTGGTAGCCCATGCTTTAAAGAAATAAAAAAAATGTACTCGGGAGTACAGCACACACACTACGAAGGGCTTCATCTATGTAAAATGTGTGTGATCTTAGGATTTTGATTTTCCCCCAAAAAAACTGCTCAGTGGAAAATATTATGATGCCATTTCTTACCTTAAGTCTCTGGTTGGGACCCAGAAAGAGATGTGTTTGCACCAGAAATCAAGGGAATAATAATAATAATAATAATAATAATAATAATAATAATAAGTACATAAAACGAAAAAGAGTATAACTTTGTTATTTGTACAGGAGGGCTAACTATTGTAAATTTATTACCATTAATAAGATTATTAATAATAAAGATTTTTTTTTATTACAAACAAGAAGCTGTTACAAATTAATCTTACGTTCTGTGATCAATAATTTCTGAAATCTTCTTTTCAGCCAATCAGCGGCAAGCCGAAAGGCCGCTCAGATGAAGCAATAAATCGATTGGTCGATTTTGAAATCAATACGAACCTCGTTTTCGAATCTGTTTTCCAGTTAGTGTGCGTCCTGCAAGAAACGCTTTAGTCTTTCGCATTCATTGAAGCAAAAGATCCCATCATGACGCACACAAACCCAGTTTTTCTGATCTTGTATTTCTTTCTTTTGCACAGACAAATACGCATTCAACGCAATAGCCATTGAGAATATGTTTGAATAAAACTAACCAACGATCCAATTAACCAGAGCCTTCAGAATAAAATATTTTGAAAAAAGAAGAAATATGAATTAAATTTAAACATTATTTATCCATTAGATTCAAATTTCAATCAATTTCTTTTCACTGTTTACAGCGATGTCGTTAAATTTATAAAAAAAAAAAAAAGATGTTCCTGCTTAATTATTTGGTTGATGTAAATGTTTCCAGCATTTTCTGATAAACTATATTATGGTAAAATTCTCAGAATCATTCTGTGGATAAGACACATTGGTATAAGAATGACAAAAGGAAAAAATCTTAGTTTTTGCCGACGCGTTTCCGACTTTATCTCTCTTTTGGATTTAATGTAAATGTGAAAACAAGAACAATTCGCTTAAATTTTTTGTCTTTATAAAGTCGAAGAAGAAACGCGTCGGCCAAAAAAAAAAAAAGATTTTTTCCTATTTTCATTCTTCTTGTACCAATTGGTCTTATCTACAGAACTGTTCTGGGAATTTTACTATATTGTCGACATGAAAAAAAAACTCTTAGTATAAAGGAAGTTAACATTAGTCAGAAAGAGGTTTACGCAAAAGCGTCTCTCTCTTTTTAAGTTTTGGATTTAATGTAACTATGAAAACAAAAAAAAAACATTTTGTTTCAACTTTGCCTTGATAAAGTCGGAAGACGAAACGCGTCGGCAATAAACTAAGATTTTTTCCTATTGTCATTCTTATACCAAGCTATATTATCCATATATCATAGCATTTCTTTCATATCTACCTATATATCTATCTACGTAGTATGTGTTTAACGTTCACAAACGTAGGAAACAATTAAGGTTTCACCCATTTTAAAAGATCAAAGGGGTAAAGGAGTTCTATAACTAAAGCCACAAAGCTTTTTTGTCACCATACTAGTACGCACGCAATCACAGAGGTGAGAAGAGAGAGGTGGAAAGAGAGAGGTAGGGGGAGAGAGAGAGAGAGAGAGAGGTGGAGAGAGATGGAAAGAAATTTAAATCATTATGCGCCGGACGGACGACACACCACGCAAGCACGTAATCTTTCAGTTTAATATAGATAGAAGATATATAGAACTACGAATTCCCTCAGCAGTGACAATGAATTTTGACCCCTTCCAACTTCCTGTCTTTCTCTTCATCCTTTCCTCCATCGCGCCTCTTTACTCTCGCTCCCACTCTGTAACCCCTTGAGTACTATTGGCATCCCGCCTTGCTTGGGGTGAAATGATTAAAAAAAATATCGGCAGAATTCAGCGGCCATTCTTATTAATTTGAGGAGTGGACGGGTCCGACTAACATCTATTTTATTTTAGTTCGTTTTGTTGTATCTTTAGTTTTGTTTTGGGTTCATACCCCACCCCCGCATCATTTCATGTCTCATGTGATTTTTTATATATTTTTGATTAAAATAAGAAAGAAAATAGAAAAAAAGAGAGACTTCTGAACATTTATTAAAATTTTTACATCATGGGGTGTTTTGTAGGTCCTCAGTGAATACGTGGTATTGTGGTACATGCAAGATTGAGAGGTGATGGACAAGTTTTTGTGGTGACTGGGTACATTGTTTTGAATGGATTGGTTGCGTTCTGTCTTCTAGACAAGGTACGCCTGAACTAAATCATATCAAACTGCAAACTGGCCTATTTTATTGCCTAAGAAAGATACCCCAGCATGCATTTGTGGACTTAAGCTTATAGAATGGGAGACCGATGTTCTGGAGTAACTTCCATTATGGGTTTATTCAGCAAAAGGTGGGTTTGTCTTGCGCATTTCTGTTGTGTGAAATGGGCTGACCATGAGTGGCACTTTGATGCCGTTTAGGCATCAGGATATTGCTCTTCCTGGGTTGAACTTGTGCAACCCATCCCGAAACTAGGCTAGGTTAGGTTTAATTTTGATGCTTTAGTTTCTTTTACTTTCAGTTAGCTTAGCTAGAGTATGTATGCTCATTGACCCTTTTTTTATTTCTATCCCTATTTTTCTTTAAGTTTAATTCCCCATCCCCTCCCTCGTTAGGTGGTCAGTGATGTCAGTTCGTTGGTGGATGTGGGGCGCCTTTCGTTTAGCGTGAGAGTTTTTCCTATTTGTTGTTGTGCCTGAATGACCCGCATTGATTTTGGCCAGTGAACTGATATTTCTGCCACATTTAGTGATTGTGTGTGTGTGTTTTTTTTATTACTAATATTATTTTCTTTAGTTTCTTGTAAATAGATTTGTATTCATATTGTAAATACTCATTGGGGCTAGTTTTTAGATTTGTTGTTTTATTCCCCCCACCCCGTCACAGACAATGATATGTAAATATGAGGACTAGTTAGTATTTTCGTAGAGACAATGAGGTATTATGGTGGATGTAGTAAGAAAGATACGTATGAATGTGTTGTGTGGTGTAAGGAATATTGTTCGTACGATTGGGTCAGTGTTTGTGGCTAGCTAAGTTATAATTAAGACAGAAGAAGATCGTCCTTTCACCAAACCCCCCTTCGGCCTTGTGCCACATTTCTGTATAAAACAGAATAAATATACTTCCATTATGGGTTTAAGTCACCTTAGCATGGTGTAATGATTAATAAGTTTATCTCGCTGGAACAGTTATGACTCAGTAGTGAGTTTAATACTCACTGGGTGCCCCATACTTTCAGCTTTGTGCCTCATCTAAGCTACAATTAGAAAATCACTAAAAAATACCCCCCCCCCCAAAAAAAATAAATTATAAAGACATTATAAATTTTTACAGCATGGGTTGTTTTGTAGGTCTCCTGTGAATATGTGGTATTGTGTTATATGTAGGATTGAGAGGTGATGGACAAGTTCTTGTGGTGATTGAGCATATTGTATTGAACGAATGGGTCATGATTGTGATTAATTAGGACTAGGAAATTTATTGATGGCCCACCTCCCCCTATTTCCCCATTTGCCTTGTGCCACAATTTCTGTGACAGTCATAAATAAAATAAATAAATAAATATCTTCTTATCTTGACCGACCGCCACACAACCGTTTGAATTCCATCGCTTCAAAATCGAGTGGCATTGCTTCTACCTAGAGTGGCTCTTGGGACTAATATACAAAAAAAAGTAACTCTTGAAATAAAACAATTCCCATTTACACTGTTTCTATCCAGGACTGTTGTTATTTCCAAACAAGTTAGAAGACATGTATCTAGATTTATTTATTTTAAGACATTTTTATGTTTATACATTCTTTTTATAGATACAAATATTTAAGTAAATGCTCTGTTTATAATAAACAGTATTAAACATTTACCAGCTTGAATGTCCGAGAAATCTTCATAGAAAATATTCGTCCTCCAACAGGAATCGACCCTGCATCTTATACGGAACCGTCATATCGCCTGATGTGCCTTACCCGATCGAGCCACGGAGGATCGTTCCGTTAGCAAGGTCGATTTTACTGCTTTTTGCTTTTAAACTATTAGGTTGGTACAAAAATAATGACGTAATAATGTCGTTTTTTGACCTATTTTTTAACGTCAAGAAACGACATTATTACGTCATTATTTTTGCACCAACCTAATAAAATCTTCCATGGTTCTCTCACGTACATTCATATCTGCTCAATGCGTATCCAAATGTAAACATCACACATTATGAAATGGACAAAGTCCGACAATTATTTAAAGACATTTTTATGTTTATACATTTATTTATTTTTTTGACAAATTATGACACATTGTCTACTGTTGAAGTTATTCCTTGAGAAGAATGAATTAAGTTGCGCGAAACAAAGACGAACAAACGAGAAAACAGTAAAGAACCTGGCCCATGAATAAAAGAAAGATCAAAAACGCGAGACGGAATTTAATAAAACTTCCCCCCCACCATCTCGGCTTTACAATTTTCTGTAGGATTTATAGTCAAAGGAATTGTGGAGTTAAAATCTCTGTGTTGGGCACTAGTCGAAGGTCACTTGGCTGAACAACCCATACCCGACCATCGCTGTTTTCATGATATTGTTAGGATCGTAGTGGAATCCGATTTTGGCATCGGAGGACTATCTCTGATCATGTTTTAATCCGTCGGCTCACCTTCGTAGCCCGCTTCCGGTGATTGGCACAGACATTGGTAATCTGCGCACGGAGACTTGAAAAATGGCGATTCATGTCTGAGTATTGCCACCCAAGAACTAACACCTCACTTTTTTCAATTAATTTATTTTTTCTTTCTTTCCGACTTTTTTTCTTTACCCGTCTTCTTGATATTTCTGAAATAAGCTCAGTACGGCACAAGGCTAAAGAAAGGTAAACAAATTAACGAAGACTGTTTTGCGCCAAGCTTCTAGTTTGGTCGACCATGATTGTTTGCCTGACCAATCAGTATCGTTGCCATTCATTTAAGGTTGACAAGGGCGAGAGTGATGGGAAATATATGATTTCAACTGACATGTAGATCTTTGATCTTGTATTGTCTTCTCTATTTTTTTTCATCTTTCATTTGTTTGTTTGTTTTTTTTTT
This sequence comes from Acanthosepion lycidas, assembly GCA_963932145.1. Lineage (NCBI taxonomy): Eukaryota > Metazoa > Mollusca > Cephalopoda > Sepiida > Sepiidae > Acanthosepion > Acanthosepion lycidas. Next base: position 67,316,510 of record OZ010604.1, read on the forward strand.
TAATTTAGTTTTTCTTTTGCTTTTTCTTCATTTGTCAAATGTTTTAATTTTTTCCCTCCTTCATCGTCAGTTACTTTTTTTTCTCTCTCTTTCATTTTCCAATTTTACGTTTATTCTTTCCAGCTGTGCTGGTCGAACTCTCTGACTTCGGGCAGGGAGGAACCCAGACGAGGGTATGCCAAAGGGCAGTGTCTCGCCTGGGGTAAGCACGGATACCAAACTCCGTTTTTTACGGGGTCTACAGGGAATTTTTGATCGTTCCTAAGGGCTCGGATACCCCACATTAAATTCGGCCTTGTGCCACATCTGACCGCGTGGGGCGGTTGGCAAATATCTTTACGTTTTTTCTTTTCTCTTTCAGATTATCCTTTTTTTCTTTCATTCTCTTTGTTCGTCCATTTCTTTCTTTATTTTTCTTCAGTCTTTCTTTTTTGATTTTTATATCGTCTTCCTTGTGTGCATTTTCCTTCTCTTTCTTATTCTCCCTTTTTTTCGTTTGTTTTCATTCTTCCATTTTTCTATCGTCTTCCATTTGTGTGTTTTCCTTCTCGTTCTTCATCTTTTTCTTCATTTGTCTTCATTCTTACATTTTTCCATCGTCTTCTTACTAATTTCCTTCAGCTTTTATTTTTCAGTCGACTTTCTTTTTGTCTTCTTTCTTTTCCTTCTTTCTCCTCTTTCTTTCTCTTTGTATTCATTCTTCTTTTTTTTTTCACTGTCTTTTCTTTTCTTTTCATTAATTTCCCCTGTTTCTTTTTTTATTTATATTTTTCTCTTTTTTCTTCATTTTCTTCCTTTTCTTCTTTCATTTTTCAATATGTTTGTTATTTTATACTTGACTAATTCTACATCGTTCCTTTTAGTATAATTCTTAGTAATCTTTTTTTTGGCATTTTTTCTTTTACTTTTTTTTTTCTTTTGATCTTATTTTTTAATTTATTTAGTTTTCTTTCTTTTCATTGTTTTTCTTCTTTTTCTTCTTTCTTTTCTTTGTCTTTCATCTTTGTCTTTGGTAACATTCTTTTAACTTTTATCTCCTTCCTTTCTTTTCTTTCTTTCTTTTCTTCTTCTTCTTCTTCTTCTTCTTCATTTTCTTGGTCATACTTATTCATTTCAATAAAGTTTGTTATTTTTTCATTTTCTTCTTTTCTTCCTTTAATTTTTTCATTATTTTTGGAATTTTATACTTTCCTTGATCGACATCGATAATTTTGTTTTTTCTCTTTATTCCAGTTCTTATTCTTTTTGTCTTCGTCATTTTTCATTTTCTTTTCTTTTTCTTCGTTTTTTTCTTTTTTTTTCATTCATTTTATAATGTTATATTCGGTTGGTTTTGCTTTTCTTCGAAATTTTCCGCTTTTGTTTCTTTTTTTCAGTTTTCCTCTTTCTTTCTATTCGCTGTATTTTCTTTTGTTTCCTCCTTTAATATTTTTCTCAAACTTATTACCTTTTCTCTTCTAAAAATAATAAGCAAAACTTATGGGTGCGTATTATGCACAGCTACAAAAATATCTTTCAAAAATTTGCCGTTTCATAGGTCGTAATCGTAACCCAATAATTCCGTTTTCCTTCGCTTTTTATTTAATGACTCTTTTCTTCTTCTTCTTCTTCTTCTTCTTCTTCTTCTTCTTCTTCTTCTTCTTCTTCTTCTTCTTCTTCTCATCCTCCAGTCGTAACTTAATAATCCCGGTTTCCTTTAATTTGTTATCGAAATCCCTTCTCTTCTTCTCCGTTAATTGTAACTCTATCCCTTCTTTCTCTCCTTCAAATACTTTCTCCTCCTCTAGGCTGATGTTTACCCAACCCCTTTCGTTTTCTTTCACATCTCTTCTTCGATTCCTTCTTCTTCCTCTATCATATCATTGGCCTTCCTCTTTCTCGCTCAGTCAAAAGGTAACCAGAGACTCGATGCTCCCCCGTTCACGTTCGCGCCTTATCGCTTTACGCCGACAATTTCCTCGTGGAAATTGTCGTTGGCAAATTCTTGAGAAATCAGCCCGGAATCATTCAATATGTAGATTCGATACGTGACCTTGGTACGTTGTCAAAATTTAGAGGTTAATACGAAGCGTATGCAAAGTCATATTCCAAAAGACGGATTCCATCATCGTCACGCGGACACACAGAGAGTAACAGATCAGTGGTTAGAGCGCTGTTTTCACAAACAAATATGTTTAAGGTCGACCTTTGATATTTGTTCTAAAAATCTGTTGTCCTTGGGCCAATTGTTGTATGTCTAGTGCTTGCGCATATCGATCTGAAACAAATAGATCTACGCAGATAAACACACGAACATTAGTTGTTGGACAGAACTTCACGATTTGTCTATTGCTGTAAAGATATAGTCTCCGATATCTATCTACAAATGAATTAATGTTTACCTCGCCTATTTGTCAAAGTTGGGACTGAACAATTACACGACCAGGGTTAGTGTATCGAATTCGTTCTTCGGAGAGTGGCACGCATGAGACCGAATAAAATGAAGCTAATGACGAAAGACGTAATAATGTTAAACTATACTGTAAGGAAAGTTTGCCCTAATTTATGTTCCTGTAACGGAGAGTTATAGTAGAAGGATTTTTTCTCCCACCTATTTCCCCCATTATGGGCATTATTATATGCGTGATATAATAATACCGTATTTCACGGACGGAAAGGAATGGCTGAAAGGAAAAGGAATGACAAAGATGGTTTGTTTTCAGAGATACTTTTATGCTAATAAGACATATAAAACTATATATATATATATATATATATATATATATATATATATATATATATATATTCCAAACCATGCAACAACAAAAGAAGTTTATGTTGCAACCATATTAAAAACACGAATTTATTCACTAGCTCAATCACTAAATCTACTTTCAAAATCTACCACGATTCTAACTTTAGAAGTCATAACATAGTTTACCTCCTAGAATGCACACTATGCCAGAAACAATATGTAGGAAAATCTGAATGGCCCTTTCACTACAGAATTAACAATTATCGTAAACGAATTAAGTCGACTCCCCATGAAAAATTGTTACCTGTAGAACAACATTTCCGCCTGGAAAAACATGATTTCAAAACCCATGCCAAATTCACTATAATTGAGAGAATAGAAAAGTTCAGAGCAGATAACATTAGAAAGATTTTAGAGTCCCATGAAAATAAGTGGATACAACGTCTAAAAAAGAAATATCCAGCCGGGCTAAACCATAAATTTAACAATATATAACTCAAAACCTACCCACATTTCTCACCCACACAAGACAGACATGCTTACGGAGGTGTGGAGGCCTCACACTTATAAAACTCACCCACACGAATATACACACTTACACATATCATACTCACTCACTCCCTAAGAACCAAATAACACACACACAAACACTAAACAGAGACACATCCCCTCACCAGGACCAATAAAACTGTCAAACTGACCAGAGAATTCATAGCAGCATCCAGCTCTTATCTCAAATAACAACTTAAAAGAGACTGTTTGACCAACACAAGGAATGTTAAAAGATTCATGTTAAAAAGATAAAAAAAATTTAAAAAACATGAAAACTACAGACAAAAGTTCATTTTCTCCATCAAGACATTCATTTCTGTAGTTTAGTGCTAGCAGCAAGCAGAAATATTTCTCCTCCCGATGATGGCCATTTTGGTCGAAACTAGTCGAGGAATCTAAATGGAATAATAATAAAAAAAAACAAAAGAATATTAATCTACAACCCAGTGTGTCTAAAGTTTTTTATTTTTTTTATTGTTTAATATATATATATATATATATATATATATATATATATATATATATATATATACAAATGTCCCACGCAGAGAATAATGTATCATATACTTACACAGAAATACAGAGTGTAAGGGGAAATCAAAATTATAAGATGGGGATATTCCTGTACCTGGAGAAGTCATGTTTATGACGCCAGATTCAAACGGGCCGGATTCATCTATGTCCAAGCCGAGAACATATTCCACGGAGAGGAAACAGCGAGTCTTGGTTTTTTTCAAATCGAGGACTCTGAGTTGGAGTTTCATTCTATATCTGGGAAAGATATATTCCCAAGGAAAACGGCACTATAGACTTGTAAACTGCTTAGGATGCAGATTTCGTGCTGCCCTAGCTATGGGTGGGGGTAGAGGAAACCTTCTTACGGCTGCTGTAAACGAACCGAATTTGACTGCCGCTGTATTGAATGACGTCATTAAGCAACTGTCGCTTGACCAACATGATTTATTTCCACCAAAGTGAGATAATCGTCTACACACCATTGGCAATTATATTGTTCTTGAATATTTGAACCTTTTATTAATGTCTTCTATTTTTTGATACAGTGACTATTTAAAATTGTTATCTTAGAGTAATTATACTGTTTTGAAATGTGGGTAGGCGTTAGTAGTTGTTAAGCTTGTCTATCATACTTGGTATTTAGTCGAACGCCCACGTGTGACCATGTGACCCAAGGTCGAGTTTAATGTTATTTCATTGGTAGTGCAGTTTGAAAAAAAAATCTCGAAGATCCATCGTACGAGAGACGATGTTTCAACGTGATTTGAACGTAAGACTTTCTAGTTAAAAGACCGTTGCTGTTTGGGAAATCTCGCGAGGAAATTAAATTCTCTCTTTGCAATTTTTCGTAGTCAAACACAAAAATGTACTATAAACGACACAGGAAAGATATGATAAACTAACAGAGGAGACGATAAAAGAAATTCGCAGCGCAGAATTTTGCTTCTATTTTGTCTCCTAATTTAATAGCGGTGAAATATACAATTTCTTTCCGACTATCATTTTATAAGAAAAACTTTAATTGGCATCACAAAACCAGTTGCAGAAACCAAGAATAGAGCAATTTGGCCTAATTATATATTTCATCTATCTCTATCAATCATCTGAGAGATCACTTTCTACCTTAGTATGGCTGATGCTAACCACCAGCAGACTTATTGTTCAGAGTTCTATAGTGTTATAAAAACCTAGAAGAATTCCAGTAAAATATGTTTAATCATTTCTAAGATAAAACGGTTCAGAGATTAATCTAACAATTGGACAATTTGGGTGTTACACCTTGTAGATAGTAGCGGTGTGGAATAGGATTCGTCTTGACCTTGAAGAATGATGTAGGGACAGTAAACGTATACAATAGTCTAAAATCTGTAAGATCTTAACCCTTTGCTCTCGCAAGCACAAAAGAAAATAAAAACATCCGGAGTTGTTATGAGCAAGGAAAAAGTACAGGGTGTTGCAGAAAAATCCGACACTTGATAAAAAGAAAACGAAATATGCAATAAAAACAAAAGTTTTATATGCAGAGACACGACAGTTTATTTAGCAACAGTTTGAGTTACATACTATATTTTTTAATGTGACCGTCGCTGGCGGCGTCGACCATCTCAAGGCGGGCGCGAAATGAGTCATACGCTTTAGCGACCATGTCCTTGTCTATAGTGGCGAACGCTTCCACGATGGCAGCCTTCAGAGAGTCGACCGTGTTGTGGGTGTGCTTGTTGGTCTTGGCCTCGATCACGCCCCAGAATATAAGAGTAAGAATGTGTTGTTTTGATGTAAGGAATAATGTGGTTTGTTTGGGTAAGCAATTGTGGGTAGCTAAGTTTATGGTAAGACAGAGTGAAGACTAGCCCTCCCCCATTTCCCCTCTTGGCCTTGTGCTTCATTTTTTTTATTTTTTCAAAATGAATATTACTTTCCTCTAGACTTTATGAATTTAAGCGCAGTACTAGATTGGCGGAAAGGTCTCATCATTTTACAATTAAAATGGCTAGATGTAACCGTAAGTTTGATGCTAACATTTTCATTTCCCGTAATTCTCACTTATTGAACTCTCTCCGGCTTCTTGCTTTTCAGCCATATTTGATCTTTAGAGATTGAAATTCTATGTCAATAACTTGTGTCTTCTTAGTTCTTGTTCTTTTATTATCCTCTCTTTTCAATAGTAATTTTTCTCATACTCTCTAACCCACAGGGTCTTAGTTGCTCTACTGCCATCCTTGGAGTAAAATTATTTTTTAAAAATGAACTTAGGTGAAAGCGTTTTTACACACGATTTTTTTTTTTACAAGTTTAGGATGAAATATGTAAATCAGGCGATAAAACCTGGAGCACATTTCGGACGAACATCAAATCTGCCCATTCCAGATTTAATGACTCAGAAATATTGAAATTTTTACTTAACACGTCTACAAAATATATGGGTATCCCAAAAAATAAAATAAAAAGTGATAAAAATCTGTCGGATTAATAAATAGAATATATTTGCTGAGAAAATGATTTTGTTTCAGTTTAGATACGAAACTGATCAGATATGAACTTTCGATAATCTGGGAAGGATTTAGGCTTATAAGCTGCTGCAGCTACTATCTATCTATCTATCTATCTATCTATCTATCTATCTATCTCAGTCTGTTCATATCTATCTATCTATCTATCTATCTATCTATCTATCTATCTCAGTCTCTTCATATTTATCTCAGTCAGTTCATATCTATCTATCTATCTATCTATCTATTTCAGTCTGTACATATCTATCTATCTATCTATCTATCTATCTATCTATCTATCTATTTCATTCTGTTCATATCTATCTATCTATCTTTTTCAGTCTGTACATATCTATCTATCTATCTATTTCATTCTGTTCATATCTATCTATCTATCTATCTATCTATCTATCTATCTATCTATCTCAGTCTCTTCATATTTATCTCGGTCTCTTCATATCTATCTATCTATCTATCTATCTATCTATCTATATATCTATCTATCTATCTATCTATCTATCTATCTCAGTCTCTTCATATTTATCTCAGTCAGTTCATATCTATCTATCTATCTATCTATCTATCTATCTATCTATTTCATTCTGTTCATATCTATCTATCTATCTATCTATCTATCTATCTATCTATCTATCTATCTATCTAATTCATTCTGTTCATATCTATCTATCTATCTATTTCATTCTGTTCATATCTATCTATCTATCTATCTATCTATCTATCTATCTATCTATCTATCTATCTCAGTCTGTTCATATCTGTCTATCCATTCAATTCCCATGTTTCATCCTTTTAATTTGAGTAAATGCATTTAAATAAAGTAAGAAGATATTATGCAAGCGAAATGCTGAAGATATCATTCGGGATATGTTAACGAACATAGAGACGTCATCCCATTGGATATCCGGGAAGAAAGTTCATGATTCGGCACATTGAACTCTCTCGGGCTCTACTATTTTTATTAAGCCAAATCAGATACTTTTTCTTGGCCTGACTGAGGAAGCCTTCAGAAGAAGAAGAAGAAGAAGAAGAAGAAAAAAAAAAAGAATCATGTTTGGTCAGATTTTGGGAAGCGTCTCATGTCGGGGAATTTTTCTAAACCCCAAGCTGCATTCTTTTTTGAATGATTTTTTTTCGCTATTTCCGCGAGGCGAGTTGGTTTGCTAAACATGTTTGTCGTCGCCGCCAGCTCGCCCTTCGGCTAGACGTCGATTAAAATCGTTGTATACATCTGTAATAAAAAAAAAATGGCGGACCGCTTGGCTTTTGCGTCGCATTAGGAAGAATATATCTCGGCGAATCATTAGTAATAAAAATGAGGAGATAGCGTTAATCTAATTTAGTTGCCCCCATGTATTTAGCTGGACTGGAGGATATTTAATAAAGAGAGAGTTGGTCGAAAATGCTTAAAACGTAGTTTACAGATGAAAATCAATAGAAACACACACACACACACATATAAACTTTAGCAACTTCCTTTAGCTACCGCATCAAGTTTGGCATATAGGAAATACGTATGTACCACATATATCACAGTCTTAATAATAATAATAATTTATATATATATATATATATATATATATAATTACCCACACACGCACATACTATCTATGAGTGACAGAGCTGACTTCAACTCGGAACTAAATTCAACTCGGAACTAATTTCAACTCGGAACTAATTTCAGCTCGGAGTTAATTTCAACATGGAACTAACTTCAACTTGGAATTAATTTCAATTTGGAACTAATTTCAACTCGATTTAAAAACCATAACACTAACCCTTAGTTCCAAGGTGAAATTAATTCCGAGTTGAAATTAATTCCGAGTTGAAATTAATTCTGCAAGCCCCCCTCTCTCTCTCTCTCTCTATATATATATATATATATATATATATATATATATATATATATATATATATATATTCTCTAATATATATATATATATATATATATATATATATATATATATATACTTTAATATTTTCAAGGGTATTCTTCAAATAATAGAGCTTTTAAACATATAGACAATGTAGGAATCAACGGTACAATTTCCCGCGTCTTTGTTATATTCAGACTGAAACGTTGATGGAAGTGACAGTCGCCATACAGTATTGATTTTTATATCCCCACTGAATCTCTCTCGCTGTTTATATATATATATATATATATATATATACCCAACAAAATACTAGTTCATTTTTTCACTTGTATAATGTATATATGTACACCTGTATTTATACCCGTTATTAATAATTCTATTACTCACTTGTTTTGGCAAAATTACAAAAATCGACTTTCTTTGGGTGCCCGTCAGTTTTCGTTTTGTCTCGTTCTGTATATATCAATCTTTCTATGTCTTTTTATGCTTATATATTAGGGCTAATTTTGGGCCGAGGTCGTATTGTATTGGTTAATCTGGATAAAGTCCATTTGTGGGGAAACCATGACAGTATGGGATAATCCTTTCAAACGGATTTGGATAGCCTACCTTGAAATTCAAGATAATCCCAAACGTTAACGGTGATAGACTACTCTCGATCAGTGAGTACCGAATAGTATTCTAACAGATGAAGAATTATCTTGATGTGATAGAGATTTAATTCTACCGACGAATGCTGAGAGCATGTAAGTAACAACAAAGTTTGATGGAAAATGCAAACTACAAGAAAAAGTATACTTACAATCAGAAAGAGACAGATGGCATTTCTAGAACATATAATAAGGAGAGTGTGACAGGACTTGGTGAAAATAAGAAAAGATGAGGACAACAATGTGTTATCTCCATCGACCATTTGATTGGATGGATATAACAGGAAAAATAGAAAAAAATCAGTGATAAAGTGGAATACATTTGATCAATCAAAGAATCGATTACTTGCATTATTTGGTCTGTTATCTTCATTGCCATATTCACAACGTTTTCGGCCGATCAAAACTAAATGACTAAGTTATGGTCCGATTCCTTGTACCACGGTGATAGTCCAAGGTAGAACCAATAAAGAAGAACTCGAACACGGATATGGAATAACAGATATATTACAAACAGGAATATATACAGAGAAGTAGAAAAGGTTAGTACGAACAATCAGGTTTAGTAGTAATTGTCTGAACGCGACTCTGTTTCGGACTGCCTCTGACTCTACTGACTGACTCCTGACGGACTTCAATCCAGACTTCAGAATGAACTCTCTGCTTCCTCTTGAGGCGCAGTATTTATTACGTATGGAATAGTCCATTATGTTATTATGGGTAAGGTCCCATAACACTAACATTGACAAATGAATTAAGCGCCTTGACAAAGATGGACGTAGTACTGAAGACCAAATATGCCATATGGAAAATAATTGTTTACACATCTCCTCATATCCATTTAATGATCTCCCACTTCGTGTAATGATGTATGTGCCTCTTACTTTGCAACCATCTACCTCGAGTGACTCTTGGGGCTTCTACAGAGTAAACATCATAGGAAAAGAAATATATATATATATATATATAATTTAATTTTTGCGGATTGACTTAACCAAAGCTTCCGACAAACATTGCAATTTATATGATCTGGAAATTCTACATATATATGTATGTATATATGTCCACTTTCCTGGAGGCTGATGCTAACCCCCAGGAAAGTGACGCGTTGCGCCTTCTCGGATTAACGTTCTCAACTGATATGAAGATTATACTGAATCCATTGCTTGCCAAGTAGCTAAGAAAGTTGGTTCACTGTGTTGTGCGAGACATTTTTTCTCCCCAGAATCTATCATATATATCTATAAGTCTACCATTCGTCCAGGCTTAGAGTATTGCTGCCAGTATTCCTGCTATTTACCTGGATAAATCCAAAGTAGAATCAGCAATATTATTGGTCCTGATCTGGCGTCTCGGCTTCAGTTACTTTCCCACCACCGTAAGGTTGCCGCTCTCTGTCCTTTCTGTAAATACTTTCATGGTAATTATTCGGATGTTTACTTCGTTATGGTACCTAGAATTTTTTTAATTTTAGCGCAGTACTAGACTGACCTCGAGATCTTATCAATTTAGAGGTGAGTTGGTTAGATGTAACTTTATGTTCTATGCTAAGAGTTTCTTTTCTCGCACTTCTCGCCCGTGGAACTTCCTTCCGCCTCCTTGCTTTCCAGCCAACTATAATCTACAAAAATTAAATGCAATGTCAATCACTATCTACTGTCCTCCTGATTACTCGTTCCTCTTCTCGCTCATTAGTAATGTTTCTGTTTCTAATTCCTCCACACCCTCTAACCTCTTGTGCCTTAGTGGCTTTACTGTCTTACCGAAGAGTACCATATAGGTAAATCCCCGCTCCTGTTTAAAATCTGTGTATATATTTGTTGTGTCGTGGCACAATAGTAAAAATAAGAAAATCAAGTCGAGGTTGGTTTAAGGAACAAGTGTATTTAACATCACAGATACAAAGGGTAACGGGTACTACTCAGCTAGGCAGTTGTAGTACTGTCGCTGCTTACACACCGGGTAGGTATTACTGGCACTATATATAGTGAGAACCGGTGTAATTCCCTTGTGTTAGAAGGCCGGTGTAACAATATTTAAAAAATATCTGATATTAAATAAAGAAGGTTTATTTATTATTATTATTATTATTATTATTATTATTATTATTATTATTATTATTTATTAAAACAGAGAGTAATACCTGATCCGAAACCCGACTGAAAAGCTTTAATCGTAAACATTTAACCATCAAAGGCCAGACCTATGTCTTTATGTATACGTATGTATGGTATGTGTGTGTATTGGATGCGTGAATATATTCTCTCTCGCGTGTAGCCTTGCCTGTCCAGGAGCATTAAGACGGTGTTGGCCGGATATTAGAACGAGGAAGGACCCAGCCATCTGGGCTTCAATATTTGTTCTCGCCTGTAACGCCTCCCCAACACACAACATTCGCTTTACTATCTAATCTATCCCCCAAACAGGAAGAGGGAAACTTGCTATTCGCCTACCCCCCCTTCATCGCCCTTGAAACTGCTCAGTAAAATTTCGACATTTGCAATCACCAGTAAACTGACACCAATCACAGTCCCCCTTCTACAAATAGGAAAGATTAAATAGGATTTCAGATAAAAGTGTTAGAACAGTTAACACGAACACGCACAGACGCATTGATATATATATATATATATATATATATATATATATATATATATATATATATATATATATATATATATAGAAAGAAAGAAAGAACAGTAAGATATATAATCCGGTGTTCTTATAGATATTTTTATTTTTACAAAACTGTGCTCAATGTAAATTTACAGAGCATTAATATTATAAATTAACTGATTTAAAATATGGTTTCTTCGCTACACAGGAATTACTATGTTTCAAAAACCGAAGCTAAAGACTTCAAATTTAATTATATAATTAAATTAAAAGCATTAGTTCTGTTTCATTTTCAAGCGAAATTTGGAATAACGTATTTTTAATATATAATTTATAATATATATATATAAATATAAAAGTGAACATAGAAGTCAACATGAAACAGACTGTCGCCTCTAAGTTTTGACTTCTATGTTCACTTTTATATTTACACACTGATATTGAGCACTTTATCCCATAAATATAGCACACCTTAAGACTATATTTCTTCATAATATATATATATATATATATATATATATATATATATATATATATATATATATATATATATATATATATTATCTGATTTAAAATATGGTTTCTTTGCTACACAGGAATTACCATGTTTCAAAAAAGAAAAAAAGAAAAAATGGAGTAAAAATCCACAGTTCGTAACATATATTTGTAAAAAAAGTGCTCAATACAGAGGAGAGCAAAATATTATTATAATATTTTTATTATACGAGATTATACTAAAAACATTTTACATCGCTACACAAAAGCATTCATGTTTCAATAACATGATTGTACTTCCTCAGGCGATAGTTGGTAGCTGGTGATAAAAATGATTTTTTAGGGAAATTTGAAAATAAATCTTTACCTCTTTTTTGAAAGTTAAAGAGTGGGAGCAAAACTTTAACTTTCGGAAAAAGGTAACGATTCCTTTTTAAATTTCCATAAGAAATCATTTTATAACCGGTTACCAACCATCGCCTGAGGAAGTACAATCATAGTATTGAAACATGAAATTTTTGTGTAGCGATGTAACATGTTTTTATCGTAATGTCGTATAATATATATATATATATATATATATATATATATATATATATATATATATATATATATAGTAATAAAAAGAAAGAACAGTAAAATATATAATCCGGTGTTCTTATTGATATTTTTATTTTTATGTTTACAAAACAGTGCTCAATGTAAATTTACAGAGCATAAAAAAAATTATACGCTTAGAAAATTGCCATAGGCAGAAGATACATGCAATAAAGAAGTTTCAAAGAAAATAAGAAGTCCAAAGGCACATAGATTGAAAACATAATGAGGAAAGGAGATCTAGAGATTTTAACACGCATAGGACAAATAAAAAAAGTAAAAAGTGTGTGTGGGGTGGAGGGAGATTGAGAAAACTAACACGTTAGTGTAAATCTTCAATACTCTATTTACTTGTTAATTGTTACCTTAAAATTAAACAAAGGAAGTCATATCTTGCCAATAATTTCAGCCAGGAGAACACACACACACATTTTATTTACCAACGCGTTACGTTCTCTGAGGAACATTATCAAGGTAGATTATTTTGTATCTTGTATTTATAAACAAAAATAAAGTAGAGGAAAGATATCGATAGTTTTTCAAATTTAAATATGGGAATTGTTTAAACTATCTTAAAACAAGCTGTGTAAGGAAAGGTAAACTATGCCGGGGTGGGGGCGTTAAATGATGCGATATAAGGTATAATAAACGGAAGTAAGTAAAAGTCGTTGAAAAAATTTTCCTTTTGTCTTTTAGTTCCTTTTATTTATATTGTGGTTACAGATATATTTTATTTGTAGCAGAAATTTTACACACACACACACACCAGAATTTTAGAATTACCGAGGTGGGGCCAAGGCCCCAAAACGGTTTGGAATCACTGATTTAAACTAAGAAAAAAAGATGTTTTTCAATTTCTTTCATTTTATTGTCTTTCATCTTTAATAATACTTTCCGACTTAATGATCTGTCTTGTGGGAAATGATAAAAAATTATAGACTGTAATGTAGAAACACATTTAAATAACTCCTTTGTGCTAATTCTTAATAATATGGAATACAACTACTACTACTAGTAATAATAATTATTATAGCGAAACGATTAAATACAAAATACTGGAAGTTGTGGAGAGCCATCATTTCCTACGCACTTAAGGAATACTAACACACAGAATATTTACCATCCTCTGTTAAAACACCTCAGATATTTAAACTTCTGTACTTGCTTGCCTTTGACATCTCCAATTTGTAGTCCGCATCTTGGGATTTTTTTCTTGCTGACAACCATACATCCTATCTTCTTAGAGTTGATAGATAGTCCTTTCTTAAAGCTTTCCTTTACTGATTGTCTAAGAAGTCATGCAGTTTTCTTTCTGTGTCTACCATCAACAGAGTGTCATAAAATGTTGTAAATGCGCTCCCCTTCCTCCGATATCATGCCCTGGAATGCTCTCCCGATAGTAAGTCCTGGGAGGGTCTCCAGCTCCCTGGGGATAGCCTCGCTGTAACGTTTGAATAAATCTGGTAAGACGACATATCCTTGTCTTACGCCTCTTTCTATTTTTGTATAGCTCCTCACTTTGTTTTCTATCCGTTTGTGGAACATTCTTTCTGAATGGATCTCCAATTCGTAGCCATCATCTTGGGATTTTTTTATCTGTTATCTACAATCATCAGAAATTTAAATACAACGTCAATCGCCATTTTCTGTTTCCTGGAATCTGGGACTTTTTATTGTCTTTTTCCCCTAAGTAATATTTTTCCCATTTTCCCGCTACTTTGCTCTTTGTTTAGCTTTTGGAATGCGGTATTCACTAATCCGATATGTGTTCGGATTTCAGAGTCACATTTTCCATACTATTTTAGAACACTTCCCAGATATTTAAACTTCTTCTTATTGTCTTTTCCCCTTGATATGTCTCGGAAAGGGATATATTTGCTCGAAGTAGCAAAGTCGTTGTTTGCTACCGTAACCGGGTAGGAAAATCTAGCAGGTAACCGTAATGTACTGGTCCTCGTCGTAGTGGTAGGAAATATGTGTCCAATAGGCGTAGTCCATGTACCTCCACATTAGTCTGTATTTATGGCTGACACCAGCCAATCATATAACTGTGAGGGGGAACCCCGGTGTATGCATATTCATTACATCACCCCACATTAAGGTTTCCTCTATTTCTTTAACTATGAATAACTAACCCCCTTGCATCATAGCGGCTTTATCGCCAGGTTTGGGGTGAAATGATGACAGAAATTTCTAGACTATAGCGGAGAAAGACATTTACAGAACATCATTGTGCTCCGTCTCAAAGTATTTCTCGCGCCACAAGTAATGACCCTTTAACCTTCCAAAAAATAGTCGCGAAATGATCTGTCGGAATGTGTCATTTTAATAATGACGCCACACGTGTTCTCCAAACTTTCGTGCAAAATCATGAAATATTAATGATGAAGTCACTAACATCAATGAACCTGGAGAGTTCCAAGCAAGTTCAAGTTACACGACTGGTATTGATAATATACTACTGCCAACATTTTGCATGGTGAGCTATTTTTAGACGCGGAAGAAATTATTCAAGTTTGGTCGGCTAGTTCATTGGTTCAGCGGGGCGGCGTGCTAAAAGAGAGAAATGCGCCACCTATGGACTATTTTTTTTTATTTTTAAAGTAAGAGGAAAACATTAAGCGTCGTAATTCTCACCTGAAGAAATATCACACGAAGCAAACAGGTTCACGATAAAAATAAATATTAATATCATCAAATGTGTTCAAGACACAGTGCCGGGTAGCAAATAAATCGACACATATTTTTTT
Source organism: Acanthosepion lycidas (assembly GCA_963932145.1). Taxonomy (NCBI): domain Eukaryota; kingdom Metazoa; phylum Mollusca; class Cephalopoda; order Sepiida; family Sepiidae; genus Acanthosepion; species Acanthosepion lycidas. Next base: position 67,331,804 of record OZ010604.1, read on the forward strand.
AAATTGATCTGTCTGTCCTAAGTGGTGTGCCTGTGTGTGTCCGCGTGTGTGTGTGCGTGTTTGTGTGCGTGTGCTAACCCATTAGAATCATAGAGCTACTACATTGTGCGTCAGTGATGTGTCTAGGGCAAGATGGAGGCCAATACTATTCAGGCTCATTTTGAATTCAGAGTTTTCCTTCTCCTGGACTTGTTGTCATCAAGTTCAAGACAGTACCAGGTATCAAATAAAAAATAAAATCATATAATACTTGAAATCTTTCTGTCTACCTATCTCCCCACTCTCTCTCTCTCTTTCTGTATATATATATATATATATATATATATATATATATATATATATATATATATCGATATTTTCATTATATATATATATATATATATATATATATATATATATATATATATATATCGATACTTTGATTATATACATACATATATATATATATATATATATATATATATATATATATATATATATATATATATATCGATACTTTGATTATATATATATATATATATATATATATATATATATATGTGTGTGTGTGTGTGTGTGTGTGTGTGTGTGTGTGTTCAGATATGTAGAAAAATAGGACAGAACACGTTAGGTAAATAATCCAGGGTTCTTTAGTATTTTTGCTTTTATTTTTATAAAACAGTACTCCATACAGAAGCAGAGCTTAAATTATAATTATTTTTTAAAAAAAATATGATTCCTTCGCTACATAAGAGTTCTCATGTTTAAAAAACGAGAGCCAAAAAGCTCAATATAATTATTAAAATTAAATTCAGTTAAAGTATCAAGCCCTGTTTTAAATTGAGTTTTCGCTTGAGGATGAAACACGGCTGGAATCACATTTTTTTAAAAACTAATATATATATATATATATATATATATATATATATATATATATATATATATATATATATATATATATATATATATATATATCATATCTGTATATGTGGTATATACATGGAAAAAACAATTTTTTTTAAATATTACCTTCAAATATTACTCCATCTTAATTTGAAACCTAAACTTTAATTAAGAAAGATTACCCATCTAAAAATAGTTGCAAATTACATTCATGAATTAGACTCAAACTGATAATGATGTTATCTTAATAGTCATTTACAATATTAAAAGATTACTATCAGTAAACTTTTATATTTTAAATATTTTTTAATTTGTTTTTATTAATTTGTTTTTAAATATAGTATTTAACTCATATTAAATCCCTAAATTATTTGTAAAAGAGTTAAATATTTAAATTGCTAGAAAGCATTAAATTAATTTCTTCGTGGATTTTTTTAAACATTTAAATTACTATCAAATGTTAAAATCTGTTTATTTACCTAAATTGCTAAAAGTATACGACCCCTTTTCTTCCCCCGTAAACTCTAAATACATCTCCTTTCTCTTTACTTCCCCCTTCTTTCTTTTTTCTTTTTTCTTTTTCTTTTTCTCTCTTCTCTCTCTTTCAACATATCATTTCCGTTAAGTTGACCAATTAAATAGGTCAATGTCTGCTCTCTCCTTCCTCAATATTAAGTATGATAGAAAGAAATATTAAAATAAACCCTCTCTAAACTTGATCATGTGTCTCACACCACACCTCGCTACCCTCTCTGTTAAATTACATAAACTTAATACTACCCGTCAAAATTGTAAATTTTCATTTCACTTTTTGTTTCATGTTTTGGAAGTGATGTCTGATGATCCAGCATCCTTTAAAAGGTCTCTGGTGAAATAAATTGTTACAATGGAACCTTAAAGTGGCCCGTTTTTCTTTAATATATATATATATATATATATATATATACATATATATATATATATATATATATATATATATATATGAAAGTATCGATATATCTTGTGGAGGAGTTTTTGGAGGGCCAGAACGCCAGCATCTTCCGTGATGATATCGCAATGCTTAAGAATATTTCGAGTAAGTGAATTGATGTCACGGGGACTATATTGAAATATAGGGAGAAACTGTTTCTCAAAATCCTTCTGAACTATATGAACGGTACTTGTAAATGTCTGGGTGGCTGTATATGTGGGCACAACGATATAAGTATGTATATCTGTATATGTATACTATGTACGTGTATGTATCCACGCACGCGTGTGCGTGCACGGTTGTATCTATATGTCGGTATATGTATTTGTATACAAAGAGATAGAGAGAAAACAATCAAGCACAGACTTTCTTCAAATCTGGAGCCAGAACATAGATATGATAAGTCAGAGTAATTAATGTGATTTGTATCATACAATTTGGACCCACAAAACACTCTCCTAACACATATTTTTGTCATCCGTCTTTTACTTGAACTGATGACACCAAAGAGAATATAAGCTACGCTGGCGAAACGCGTCTTTGATAAAGAATTTACAAATTTGTTTCATAATCTTGACATTTGTTTCGGATGCTATTATACAAACACATCACCTGCATATATATATATATATATATATATATATATATATATATATATATATATATATATATATATATATATATAAATATAGGACTGGTGTATACTGAATAAATTCTAATAACCAACAAATACTATTCTTAAAAGTGTGCTCAATACGAAGTAAAGCAAATATAATAATTTATTCGAAAATTATAACATACAAATCATATAAAATCACTACAAAAATAGCCATTTTGTTTCAACATTTCCGGTGTCTTATCAAGTGATGATATTGAATCTTCTACATTCAACTGAACATTGAATGTTCTACATGCAATTGAACATTGAATGTTCTACATTCAACACCATCACTATCAGATTATATTTGTATGATGGAGCTCCTTGTCACTTTGCTCTGCGTGTTAGAGAGTTTCTAAATCAGGAATTTTCTAAAAGATGGAACCGAAGAGGTGGACCATTTTATTGGCCTCCACGTTCGCCAGATTTGACTCCATTAAAATTTTTTTATGGGGAAATGTGAAGACAATTGTGTATGCAGCCAAACCTAGTTCATTAAAGTTGAAGGCTAAAATAACTAATGTGATTTCAGGTATTATTGTAAATCAGTTGGCAAATGTTTTCCGTGAACTGCAAAATCGTATTACCCTTTGTATCGCTAATGATGGAGAACATGTGGAAACTTATAAAAATTTCAATAAAACCTTGAAAAATATAGATTTACTTCTTTCTAATCCATTTTATAAATTATTTCTATCGCAAATACAAATAAAGTTATATAAATTTTTTAATGTGCACACGAACTTTATGGACAACCCGTATATATAGTACAAGTAATAATTCATTGGTATATAATCCAAGTGAATCCTAATAATGAAAATTTATTAAAACTGAGCCACGAAAAGTGCTCAACGTATTATAACAGAGCATATAAATTACATAACAGAAAAATCTAAATTTAACTTATGAGTATTAACCATTTCAACTAACGTCGAAAACGATTTGAGTTGAATAAGGCTAACGCTCAAAATATATAATAAGGGAAACCGGAGCATATGTAGCGGCAATATTCTGAGCATGGACGAATGGTTGACTTATAAATATTTAAAATATATTCTGTAGAGCAAAAATGGGAAGAGATTTAAATCTACAAGAGAGAAATTCGCTGTTATGTAATGTATATCGTCGCTACAAGCCTGGGCGGGATATATGGAGAACTAGGCCTGCCAGGACGTCTAGTTTCCCCTCTCGGCCTTGCTAACAGAGGCCAAAGGAGAGGATAAACCAATACAGTTTGGTACCAGAGCGGCTACAGGAGTTGCCGGAAGGTAGCACAAAGTGCCGTCCATCCGCCTTCGGGGCTCCAGTCCGGGTTTGAATTCAGAGTTGTCATTCTCCTAGACCAGTTGCCATCCAAGGCTATAGAACCCAGTCTGTCCTGCTATTTCCCCATAGCTGGAGGGAGAAGAAGAGAATTCACACATTTTCCCATTACATTAATGGATTCGACTGAAATTCGAAGTGAAATAAATGTCCAAATAATCTAACAACATGGAATATTTGTCCATCCCACAAAATGTTTAATAACTAAAAGACCACTAAATTAATTGACTTTCTTTTTTCAAGGTTTTCAGATAAGTCTCGCCATCTTGACACCATTTGTTGTAAGAATCACTGAAAGACCCTTTGAGTTATTCAGCGTGAAATAGAACAGATAAAAATCATTTTGTGTCAGCCCCACTATGTCTTCTCAACTGAGCAATAGTGCGAGGAAAAGATCACTCAGGCCTTCAGTAATGGTACGAACATTCATACTCTGGCTTTCATCTTCAAATTCCATTCAAGAAACAGCAAAAGAACGGTAAATAAGTTTCAAAAAGTGGGAATAATAGAGGGGAAAACTGGATGAGGAGGTTACGACAGCAAGAGGGATCATCATTTCAACTTAGAGCTAAATGCATTTTTATTGTTCAAAGTTGAATACAATAGTTAAAAAAAAAACTCGGAGAATTCCAGTAAGATATCTTTAATCATTTCTAATATACAACGATTCAAAGCTTAATCTAACAATTGGACAATTTTGCTGTTACATGATTTGGACAATTTTGCCGTTACACCCGTTATATGTATATTAGTAGGACAGAAAACGTGCTCTTTGACATGATGCTTTAAATCTACAGAAGGAACACTTATTATAGAAACGATCTTGCATTAATGAAAGGAATCGATTGGATAAATCTTCAATGACAACAGAACAGATAAACTTATAATAGATAAAAACATCAAAGAACCAATCGTTAAAAAATGAGACAGGATCATCACAGCCCACTATATCTTCTCAACTGAGCAATGGTGAGAGGAAAAGATCATTCAGATTTGAATCTACAAGAGAGAAATACAAATGCATTGAATTATTTAAAAGTGTTTTCAACTTACACTGCTCATGTCGATTCCGTTAGTATAAGACCATGTATGTTGGAATGATTCTTGCAGTCGGTTAGCGAGGGATTTTGGTAAGTGATGAAAATTGATGAATTCTTTTATGCTTTCGGTTTTCTCGTTATACTCTTCAGTTCCTTGGTACAGCCGCAACATTATTGAAGACACGTTACCGAATATAGCGGCACTCAGCAATGCTGAAAGAAAACAAATGAAAAGAAAGGTTTAAAGAAATACAAATCCCCAAAGAGGAATGACAGAAAATCATAAAGAAAGAACTGAACGTTTTTAAAAAAATAAAGTAAGAAAAAAAAATGTTTAATATTTTGTTTTTATATTTCATATTTAGAAAACTGAGAAGATAGCGAAAACAGATCACCGACTACAATGCCTTTTACAGAGGAACAGGAAATTTTCTGTATGCTGAGAAAATTGGAGGGAAATTCTTATAAACACGCCATCGCGAAGTTCCGTAGAAAGTATGTTTTAGATAAACAATTTTTTGTGGAAGTTGATAAAGGTTGATTAAGACAAGCGGCGTCTATCTGAGTAAATATCAGATAAATTTCGTTGTTTGTTTCGTTTTTTATGTCTTATCAACCCTTTGCAGGTTATTTAAATCCCCAAAATATATATTTTTAGATTAACAATTTTTTGTGAGAGTGGGTAGCTGATAAAAGTTGATTAAGACAAGAAGTGTCTATGTATCTGAGAAAACTTCAAATAATTTTTGTTGTTTGACTCGTTTTTTACGTCTTATCAACACTTGGCAGGTTATTTAAATCCCGAAAATATTTTTTTTAGATTGTTACATTTTTTGGTGGGGAGGGGTATATTAAAGGTTTTATGATACAAATGTCCTTAATTAAACCCTAATGCGTTGGAAGAAGACGTGAACTCAGATCTTTGCCAATAATATCTTTACAAATAATAATTTCTTGGGGGAATGGGGGGGCTGATAAATGTTGATTAATACAAGAGGTATCTATCTATCTATTAAGTCAATTTTCTCTACCACTGATGAACCGATGGCTGTGCATTACGTCATTTTTATCTACCACCGGTAAAATACCTTTTGAGTGACTGATCGATTGATTTGCTTTGTACGGTTTATCAAGACTTTGCAGGTTATTTAACCCTTTCAGCTCTGCGTTCCTAAACAATTTTAACCCTTCTACCTGAGCTTCTCAAAATTCGCAAATAATTGATATGTAATGTTTCACTGTAGATATAAAAATAGTTACAAGTGTTTACTCACCGTTCAACCGGTATCTGGACATTAAGTCATTTTTTTTTAATCCGCTAGGCTATTTGAACAACAGAAACTTGAACAATCAACCTACGTTAATGAAAGGACGTTTTTGTTTATATATAGCGCTATGTCGAGTCTAATTCGTTACCTCTTCGTCACCGTTTGCCTCTTATCGTAACTGTTCGGGTTTCAATTCTAGGTAGTGGATGCGCACTGCTGATGAGTCCCAAATATAGGACGAAACGGCCGTCCAGTGCTTTCTGTATTCTGTTGAGATTTCTTCTAGACTCGATGAATTACTTAATTATGGCACATATATATATATGTATATATATATATATATATATATATATATATATGTAATGAATACAGAATCCTTAAAAATCCATCATGCTGTTTATAAATTTATTTTGTGGACCTCTTGTCCATCTCTTCAGATCAGTTTTTCATTAATAAATGGCGTTCAATTTATTTACACACAAAGAAAAGGAAAATAGTAAAACAAAAAAAGAAAGGAGAAAAGAAAAAAAGGAAAAATATTAAAAGGGAGACAGAAAAAAGCGGGTAAGAAAGACAAAATTTCAATTTAAGGTTTTTTTTTTTTTGGCGGGGAAAGACAAAGAGAGATTGATATGGAGAGGAAAAGAGAGGAAAATTGGGATTTATTTTTAGAGGATACTTGTATTTGAGTAGACGATGTGTTTATCTATTAGTAGTATATATATTTATTTTCTTCCGGTCTGAATATTCGAGAAAACTTTTTAATGGTAAAAAATATGCGCTCCCCGATAAGATTTGAACCTGTGTTCTGTTCGAAATATGAGTATCCACTAAAGATAACGTTTACGCTATAAAATCTGTCGGTGTAATAAATAAAAAAATATCATCACCTTCTTTATATATATATATATATATATATATATATATATATATATATGTGTGTGTGTGTGTGTGTGTGTGTGTGTGTGTGTGTGTGTAGTTTCATGAAGAAATAGAATTAAGAAAGAAAATTAAAAACAATTAAAAAGTGGAATAATCATAAAATAAAAAATTTACAAAAATTTATTATTTTATTTTGCAATTGTTACGTGTAATAATGCTCAATACCGGAGATCGAGCGATTTTAGATATAGACTATGGACATAGGAATTAACTCTGTATGGTAATGATCTGTTTCAAGTCTGAGGTGATCGTCAGATACATTGTGAAACTGCCAGACTCGAGGAAGTGTTGATTGCTTTGATTGAGCTGTCTATATCTATATCTATCTATTTATGTGTGTGTTTTTATTTTGTTTTTGTGACGTACGGTGGACGTTAATACTTAAGTATAACTCAAGACTCCAATGTTAAATTAAAACAGTATTCAATTATAACCGCAAATAAATGCTTAACAAAAACAAAGAAGTAAAAGTCAACCAAAGATAATTAACCATTTCAGTGAATACCTTGTTAGTAGCGCGGTTCGGTTTTACATCCGGTAAATTCTAAATCAAAACCCAAATCATCGATTGACAATTATTCACACTAATTCGACTGGATAGTTCCACTCAACAGTTACTCAATAATCGATGTTTACTCGTTCCTCCACGAGAACGAGATGTGACACAAGGTCTTTTTAAAGTGATAACCCGAGCGCGTATACTCGGGCAAGAGACAAAAATTGCCCCCGTCCCCGAAACCGACGTTTGCGCTGGCCTCGATGCGAGCACCGATCCCTCCCTCTGGTGCAGTGTGAAGGCACGGCCTCGGGCAGCTGTTCCACAGGCCCGGGCACCTCTTCAGTATAATTTTCCCAGTTTCCCCTCTGTCTTTTGACAGAGGAGCCCCTGAGCGCACTCTGTCCAAAGAGAGAGACGCAACTGAGAGATGATAAGCCATCCCAGCCAAATGGCCGAGAGTCACTCAATAATCACTACAGTTAGTAGCCTTCACTGCTATTTATACACGTAGCGGAAGTCATATATTCATAATGTCAAGAAAATCACGCTCGAACCTCTGTGTCGATAGTTACTCATTTTTTTTCCTATATGACATTTGTGTAATTGAATAAAACAGGATTAGAATCTAATGGAATCTAATGGAATGATAAATGCGTAAAAAAATTTGGATAATTTTTTTTACTTGATATGTTTCGACGGTAATCCGGGTCATCATCAGAAAATGAATTTTATTTCCCAATGAATAAATCTAGATTAAACGAGATGAAGAGCTTGCTTTTTACTTTAATTGTATCGTTACAGAAATTAGGTCTTAACTAATTTTTACTTTTTTTTATCCGATGTTTCCATACTTATTTAATAAGTAAAACAGATGAATTAAAAATCGCCCTGCCGTTTATTAATTGTCCAGTTCACATAATAACTTCAATGTATCTTTCTTTGCGGTATCTACAATAATATCTTAGTAAAACGGCGATCATAAAAATTGTGATCGCGAAGTTTTCAGCGATATATCGTAGATATTCTTTGCTTAATACATCAATACGGAAACAATGTCGAATATTTAAACCATAGAAAAAAAAAAAAATGAAAGGCATGTTATTCTGGTGTCGAGAGAAATCTGGATGTCATATTGAACATTCAACCGATTTCTGAATTTTTATCTTCATGTGAAGTCGAGGTGAAAATCCTAATTCGCAAGGATGTGCAGTTGCGTTCAAGATAGGAAGGGAAAAAAAAACTGTATACATCAACACTAAAGTGGAAAAAAATCCTCTTGTTGCCACCACAAAATGCCTAACATTGCAACTGGGAGGGGGTGCACCGCAGGTTAAAAAACAATCTCTCTCTCTCAATATATGTATATATCTATCTATCTATCTATCTATCTATCTGTGTGTGTGTATATATATATATATATGTATATATATTAGGTTACGCAGTTACAAAACGATTTTTCTTTATTTTTATTTGTTAATCTGATATATATATATATATATATATGACATATATATATATCTGATATATATATATCTGATATATATATATATATATATATATCTGATATATATATATATATATATATTCGTTAATCTGATATATATATATATATATATATATATTATATCTGACACGTACGCACACACACACATACATATATATATATATATATATATATATATATATATATATATATATATATATATATATATATATAATCGTTTTGTAGCTGCGTAACTTAATCCCTACTTTTTGATATCTTCTAATCCGTGTTAACGGAAAATCCATTCCGGTTATAGATACGGGTCGCTCGGAAGGGAATACTTGCACCTAATATATACATATCTATATATAGATATGTGTGTATGTGTGTATATATATATATATTATTATTATTATTATTATTTAGAATTTATTTTTAGTGGATACTCGTATTTGTGTAGACGCCCTGTTTATTTATTAAGCAGTATATTTACATATTTTCGTCTACCGGCCTGAATATTCGAGGAATCTTATTTCGAGGAAAACATGCATTCGAACCTGTCTTATTTGACGAATATTCAGGCCGGTAGACGGAATTAAAAAAAAAAAACTGTTGAATAAATAAACGCAGCGTCTACACAAATACGAGTATCCATTTTAAATAGCGTTTCAGTCATAAAATCTGACAACGTAATAAATAAAAAATACATCCCTTTCTTTAGAAATATATATGTATATATGTATGTATGTAAGATTGACTTTCCCGTATTCTTCAGTGCATTAAGATTCAAAAAATTATCTCCAAGAACTGAACAGTTAGACGATATCTGCGGAAACATCCAGATTTTGTGGAAGAATCGTAACAGAGAAATGATGAACACATATATATAGTGTACGTTTGGTTCATTGTAGCCATTTTATATTTTTAATTTCGCGCATGCGCGTTGTTTACTTTTGATTTTGTCGTATGCACAGTAAACAAAGGTCAAATCGGCAGACAAAAAAAAGTAAACGAGCCCCATGATGCAATTCTCTCCTCCAGAAAGTTGGAAACGGCATGCTTTACTGTTTCGTATTCGCACCGAAAGCTCCAATACAAACATTTCAGAGTGTCTGCGTGTCAATCTGAGAACAGTGCAGAAGATTCGGGAAGAATGGGATGATATATCCAGATGACATCATGATGTTTGGAGTAATCACACATGATGGCGATGTTAGGCCGCCATTCATCTTCGCACAGTGTCACAGACTCAACACGGAAGCCTACATCAATTGCCTTGAGGAGGTAGTGCTTCACTGGGTCAAAAGGGTGGCTGGTGGAAGAAT
>OZ010604.1:67344693-67382193 GCA_963932145.1 Acanthosepion lycidas
TGAAGAATAAGTATTTATTTAGCACTCAGTTGAAACGATGATCCCTGTTGCTGTTATGATTTCCTGATCCAGTTTTGCTTTCTACTGTTTCCTCTTTTTTTAAACTTATTCACAATTCTTTTGATGGTTCTTGAATGGACTTTGGAAATGGAAGGCAGAGTATGAATGTTCGTACCATTGCTAAAGGCAGGAATGTTTTTTTTCCTCTCACCATTGCTCAGATGGGAAGATATAATGGGGCTGACACGAAACGATTTTAACCTGTTCTCTTTCTAGCTGAATAACTCAAAGGTTTTTTTCAGTGATTCTTACGCAAAATGGCGTCAAGATGGATAAACGTCTCATCTGAAAACTTGAGAAAAAGTAACTCAATTAGTTTAGTGCTTTTTTTAGATATTAAATATTTTGTAGTAAGGACAGATATCGCATGCTGTTACACGATTTAGACAAATCTGCTGTAACACCCGGTCTATATATATATATATATATATATATATATGTATACGAAGAAATATACTCTTAAGATGTGCAATATTTATGGGATAAAGTGCTCAATATAAGAGATAGAGCGTGTGTAAATATAAAAATGAACATTGAAGTCAGTACTCAGAGGCGACAGGCTGTTTCATGCTGGACGCAATCGTCAGGCCTGACGACTGCGTCTAGCATGAAACAGCCCGTCACCCCTAAGTTTTTACTTCAATGTTCACTTATATATATATATATATATATATATATATATATGTCATTCGCAGACAGTACTGTTTCGCTGTATCACAGCTCCTCAGTGCGACTATATATATATATATATATATATATATATATATATATATGCATTTTAGTTGATTTTCACGGATATGCTTATATCATCATAAATATTTATTTTTGTTTTATTTTACAAAGTTGAAAATCAAAAATGGAAAACAATTAAAAATATAAATTTTAAACTTTTTCACGATTATGTTCACTTGTACGCTTATCTGTCTTTTCATCGGAAGGCAATATTTGCTTGAAAACGCAATTTCCTGCGGCCGATAGACCAACCATAGCCGAGAGCATAGTATGTTTTACGAGCGTTTATTGCGCCTGCGCACTTATTTATTTCAGCTTGAAAGGTTGCGTCAGGAATGCTCTGCTTGTTACCCTCCGATAATATTTGGTTGAAAATATTTATTTCCTGGAGCTGATGGATTTGAGGCTTGCGAGTCAACTAGCGTTACCAAATGCATTTAACTTCATATTTGTAGAGAGAAATATCTCTCAAAAAATATTAATCGGTCACCTCTCTCTCTCTCTCTTGCTTTCTCATTCACTTTTTCTCCATTTTGTGAGCAGAAAGTTGACGCGTTTCCATTCACTACTTGCAGTCGGAGATTGAGCTTACGTAAAATTTAGACGCTGAACATAGATTTTCAGAGCTGGAATATTAAACGAGATTATGAAATTGTTATACTATAATTTACTTAAACCCTTTAAAATTGTGAATATAATTCCTGAATAAAATGGTATTGAAAACATACCCGCGAAAGAATAGGACCAGCAAATACTTATCATGGTGATTGCCTAAGCTTAGCATAAGAACGAAATCATGCGGCCACAATGAATGATCTAACGCACTATTCAGTCGGAATTGATCTATCGAAACAAGCTTGCTAACCATTAAACCACGTTAGTGACCTCCGCGGATATCAGGAATTATATCCTAAGTATTGTCAGTTCAATCCTTGGATAAAGAAGTGTTGAAAAAGACATGGTTTCTTTAAACGGGACAAACAGACAAGCGAAACAAATAGAATCAGCGAATATTATTATGAAATATATCCGAAGAATAGAAAATAGAATAAGAACTCTTTATCGTTGTGGATTGAATAAATGTTTCAGTTAAAACTTCCAAAACGGTTACCGACAACGTAGAGAAAAACCTGATAAAGGATGGAAATTAGAACGACCAAAACTCTGCGAGTACAACAAACAGGTATTGGGGATGAGAAATTAACATTTTCTCTGTTATTTGCAGCAAATCGAATGTCCTTATTTCTGTTGTTATATTTTTTTTTGTTCCATGTTTTTCTGGTCCCAGTTCTTTCAGACCCCAACTCTACATCACAGACTCTATCACTGAATGACATTTTTTTTTTTTCATATTTAACTTAAGAAATATTTCGATGAATAAAAAGACGAAGTATTTAGCATTGTAAATAAAACCCGCTTGCTTTACAATAATCAGACAAGACCATAGCTGGAATATTTCTGTCAGAAAAAGACTGGAGCTACCCAATTGTCTCTTTCCAGAGTTCACAAGCGTTCCACCCTACAACTCGTTCCCCCATAGACGTAAAGTTGCTAACTTATCGATACTCTTTTATTCATAAAATAAATCCATTCAGTAACGCACTACCCTGAGTGGCTCTTTGGCCGTGTATTGGGTAATCAATAAAGCAAAATATAGCGAAAGAAAATACTTCTTAACGGTTTTACAGATGAGTGTTCGAGCAATGATATTAAAAGAAACACTGGGTTTTATTGATTTTCAAAGATGCTATACGCAAGTCAGCAGCCTTTTTCCCCAACCTATATGATTCTATTTAAATAAATTTCTTACTTGTATTTGGTCTTGTGCCAAACTTGGCAATGCTTATTAAATATCTCTGTGCGTGTGTGTTGAGGAAGGGATGAAAAGAGAGAGAAAAATAGAGCGATAAGTGGAGAAAAGTTTCAACTAATAAGATAAAAATAAAACAGAAAAAAAATCATCTACTTTTCACTATTGTCAACTAAGTCATCTCACAGGAGCAGATTCTAAAGGCTACTTAGTGATGTTTTTTCCGCTCGCAAATCTGGGAGGGAAAAAAATAGAAAATATAAATGCGACGTTTTCTTATTACTCTTTATTTTTTGATGATTGATTATTGCTTGGCTTCGATTTTCTATCGATGTTGTCCTTAAGAAATCGATATGGAAGACGCATTCGTTTGCTTGGTTTTCGTCGCATTTGTTTATTTGTTGTTGTTTTTCTTTCCCGTCAATTTGAGAAAGAAGGGACCGAAATCGATTTTGGAAGTACATCAGCGATAAGTTGTTGCCAATGAGAGAATGGATGTTCATGCGAAAGAAGAAGAAGAAGAAGACGATTGAATTAAGAATTAAAGGAATAATAGAAAAAACTGATTAAATTGTAATTGAAAAGGAAGAAGAGGAATCGAAAAAGAAGAAAAAGAAGAAGGCGAAGAAGAAGAAGGAGAAGAAGAAGAAGAAGAAGAAGGCGAAGAAGAAGACGATTGAATTAAAAATTAAAGGAATAATAGGAAAAAACTGATTAAATTGAAATTGAAAAGAAAGAAGAAGAAGAATCGAAGAAGAAGAAGAAATGTTATTGATTTCGAAGAAGCAATAGAATATATAACGTAGAAAGAGACGAAAGGAAATATTGAAAAATATGAAAGAACGAATAAGAAACATAGAAAAAAAAGGAAACAATGAAGGAGAGAAGAAGAAAATTACAGTGAAAAAACACCGCAGAAAACGAAAGAAAAACTCTTAAGAGAGAAATCAAACGCAAAAAAGAAAACGACTGATAAGAAGAAGGAAGAGGAGGAGGAGCTTAAGAAAAGTTAATGATTTTGATGAACCAATACAATGCAAAATGTATATATGGACGAAAGAGATGGCGGAAAGTATAAGGAATAGAAGAAGAAGAAGAAGAAGAAGAAGAAGAAGAAGAAGAAGAGGAAGAAGAAGAAGAAGAAGAAGAAGAAGAAAAAGAAGAAGAAGAAAGAGGAGGGGAAGAAGAACAACAAATAAAGTGTAAATGTTATATGGGGACGAAAGAGATGACAGAAAGAATAAGAAATATAGAGAAAAGAATAATAATAATAATAATAATAATAATAATAATAATAAGAAGAAGAAGAAGAAGAAGAAGAAGAGGAAGAAGAAGAAAGAAGAAAGAGGAGCAGGAAGAGAAGAAGAAGAAGGGAAAGGAAGAATGAAATTTTAGGCGGAAATCTGAAAACGTAGGTAAATAATTGTATAAGATAGCCTTATATAGGTAGAGTATTTTCGACTGATCTATGAAAACCCGACTGACAGTAGTGATTGTTGCAAGGACCAAATAGAAAATGAAACTGAACGGAATATTTTATCAACAAAGAATTACAAGGACTTGGCTTATTTCAAATCAGGAAGAATTGATTAAAAAAACTATATTGCAAACGCTTCAAATGATATAAGAAAAAGAAGAAATGTATAGCTGTTTGGACACGAATCTATCTATCTATCTATCTATCTATCTATCTATCTATCTATCTATCTATCTATTAGGTTGGTGCAAAAATAATGACGTAATAATGTCGTTTTTGACGTATTTTTTAACGTCAATAACGACATTATTACGTCATTATTTTTGCACCAACCTAATATCAGTCTCTTCATAACTGTGTTCCTCAACTGGGGTCCATATACACTCTGAGAGTCTATGTAACATTACTGGGGTCCATACAAAAAAATAGCAAATTCGGGGTCTACGGTAATATTTTAATGGTCCACGAAGTATATACATTTATTAGGTTGGTGCAAAAATAATGTCGTTTTCTCACATAGTAACATATGTGAGAAAACGACATTATTTTTGCACCAACCTAATACTATCTTTTAAGCTTTTCACCCCCACCCCCGCAATGCGGGAGTGCTATTAGCATGCAATAGGGTTACAGAGGGTTGAGAATAAGAGTAAAGAGGCGTGTTTGATGAGAGGATATAGAGAAAAACGGGGAACAAGATCAAAGCATCAAAAGATGTCGATTGACATTGCACTTGAATATTTGAAGATTATAGTTATCAGGGAAGCAAGTAAGAGGAAGGGAGTTCCACAGACGGGAATATGTTTTTTTTTTGAGTAGAAGAGACGATAACATTTAACAGCTTCGATAGTGAAAAGGTGGGATTGAGATGCTAACTTAGTAGCTCGCTTAAATTTATGCAATCTGGGAACCAGCGAAATGTAGTTCGTCGGAACAGTTGTCGTGAATATACTTATAGAAGAGACAGAGGGAGGCCACAGCACCTCTATGGGATAGCGATTGTAGACTAGATGCCAGATCAGGACCTATCATATTGCATATTCGTCTCTGGATTTTGTCGAGGACCTAGAGACTTACAGCGGTGGAACCAGACCATATATGGCAGCAATATTCCATGCAAGGACGGATGGTTCATTTATAGATTTGAAGGATGGACTCAGACGAGAAAAACGTTTCTGGTACCACACAAAGAATCAACTTTCCTTATTCTTAAACTTATCTATCAGTAAAAAAAAATTATAAGCTTTTTTTTTTCATCGAATGGTTATCGAAATACACTAAAGGAAATTATGAATACAAATGGATAAATAGGTAAAAAAAAAATATTCAGATCCATTGGATTAGACTCTAGACAATGTGGTGTGAAGTAATTTCTGGAGTGGTATAAATTCTTATAGGATTACGTATATCAAATATCTCTATAGATATTGTTGTTTTCCGTGTCGTCTCTGGATTTTAGTGGTCTATTGGCAATTCCTCAGCCGGGGTCCCAACGCTGCATCGAAAGAATCAATCAGAAGCAGACAATTTTCAGCAGACTTCTTTTTATTCGCTTTATTTTCGAGGTGTGCATAAAGCCTTTCGGTTCTTTGAGGAATCACCAAGGACGAGAAAATGGAAAGCAATCTCTTCTGATTTTTTTTTTTTTTTTTGCTTTCCTGCCAACTAGTCACTTCAACGATTGAAATACAACATCAATCGTCATCTTCGGTCTGGAATCGTTTCTATGATTCCTTCTCCACAATAACCGCTTCGGAGTACCAGGTTCTGTAAGCTTGGATGTATGGATGGTGTAATAGAAAATGACTTGGAATTGGAACACGGAGAGCAGTGTTCCAATTCGAGTAGGGTTCCTTATATTCTCTTATGCGCAAATATCCTTAGTACTCCCAAGCGGCCATCGAAATATAGATAAGAACATATATATATATATATATATATATATATATAACGTCATCCACAGACAGACTGTTCCGCAGCTCATCGGTGTTACCTCTAGCTAGGATCGAAACCCGACTGAGTTGGTGGCAGTCGGAGATTCTACCACTAAGCCGTCGGCGCAGAACAAGACTTATCCAAACAGATAACTGAAATGTTTGGATAAGACTTGTTCGTATGTCCATCGTCTTTGTCATGTTGAATTGATAATGTTAATTATATTTTATGAATATGTCCTGAAGATGGTTTATTAGACCGAAACGTCCGACGTTGACATATTGACATTAAAACAGCATAACTGCATATAAGGATTTTTTTTTCCGTATATTTTCTTCATACTGTCGGATCTATATCCATATATTTGCTTACATATATATATATATATATATATATATATATATATATATATATATATATACATACATATGTATGTATATATATATATACTGTATATATATATATATATATATATATATATATATATATATGTATGTGAATGACGTGTGACGTGTTTTGTTAGTTGAGGGGCAGTGTGCAAACTATTGACAAGACGCACAGAAGAGAAGTCAAGACGCCCATTCATGTCTACACGAAAAAGGTTACCGCGCTGAAACCTACATAGGGACCGCCCCAAATAACGGCGATGTAGTTCGTAAGAACTAAATTCTAACTATCTGTTGTATCCACCGTTATAACAAAGAAGCACGCACACACGTACTGACTCTTTCGCATAAACGATGACCTACCCACTCTTATCTTAATATATAGAGAGATGGGGAAAGATAGATTAATAGATAGATAAACAGAAAAAAGATAGAAAAATTGAGAAATACACACCAATATATATATATATATATATATATATATATATATATATATATACATTAAAAGACATAGATATGAAAAAGAGATATCGATAGATATTTTTAATAGACTGAGACAGATATTCAAATGAACATATATTTAGATAATTAAATACATATATAGTTAAACAGAAAAAAATGAGAATGATATATATTTCGTACAATTGGAATTAACATACCATTAGTTAATGACCATTTTCACGTGCGAATTTAAAATTTTAAATTGGCAGGTGAAAATGCTCGTTAACTAATGGTATATTTATTCCAATTGTACGATAAAATTTGCTTTATTTAATGAAAGCATTGAGCACTCTTTGTCAGTTTTAACATTTAATATTTCAAAATTCTATATTTTATTTTATATATATATATATATTTTTTATATATATTTTATATATAAAATTCTATATTTTATTTGACATTCTTCATAATTCTATATATGATTCACTTGGATTATATCAACGGATTACTACACACACACACACACACACACACACACACATATATATATATATATATATATATATATTAGGTTGGTGTAAAAATAGTGACGTAATAATGTCGTTTTTTGACGTTACGTCAAAAAACGACATTATTACGTCATTATTTTGCACCAACCTAATATATATATATATATATATATATATATATATATATATATATATATATATTACATGAATCATTCATACAAAAACAAATACAGGGGTTAATGATTTAAATGGCGAGAATACATCTTCGCAAACAATTTCAATAAGTTACACTAACCCCGAACCTGTATATGAATAATATGATCCCTGTTTATAAATTCCAGTTTCATAAGGTCTTTTTTAGTTTTTACAAGCTTTCGTCTGTTCCTACAGACATCCTCAGGTATGGAAACAGATTTGTTCTTGTTTTTATTTCTCGGTAATAAGAGGACAACGAAAATATAGATGTAATCCGAAAAAATGCTATGAGAAATATGTTATTGTTTTGATATTGTTATTATAGAGGATGTCTGTAGGATCATATCATTCATATACAGGTTCGGTGTTAGTGTATCTTATTGATATTGTTTGCGAAGATGTATTCTTGCCATTTAAATCATTAACCTCTATATTTGTTTTTTGTATGAATGATTCATGTAATTATAAGTTGAACAGCACCTATAATCGATATATATATATATATATATATATATATATATATATATATATATATATATATATATATATAGGTAGGTCGTAATCCGTTGATATAATACAAGCGAATCATATTAACATATTAATACACACATAAACACACAAACACACACACACACATATATATATATATATATATATATATATATATATAGTGTATCAACAATACTTTGGGGTCTGATTTCTGAAAAAAAAAGAAAAAAACAAGATAAAATAAGTATATGTCCATATTACTATGTAGAATGTGTTCTTCGTGGTCAAGCCTACAAGCGGATCTTGGCTTTTTCGATCTATAGTGTGTGGTGTCATGATTCAGCAACGTGACGATTAATAGCAGCAAAGGTCTGATGCTTTGGCTTTCTTCGGCCTTGAAAGACAATCTGATATATCCGTACTGCCTCGAATCCGTTGCCATTCGCGCGACCATATGTAAAATAAATATCAGCCTGATCACGATATGAATATCCTGCCATTGTTAAACGGAACACTTGTCAGTTAACACACTACTACATTCGTTAAATTTTGAAGACAGCCTAGCCACAAATTTACACGAATGACAAATGTAACCTAGTCTCCACTGGAGCTCGGTAAAATTTCTTAAAACTTAATAACTTAAAAACGAAGGAATTGCGGACATATATTTATATTAACTTTTGTCCATGTTATTGGTGTGAGGAACACGCCCCCAGAATTTTTAAAAGTATGTTTGATAAAGCCTGTATATATATATATATATATATATATATATATATATATATATATATATATATATATATATATAATAATATGTAGATAGAAAAAGAGTGTGACAGATGTGAATAGATTGGTATCAACAAATATTTTTAATAGACTGAGATATTCAGATAGATAGATAGATAGATAGATAGAGATGTACAGACCAAGAGAGATATGTCAATTCATAGATATCTGTAAATATATATATATATATATATATATATATATAGATAGATAGATAGATAGATAGATAGATATAGATATGTACATACCAACATAGACAGGTTGACAGAGTGATATATACAAAAATAGATAGATAGATAGATATGTACATACCAAGAGAGATAAGTTGACAGAGAGATATGTACAAAAATAAATAGATATAACAGGTTGATGTTGATGAACATGCTGAGATAAATATGAACAAAGATAATAACGGGTTGATACCGATAGATCTGAACATTTATATATATATATATATATATATATATATATATATATATATATATATATATATATATATATATATATATATGTATTTATATATTATTTATTATATGAGATTAAAAAAAAACATGTTAAAAATCGCTACAATTTAATTTCATATAAGTAATATTAAGCTCTACTGTGTATTGAATCATTTTTGAAAAATCAAATGCTACAGACAGAATTATACTCCATTTGTTCATATCATCTATCTATCTATCTATCTATCTATCTATCTATCTATCTATCTATCTCAGTCTATTCATATCTATCTCAGTCTGCTATCTATCTATCTATCTATCTATCTATCTATCTATCTCAATCTATTCATATCTATCTCAGTACGCTCATATCTATCTATCTATCTATCTATCTATCTCAGTCTATTCATATATCTATCTCAGTCTGTTCATATCTATCTATCTATCTATCTATCTATCTATCTATCTATATATATATATATATATATATATATATATATATATACAGAGAGAGCGGGGGAGAAAGATAGCTATATAAATAGAAAGATAATGAATACACATATACGTATATGCGTTAATGCATAAATAAACACCTCCTTATTCACGCACTGTTTATCCCATTCTCTCCATTAATTTTGTAAAATTGCGGACGGAAGCCAAAGTCAGGATTGATTTTCCTTATTTATTGATCACCAAATCCTAAAAGGGGGAGAGAAAAAAACAATCAACAAACAAACCTATCCTCCCGACTCCAATTCCAACCAAGAAGTGCACACCTACATCCAAGAAAGAACAGCAAAAGTTAATTAAAACCAACCTCTGTAGAAATGAGAGAACAGTTCGACAATGCCGTATATTTTTTGTTTCATGTCTGCACCAGCCGCCGTGTGAACACGGCTATCACGTGATAATCAGTGAGAAATTGCAGTTCAGACCTTTCAGGTCTAATTAAGAAGGAAATCACGAACACTATTTACATTATTCTGACTATTGTCTTCGTCTTCATCGCCATATTAAATACATGTTTCGGCCGTTGTACGCTCCGGCCTTCTTTAGGTGGTTGGAATGTCGAACTGAACTCTTTATTTCATTCACTGTGGTAGACTGTTCTAGTGCCAGATGCCATGTTTAATGGATGTCAGTTATCAGTTATCTCCTGTTAATTTCCCTCTCCAAGTTCTCCACTGCCTTAACTGGGTATTGAACTCTTTGACACATGGCACAGTTGATAAAGGCGTTAGATCCAGTGACAGGACCCAAAGAGTGTGAGTTCAATACCCGGTGAAGAACTCGGAGAGAGGAATTAACAGGAGATAACTGATAACTGACATCCATTAAACATGGCACGTGGAACTAGAACAGTCTACCCCAGTGAGCGAAATAAAGGGTTCAGTTCGACATTCCAACCACCTGAAGAAGGCCGGAAAATACAACGGCCGAAACATTGTAAGAAATATGGCGACAAAAATGAGGACAATAGTCAGAATAATGTAAATAGTGTACATAATACCTCATCTCAAAAATATAGACAGATACTGAAGGGCCGAAACATTGTAATAAATATGGCGACAAAGATGAGGACAATAGTCCGAATAATGTAAATAGTGTACATAATACCTCATCTTAGAAATATAGACAGATACTGAAAGGCTGAAACATTGTAATAAATATGGCGACAAAGATGAGGACAATAGTCCAAATAATGTAAATAGTGTACATAATACCTCATCTCAGAAATATAGATATTCATCTTAGTCAAAACGTCTTCCGTTATACTTAACAGAACACGAGGGATGTATGTGGCACAAGACAGAGTTTTCTGTGGGTCCTCCGAGCCCGTAGTCTCGGTCAAAAATATTCCCTTAGAACCCGCATACAAGAGTTCAGGTCCTGTCTACCAACCGGACGAAACTTTGCCCTTCTGCAAAACTCGTCCCGGTTTCTCTCTGCTCAAGGCAGAGAGTTTGACAGTTGAGGGTTTGGAGCATCGTTCCAAAACGTCTTCCGTTAAATTCAACGGCCCCCGCCGCACGTGGGTCGTATGTGGCATAAGGCCGAGTTTATCGTGGGTTTACCGAGCCGGTAGGCTCTGCCAAAAATATTCCCTTCGAACCCGTATAAAGGGATTCGGGGCTTGTCTACCTCCCCGGACGAAACTCGTCAGGGTTCCTCTCTGCGGAGGCAGAGAGGAGATTTACATGACCCCCCACTGAGTCAGGTTGTTACACAACGTCAATTTTTAACGTGGGGAAACGAGTGATTTCACTCTGGCCGCTGGTCTTAGCTTGTCCAAGGTAATCATAGCTTGTCCAAGCTGATTAAAGCTAGCCCAAAGTGGTCAGAGATGGTCCAAACTAGTCGTAGACGTGATAATGCCAGCTCAGGGACGGAGCACTGGGGCCGGGAAGTAACCGAATGTGTACATCACTCCAAGAAGAATTTACGCACTTTCATTTGTACGTTTTTTATTTATTTTGTAAAAGTACAAAATTGTGGCACAAGGCCGAAAAAGGGGAGGGGTTGAGGCTGGTCTTAACTAACTATTCTATACCTAGCTCATCCGATTCACGACCCATTCATACATTACAATTTTCACATTCACCACAAGAAGTCGTCCGTCACCAATCAATCCTCCGTACGCCATAATACCACATTCTCTCTAGGGAGACCTACAAAACGCGCACCGTGTCTTAAAATTTTAATGATACTAAAAATATATATATAAAATTCTGTGATGAAAAATGAGACGGGAGGGAGATGAACCCAATAACGAACTAAAATATTAACACAAATCAAATTAAGCATAACTGATATTATTAGGTTGGTGCAAAAATAATGACGTATAATGTCGTTTTTTGACGTATTTGTTAATGTCAAAAAACGATATTATTACGTCATTATTTTTGCACCAACCTAATAGGAATAATTTCAAGGATTAATTCTTACTTTATTTTACGTTAATTTATTTTATTTTAACTTATTTCATTCGACTGATGTCAGTTATTATTATTATTATCATTATTATTATTATTATTTTTATGATCATCATCATCAATTTGGAATTGTGACGGTCGTAATGTGATGGTGATGGTTTCACTGCTGAAAATGACTAGACAATCTATTTTATCTAATTTGAATCTAATCACTTATATCCCCCACTCTGTTTTTTTCTTTTTTTAACTTGTCCAGTCCTTAAAGAAAAAAAAAATCTCTAGGTAACCCTATCGGATCATTCTTCATTCATCCTACTTTATCTTCCTTCTATCTCTCAATAAAGTCCTGGAAATAAATTATAACCAAATGAATTTTTAAGGATACTGTATGCTTTATATCTATCTATCTATTAGGCTGGTGCAAAAATAGTGACGTAATAATGTCGTTTTTTGACGTTAAAAAATACGTCAAAGAACGACATTATTACGTCATTATTTTTGCACCAACTTATAGTAGGACCCGTCCAACGCTCAAAACAGAGAGGCCACTGTATTCTGCCCATTGGACTAAATCAAGCAGCTATCTCGCTAAGGGAGTTGGAAAAGGATAAAAAAAATCATATGGGCATGGGAAAATATAAAGCTGACCCAACTTTAGTTTGTACGTTTTCCTGCCGAAGCAAGGAATTGGTATTTACTTGACTCCCACAAGGTCAAGATGTGACACAAGGTCGTTTAACGTGGGAGACCCGAGTGTTTCCACTCTGAGGGCCACTGGTCCAAAACTGGTCATAGCATGTCCAAGCTGGTCAGAGCTTAGTCAATGCTGGTCATGGCTTGTCTTAGCTAGTCCAGGCCGAAGCAAGTCCAAGCTAGTCGTAGCCGTGATCGAATCTCAGCCAAACGCCAAAAAACGTTGCCGAGGCAAGGAATTGGTATTTACTTGACTCCCACAAGGTCAAGATGTGACACAAGGTCGTTTAACGTGGGAGACCCGAGTGTTTCCACTCTAAGGGCTAAGGTCCAAAACTGGTCATAGCATGTCCAAGCTGGTCAGAGCTTAGTCAAAGCTGGTCATGGCTTGTCTTAGCTAGTCCAGGCCGAAGCCAGTCCAAGCTAGTCGTAGCCGTGATCGAATCCCAGCCAAACGCCTAAAAACGTTGCCGAGGCAAGGAATTGACTATGAGGAACAGTTTCGTGCATATGACTAACAAAGAATCTTTACAACATTAGCGGTAACATTAATTTGCATAACACTTTAAAAGACTATTTTAATAAATACTTATTCTATGTTAATTATTTTCACTTAAAATTTTTAAAAATGTCATAAAAAATATAAAAGCAATGTTTCTATCGATAAAGTTTTATTTCAAAATTTATATTTGTATGAAAATAATTTATATCTGTCAAAATTCTGCCAGAAGATAGAAAACTTTCAACATTCATAAATCGAATTGTCATTTATTTCACGTTACGGCGTAATAGCAGAAAGAAGTCAAAAAATAATTATCTAAATAAGCCAAAATAAGCTGCTTAATTAAATTTTCTTAAATATGTATCCAATTACTTAAACAAGTGAAAACGTATTAAGTTTGCTGAAATAATAATTATCATTATTTATAATAATATTAATATAAGAAAATTCTTTAAATGTTTCTCTCTTTCTTGCTATGACGAAAAACCTTTAAATAGACATAATGTAATGCACTTAAGAACGTCGGAAAATAGATATCTTTTCCATATACAAAGGTGGGCTGAAAATTTAATCGGCTGCTAAGGATTGATGCTACATCTGTGAAATCCTGCTTGCATTAATTTCAGCTCTTCTTACTAATAATTGTATCGTTTCTTTAAAAAAACTGACATCTGATTTCAAAGACGATTTCAAATGGAACTGATCAAATGACAGAATTAATTTTTTATCATCTTTTAAATACTTTTTATCATCTATTGAATATATTTATCATATATTAAATACATTTTTATCATATATTAAACACATTTTATTATCTATTAAATACTTTTAATATTCTATTAAAAGCCTTTTATCATTTATTAAATACTTTTTTATCAACTGTTAATACTTTTTATCATCTATTAAATACTTTATATAATCTTCTAAATGCTTTTATCATATATCAAATACATTTTTATCATTTCTAAAATACCTTTTATCATCTATTAAATACCTTTTATCATCAATTAAATACTTTTTATCACCTTGTAAATACATTTATATCGTCTGTTAATACTTTTATCATGAATTAAATGCATTTTTTCATCTATTAAATACATTTTTACCATATATTAAATACATTTTATTTTCTATTAAATACATTTTATCATCTATTAAATACTTTTTATAATCTATTAAATACTTTTATCATCTATGAAATAATTTTAATAATCTATTAAATGCTTTTTATCATATATTAAATACATTTTTATCATCTATTAAATACTTTTTATCATGTATTAAATACATTTTTATCATCTATTAAATACTTTTTTACCATCTATT
Organism: Acanthosepion lycidas; assembly: GCA_963932145.1. NCBI lineage: Eukaryota > Metazoa > Mollusca > Cephalopoda > Sepiida > Sepiidae > Acanthosepion > Acanthosepion lycidas. Next base: position 67,359,411 of record OZ010604.1, read on the forward strand.
AAATACTTTTTATCATCTGTTAAATTCTTTTTATCATCTATTAAATACATTTCTATCTATTAAATACTTTTTATCATCTGTTAAATACTTTTTATCATCTGTTAAATACTTTTTATCATATATTAAATATTTTTACCATTTTTAAATAATTTTTATCATCTGTTAAATACATTTTTATCATCTATTAAATCCTTCTTATCATCTATTAAATACTTTTTTATCATCTATTAAATACTTTTTATCATGTATTAAATACATTTTTATCATCTATTAAATACTTTTTTACCATCTATTAAATACTTTTATCATCTGTTAAATTCTTTTTATCATCTATTAAATACATTTTTATTATCTATTAAATGCTTCTTATCATCTATTAAATACTTTTTTATCATGTATTAAATACATTTTTATCATCTATTAAATTCATATATACGGGGGTCTGCTCAAATTTCATACATTGACTATGTCGTAGTGATGGTCCCTTTTGCTTGCCTGATTTTAACTTTTCCTATTAATAACGGCATTGTTTCTTTTTATGTAAACTGACATCTGAACATTCAAACACACACACACACACACACGCGCGCGTGTTTGTGTGTGTACATGTGTGCGCGTGTGTGTGCGCGTGTGTGTGCGCGTGTGTGTGCGCGTATGTGTGCGCGCGTGTGTGTGTGTATCTGTGTGTGTGTGTGTGTGGAGTTATATCAGATGATGTACCGGTAATTATCATAGGATTTTTTAAAAAATAAAATTATGGGAATTTTTTTTTCACATTTTTTCTCTAAGCTTGATCTAATAGTTTCACTATAAAAATATCTAGATGTCTGTTTTAGTAGTTTCTTTTCTCGCACTACTTCCGTGCCGAATTATCTTCCGGTTTCTTGCTTTCCTGCCACATACGAGCTTCAAAAATTTAAATGCAATGTCAATCGCCATCTACTGTCTTCCTGGATCATATTCGTCGATTCCCTTACTCTTCACTAACGGCCTCTCATTATCTATCATTGGCAGCAACTCCTAGCGTCTCAGTGGCATTATCGCCATCTTCTGTCTTCCTGAACACTGTTCTTTTATTGTCCATTTTCCAAACTAAAATCTTTTCATTCTCTTTTGCTCCCAGTAACTCCTTGCGCCTTAGTGGCATTATCGCCATCTTTTGTCTTCCTAAACCTGTTCTTTTATTTTCCTTTCTCCATACTAAAATCTTCTAATTCTCTTTCACTTCCAGTAACCCGTTGTCTTATTGATATTATCGTCAACTTATGTCTTCCTGAACCCTCTTCTTTTATTTTTCTTTCTCCTCGCTAAAGACTTCTCATTCTCTTTCATTCCCAGTAACACCTAGCGTCTTAGTGGGATTATCGCCATCTTCTATCATCCTGAAACCTGTTCTTTTATTTTCCTTTCTCCTCACTAAAGTCTTCTCATTCTCTTTCATTCCCGATAACACCTTTCTTCTTAATGACATTATCGCCATCTTCTGTCTTCCTGAAACCTGTTCTTTTATTGTTTTTCTCCTCACCAAAGTCTCTTCTCATTCTGTTTCCCTCCCAGTAACGCCTTACGTTTCAGTGGCATTATCGCCATCTTATGTCTTCCTGAAACCAGTTCTTTTATTGTCCTTTCTAAAGTCTTCTCATTCTCTTCCATTCTCAGTAACCCTTTACATCTTAGTGGCATTATCACCTTCATAAATGATAAGAAAAACAAACACCCACCAAGCAGTGACGCTGTTTTATAGAGACGAAGCGAGAAAAAAGTTCCCTTGTGACGCCACCAAAAGGCTAGTTAAATCATCTCGTGAAACAAGTAAAGAAATGCGTGGTGTTTATTCGTATTAATGAAATAGTGAAACGCGGAAACGAAATATGAAAATATATATTGGAAATGAAACGAATAATCTAAAGCTCATTGCCTCTTGGTTACTTTTCAAGAGTCCAATCATTCGCTTTTAATGATTATGCAATTCAAAAAATATTCTTTCAGGCTAAATTTCTTATGTTCCGTTTTTTCCTGAATAATTGCATTTTTTGAAAATGCGTGTGTTTACGTTTTCAATAAACCTTCCACGGAGACGGGTGCCATTTTGTTTTTTTGTTTTTTTGTTTTTTTTTTTAGTTAGAATTCGTTTTTCCTTTGCTTTTTTTTCTCTCTCTTTTTTTCTCTTTTTTTTTTGTTAATAAAGAAATCTCTTTCTTCTTCTGCTACTTTGTCTTTGCTGTCCATTTTGTTTTTTTTTAAATTTTTTTTTCTCTGTCTTTTGTTGTCGTCAGTCTCAATCGATATTCCAATTTTGGAACCCAATTAACACTAAACGCTCCAGGGAAAATAAATGAACACACACACACACACACACACACACACACACACACACACACACACACACACACACACACACACACACACACACACACTTTCTCTTTATCTCTCGCCCTCACATTTTTTCTTTCTCTCTTTCTCGCTCTTTCTATCTATCTATCTATCTATCTATCTATCTATCTATCTATGTATATATATATATATATATATATATATTAGGTTGGTGCAAAAATAATGACGTAATGATGTCGTTTTTTGACGTTAAAAATACGTCAATAAACGACATTGTTACGTCATTGTTTTTGCACCAACCTAATATATATATATATATATATATATATATATATATATATATATATATATATATAATTAACACTAAACGCTCCAGGGAAAATAAATGAACACACACACACATTCTCTCTATCTCTCTCTCCCTCACATTCTTTCTTTCTCTCTCTCTCCCTCTCTCTCTCTCTCTCTCTACATATACATACATACATACATACATACATACATACATACATATATATATATATATATATATATATATATATATGCGTGTGTGTGTGAGCGTGTAATAAAAATTGATAAAAATATTCAAATATTTTTGGGCGGTTATGTAAATAAAAACTGATAAGAATTTCTTTTTTTCCTTTTATTTTCTTTCATTAAAACATTGATTTAACCTGCTATTAAAAAAAAAATTCATATTTTTACTTTTTAATTTTTTTATTTGGTACGTCTGCTTCCCACTTTTAATTCCAGTGTTTGTTTTACTGTTTTTCTTTCTACGACGTCTCCATGTTCTCTGCTTTTTTCCCCTTCGTCCTCACCTTCTACTTCATCCTCTTCTTCGTCTTTTCTTTCGATTCTTTTTTCCCCCCTTTTTCTCTCTCGTCTTCATCTCGATTCTTTCCACTTCTTTTTCCTCTTCTCCTTAGTCTCGTTTTGTATTTTGTCTAAACCCTTAGAAATTTTAAGATTAAATATGCTTCTTTATTTGGCAGCTTAAAGCCCTTTTTATTTTATTTTAATTTCTTTTTGGATTACGAAGATAATCCTTCATTTAATCCTGATTTACCGTGTTCTAATTCTCGTCGCGTTATTAAAATTGTATTTAAGATAAGCCTTATCATCTTGCCTGGGATAGATTTTCACACCAGCGTTTTATAGTGGTTATTCTTGGGGATCGAGTGACAGCAATATAATTAATGTTCTTCTCGGGATTTTTATTTAATTCAGAGAGTTCTAATAGCAGGAAACATTTTCCAGTAAACTCAGGATTTAACCTGCTTACAATAAAACTGTCTTATGGGTAGTCTTAGATATTAAATTCTTTCTCACAAACATTTTGGCGTTGTTCTAAGCGCATCGATCCTTATTATACCATTATCGCCTTCATGTAACGAAGAATATTTCAGTTTCTTTTTTATATATACAAAATGTCACTCAGTAAAAGACTCGTGAGCCACTCAAGCTATAGTAAAATTTTTAATGATTAATGTGGTGCGCATTATGAATGATAGAGGAGGTGGTAGGAAGTGAAGATTTTGAGGAAAAGGCGGAAAGATTATCCTAGATTGAAGAGGTCAGCATTGAAGTGTTCAGGGAAGTAATCCAGAGGGAGTCACTTCCACATAATGTTAGTTCTTGAGACATAGCTGTTAGAGAGGAATGTTCTTTTTAGGTTTCTTTGACAGGGAGAAAATGAGTGTAATTCAAGTCTTTGGATATGTCCTTACAAAATACACAATAAATATCATAGAATTTTAAAAAAATAAAATTATGGGAATTTTTATATGTCGTAGTGATGGTCCATTTTGCTTGCGTGAATTTAACTTTTCCTATTAATAACCGCATTGTTTCTTTTTATGTAAACTGATATCTGAACATTCAAACACACACACAAAGAAACACACACACACATATATATATATGTTATCTTAATTTACGGCATTTTCTCATAATTTCGAGTTTTTTTTAAGTTTTTGAAAAAAAAAAACGATAAAAAACAGACAATATTTTTTTGTCATATTTTCTCTTGCGATAGATTGAAAATATACGTGATTTGTTTCTTTTTTATTATTAATTTCAGTCACTGTGTTTTATTTCACGTCGATTGGCCAGGTTGTTGGGGGATGGAGGATTTTATTGCGACACTATGTCAGATAGATTGCCAGCCAAGGCCAAAAAGCTTCTATTCGTCTATTAAGGGAGGACTTGTGATTTGATATTAGTACTACGATAATGGTTATAGGGAAACATTCGGTATTCATTAACCAAGCAGTCAGTACCAATCGTGTTACGCTTTTCTTCACTCCCTGGAAATTAACTGGGATCAAAGCGCAGTATCTATTCCCCTCATTTATAATGGTAATTGTAATATTAACCGTTTCTTTATAAGGAAATATTCGGCACTCGATTTACCTGGTCATTGCGGTGGGATCAAAGTGTAGTATCTGTTCTCATCGTCTCTAATACTAATAGAAATATTAATCGTTTCCTTATAAGGAGACATTCGGATTTCAATATCTAAGCAGCTAATACTATTTGAGTTCGCTATTGTTAATTCCCGGCCATCAAGCTCGGATGAAAGTGTTGTATCGGTTCTCTAATTGTAATAGTAATATTAACCTATTTAACAAATTGATCATGCTGGTTTTCCAACCAGTATTTTATGGTCAGAACGCAAAAGCTCTAAAAGTTCGCCCACGTGCTTTTTCCTAATTCTAACTAAATCTTATTACATAGCTCTAGATTTGGATGATCCGTTTGAATCAAAATGTTTCAGAGAACTTGATGTATGTTACTCTTTAATAATCTCAGTTTCTACTGTGCTCATATAAAATTGGTTTCAATGTTCGAATCACAGTTAATTACAGTTCCCAATGGGTCCACCTTCTCACCCAATCCAGCATATTTTCTGATAATTTCTGAGTTAATTTACGGCATTTTCTCATAATCTGTTGGCCGATCGTGCCTCTAGTTCGCTTAATCTGAATCGGTTATTCCCCGATGTCTTGTCTGTTTTGGTCTGTCTATAAATTCATTTTACTACTTTGTTTTGTGCGAGCATTAATAGTAATTTCTCTTTATAAAGTCCCTATTTACAATCATATGATGTTTCATTGATTATGACGAATAACATTATATAAAACAATTACTTTAACCTTTATTTTTTATTGCGTAATATATTATTGCGTGTTTTCGCTAGATTTTATATTAGCTTGGTATATTACATTTGTTAATAGGCAGTTAACGCTCAGTGGGCATTCAGACATCGAAGTGTTCATGTTGAATATTTTGCATTGTTTGCATGATTTGGGAAAGTTTTGTTCGGTGAAATTCTTTTTTTTTTAACCATTTCACTCTAAGCAAGGCGGAAATGTCACTAGTACGCAGGGGGTTACAGAGACTGAAAGTGAGAGAAAGGACTGAGTATAGGGGGACTGAGGAAACGATAAAAAATGGATGGGATTCAAGAAGACAGAAGATGGCGATTGACGCTGCATTTAAATTTTTGAAGAGTGAAGTTAATAATTTACATTCGTTTTTCATTTCTTTTTTTTTTTTTGCAATTTATCAAACCATATAGATGGCGTTTTTTCTTTTTCTTTAGTATTTGTTCCTCCTCAGTTGACCGAGCATAGAAACACTGTGAGAGCCATTAATAAATAACAAAGAGAAATGACGGCAAGATTTCAATAGTTGAAACAGCGGTAAAAAAGATAGAAAGAGCATTGGTTCATGTTTTCAATTGAAGTCTGAATATTGTTTTCTCGATAAAAGTATCCAAGCGGAATAAACCCCGTGTTGGCGTCCGCAGGTGAAAATGTACCAGAAAAGGTCAAGCGTCGTCGTCGTAGTAATAATAAAAACTGGCAACGACGAGTTATCTCGTGGTTAACAGTCAGTGTATTTTAATTCATGTAACATTTTTTTTGAAAAATGAGTAGGATCAGATGGTAGGCTGGAAAGACACACAAAGACTTTCACCAAAACGTGTGTCTCATGTCTGCCATTGTTGTAGCAGATTTTTTAAAAGTCTAGTTTTAAGAGTTTTTCTCGCTTATTTATATTTTCCAATGACTCCGGATGACCAGCAAAAAATTTCAAAGTAAAATCATATGTATATATATATATATATATATATATATATATATATATATATATATATGCAAATGATATATATCACAGACACAGAGACACACACACACACACATATGAAAATATGGTAAAAATATAGTTTTAAGTTATGCTATATTTACGGTTAAAATTGCTCAATATCAGGGATAGCTTTATGTAAAAATGGACATTAATATCAACACAAATCGGCGATACTTTCATGCATGAGCGGCGCATTCTTCAGATCGTGAAGTTCAGCGGCATCGTCGAAGTAATAATAAAAACCGGCAATCTCGTGGTCGGCAGTGTAACTAAATTCATGTCCGAGAAATTTTCACAGAAAATATTCGTCCTCCGACAGGATTTGGACCTGTATCCTATACGGAACCGTCATTTAGGTTGACATGCTTTTACCGATTTGGCCACGAAGGAACGATCGGTTATGAAATAGACAAAGTCCGACAATTATTTTAAGACATTTTTATGTGTAACATTCTTTTTATAGATACAAATATTTAATGGAAGATTGAAGTTTAAATACAGTAAATTCGACCTTGCTAACCGAACGCTCCTAAGCGTGGCGAAAATGGTGAATGTACATCAAGCTAAATGACGTGTTCCGTATAGGATGCAGGTTCGAATCCTGTTAAAATTTCTCGGACATTCAGGCCGGTAAATGCTGTTTAATATTGTTTATTATAAAAAGAGCATTTACTTAAACATTTGTACCTATAAAAAGAATGTATGAAAATGTCTTAAAATATATATATAGTACAGCAAAAAGTGGTTAATAACGGAAGTTCAAATCGAGGGAAGTTATTGTGTATGACGCATATATTATTATTACAGTATTCCTAATAACGTCCCGTGTTAGTAACAAGGATGTAAAATATTGAGAGAGTTATCTTCATTTATATATAGGAGTTAATTTATTAGACTTCTTCCATTATATATAAATTTTTGAGAGTTTATGCCTGTGTTATAACTTTTGTAAGGTAAATAAGTATTAAAAAAAGATTTCGTTAGAAACAAAAGAAATAGGGCTCATGTGCTAGCAGTAACATACTGAAAATTTTTTTCAGAGATGAAGAGGAGACACGACGCACTAGAAATATTTTACAGATGGATACTTTGAGAATATCATAAAATATGTGAAAAACGAGGAAGTTTTTAGGATAACAAAAACAAATTGAACACTTATACAGGGTGTTTTAAAAGTTAGATATTTTTCATCCATTTATTTCTTTTATTTTCCAGAACTTAGATTAAATATTAACATCTTAAGATGTGTAATTTCACTCTGTTTATTTACGTCGGATTAAAACATAGAAAATCCATTAAATCTTCAGAAAGAAGTTATATATTTTTATTGGTTTTTGCTTAATGAAAATGCGTTATTTGATATGTATATGAAGCATAACTTTACAAATACATTTTAATGTTGATTTTCGTTTGAATTGCTAAGAGCAATTACGAATTACAAGACGAAAGAGGTTATTTCTTTGGAAGTTTGTTTATTAATTGGGGGTGAGGGTACTAGGTTGAATTGCCTCGATTTATCTCAACTTATAAAAACAGCATTCAGCATTTATAATTTCAGTCAAAGAGCAGAATTCGAGAAAATTAAAGAACTGAAAGAACAGAACATGTTGATAGCCTTGCCCATAATTTATGGCATCGACAGAGATTTCATTATATATATATATATATATATATATATATATATATATATATATATATATATATATATACAAGTATATGATTGGTGTATATGGAATGAATTCCAATAACCAACAATTACTATTCTTAAAAGAGTGCTCAATACAAAGTAGAGCAGATATAATTATTTATTTAAAAAGATTTATTACATAAATATGTTATAAAATCACTACAAAAATAGCCATTTTGTTTCAACACCGTCGGTGTCTTATAAAGTGATGACGTTGAATGTAAAATAAATGGTTTTAAAAGTTTCAAATTAATTAACAATCCTACGCAAGGGGAAAACGTTGTTACAAAGGCTAGATGGACCAATCAAAATACAAGTATAGGAAAATTCAAAAAGCTTGACAACGAAGTCATGTTGAAACAAAATGGCTATTTTGTAGTGATTTTATAACATATTTATGTTATAATTTTTTTAAAATAAATAATTATATATATATATATATATATATGTGTGTGTGTGTGTGTGTGTGTGTGTAAATTTGTTGGTTTGTTTGCATTCATTGCTTTTTTCTCTTGGCATGGGAAGGGCGATGTTGCTTTCAATAAAGCGTATCTTTATACAATGGTTTACATGTTGCATTAAGCCATGTTATATATTTACGAGCGCTTGGCTTTCAATGCAGGAGAAGGCAAAAGCAAAAGAAACAAGTGAAATTGGCTTCTTTACATAAAGAAAAAGAAAGAAAAATAGGACGGTATTCTGCACAGAACTAATTTTTCTAGCTTTACATGTCAACATCGACTTCGTTTGGATCAGGGCCATGTGCTGCTCACAGAACCTCATTATCTCGATCTGGTCTCCGAGATAAGCACTGACTAGGTTCCATATTGCTTAACTGCGGCGTTCAGACGAGAACGGCTTGTTATAGTGGTTTAATCGCTCTGTTTATCTGTGGAGTAGACTCCGCTTAATTTGGCCACTGCTTTATCAGCACAGCCACTTATATCTATCTATCTATCTATCTATCTATCTATCTTATACAGTTCTTATCTATCTATCTATCTATCTATCTATCTATCTATCTATCTATCTATCTATCTTATATAGTTCTTATCTATCTATCTATCTATCTTATACAGTTCTTATCTATCTATCTATCTATCTATCTATCTATCTTATACAGTTCTTATCTATCTATCTATCTTATACAGTTCTTATCTATCTATCTATCTATCTATCTATCTATCTATCTATCATTATGTCTACCTCGGTCTCTTCATGTCTATGTAACATAGTATCTTCATATCTACAGGGTGCGATGGATAACTTATCATCTAAATTATACAAAAATGAAAATAACACTGTCATTTTAATACATATATTTAAGAAATTGCACACTAATATCTTGAAATATAAAAGAGTAAATTTATTCAATAAAATCACCATTGGCTTCAACCAAAACCTTCTAACGACTTCGGAATCTCATGCAACTCTTCTGGATGGTCTTCATGCTTAAGTTGGTGAATGATGCCATAATCCTTGCCTACATTTCATCTTTGGTATTACCAGGATTTTGTTGGTCTCCCTCACTCTCTCAATTCCACACCAAACATAATAATCGAGGGGGGTGCAGTCTGAGGAGATAGGTGGACAAATAACGATGACTGGGTTCTCTTCTGTGGCATGGTTCAGAGTCCTGTTGCCAGACACAGGTTCTTCCAGCAGCCACTCTTTTGATCCAGGGCAGCGCTACATCCTCAAGGCACTTGATGTAGGCCTCCGTGTTGAGTCTGAGGCCTTGTCAGAACGATCAGTTATCACCATTAGACTCATCGAACTCTTTTACGAATCCTCCGCACACTTCTTAGATTGACATTCAAACACTCTGAAATGTTCGTATTAGAGTTTCCGGTGCGAATGCCAAGCAGTACATCATGCCGTTTCCAAATTTCTGGCGGAGTGAATTGCGTCATGGAGCTCTTTTTCTCCCAGAGGGTGCCCAACTGACCCTACTATACTGTAGTCGGCATACGCGAAATTAAAAAAATAAATAAAATGGCGACAATTTACCCATCGCACCCTGTATAAATGTTTTGTGATTTTCTTCAGGCTGAATATATGGAAACCTAGTGATGATCGAACTCACTATTCAGTTGTAATTGATTTAGCGAGAAAAGCTTGTTAACCATTACACCACATCCGAGTGTCCCTATCTATGAAAAACAATATACTCAGCGTCCTGGGTATGACGATAAACTACATCCACGTCCTGGGTACGGCGATAAACTGCGTCCAACAGCAAGGTCTCAGATAATGTTTTCGGAAAAATAATGTTGCCAGCTCTAAGTTTTTGAAACAATAATTTTGCCAGCTCTAAGTTTTTTTGTAAAAAAAGTAATGTTGCCAGCTATACGTTTTTTTGTAAAAGAGTAATGTTGCCAGCTATACGTTTTTTTGTAAGAAAAATAATGTTGCCAGCTATACGTTTTTTTTGTAAAAGAAATAATGTTGCCAGCTATACGTTTTTTTGTAAAGGAATAATGTTGTCAGCTATACGTTTTTTTTTTGTAAAGGAATAATGTTGCCAGCTATATGTTTTTTCGTAAAGGAATAATGTTGCCAGCTATACGTTTTTTTTTGAAACAATAATGTTGCCAGCTATACATTTTTTATTCCATACAAAATGGCATTTAAAATTCATATAAACTAGATTTGGCATTAAATAACCCACAGTGGTTGATATGCCATAAAACCCAAACAAACAAACAAACAAACAATATACTCATGTAGAGGCATTATATTTGAGACACGGTGGAGGAATGGATAGCGGCTCGGATTGAGGAATCGGAGAGCCGAGTTCGTTAATACCTTTGGGGCGGGTATGAATCTTCTTCTCCAGAGGCTATGGGTAAATAGCAGGACAGATTGGTTTCTATAGCCTTGGGTGGCAACCTGTCTAGGAAAAGGTCTGAATTCAAAACCGGCCTCGGCTTCGAGAGGCTGTGGGGCTCCCTTCACCTTAGTTACCATACTTAGGGAGCCCTTCTCCTTTCTTCTTCCTATTGATAAAGATAGCTTTACGTGTACATGGTGTGGAGATGCATTTTAAAATTATTGAAAGCTTTTCTTTTTACCATCATTACATATTGGCTCACATTCTTCTCAAATCTCTTATATAAATTTCGTTAAAGACGACTGACACGGTACTGCGATAAAGATTTATATTTAATTAGAATGCTTTGGCAACACGCTGACTCTTGAAATTCTCGCAGTATTTAATATTGCAGATGCTATCGCTAATATTTTTGTCGAGGCATACAAATTCTATGTTTCGTTCAATTTCGCAAACCAGTCGATAAAATTTGAATAAGCTGATTTGTTTTGAAAAAAAAAATACTTTCACGAAAACCCTACTATGCAGTTTAATAATTTTCTTAATTGTTTTTTAGTTTAAAGGACTTTATAGTAAACACTATTTTTAAGAAAAAAAATTTTTTTTTTCTTTATAACAGCGAAGAAAAATTCTTAGGATTTCTTACACTTGAGCATGCACCATACAACTGGCCATGCTTGGATTTTTTTTCTGGAGCCAAATTCCAAAGCTTTGAAGCGTTTGGCCTTGTGATTTGTTTATAGTTTTCACAAACGCATGCGAAAAGGAAACTGGATTGTTGTATACAAAAACTAAAAAAAAAGATATGTAAAAAACAATATCGCATTTTTATTAAATAAGTATTTTTTTTATTTTAACCATTAAATTGTTTCTAAAATAGTGGGAGCATTTTGTATACTAAATAACAGAACTTTTAATTTTTCTAAAATTTATTGTACTAAGCTACGCAACCTAGTAACACCAATTGTACATTTACCTCCTTACCTGTTTGCACTTATCCCCCAAAATTGGCTTCGATCGGTCAATGTATGACGATTTTAGAGGTTGCGAAGAACGGACGGACAGACTAACGAAAGTCAACGAATTTTATATATAGATAGATAGATAGTATTCATCTAGGAAGAAAAAGTCAGCACTCTATAACATGAACTATGAACACGAACACAATATGCTGACCGTGTTTGAAAACAAAGAGTTCCCGTAATTCTAGATACATACATAAACAAATCCATACATTCACTTCAAAAGCAATCATCCTTGGTAATGGCTGAAGCAATAGCCGAAAACGCTCGGATTTAAAGAACATTTAGAAATTTTTTACACACTTTATGTTCAGAAAAAAGAAAAAAAACAGTTATACTAACAAAAGAAAAATAAATGAAAAAAGCTTAATAGTCGTGCCTTGTCAGTAGTCTTTAAGGAAACTTGCTTCCCAAATACACACACACACACACACATATCTATCTATCTATCTATCTATCTATATATATATATATATATATATATATATATATATATAGACACAAACATACACACATTAATTATTACATAAATGTTATTTTCAGAGGGTAAACGTGTTTCACTTGCTATCTGTCATTTTATTTTCTAAATAATAATAATTGGCCTAGATCGAGAAGTCCTACTTAAGAAAAATGTGCTTCACAACAGAGCTTGAACTTGTAACACACACACACACACATACACACACACATACACACGCACACAGACATATATATATATATATATATATATATATATATATATATATATATATATACGTGAGTAGGTAATAAGTTGGAAACCTCTCTCTCTCTCTCTCTCTCTCTCTATATATATATATATATATATATATATATATATAAGTATATGTCTGTGTGTGCGTGTACGTGTGTGTATTTATATGTATGTATATCCCCTGACATGTGGACAGAGTAATTCCCAGTGTTTCAGTCTACGAGTAGGGATGATGAAGATTACATCAATCAGATAAGTGACAAATATTTTACTTGTATTTATTTTACACACACAGACACACCATCACATACACACATATTATTTTTAATCTTTTGCAGGCAAAAAAATAAAAATAAATCCAATAAGTTACCTCCCTTGCATAGCGTTGAAAAAATATTTTGAATTTACAGTGTTAACGCATAATACATCCATAGATATGCAACTCCTGAAGATGGTCTCAGATTAGATTGAAAGTTCTTGGAAAAATTAAAATTATTTGTAAGAAAATTTTGAAATTTTTCTGAATCAATTTTCTACAGCCACCTAGAAATTAATTCGTGGACTTGAAAGGATTAAAACTAAAATAAATATACATAATACGTCTAAATTATTCAACAAAACATGCTTGGATCAAAATGTTCTGTTTATATATATATATATATATATATATATATATATATATAATTATTTATTCGAAAATTATCACATAAATATGTTATAGGATCACTACAAAAATAGCCATTACGTTTCAACACTTCTGGTGTCTTATCAAGTGATGATGTTGAATGTAGAATAACGGGTTTTAAAAGGTTCAAATTAATCAAACACCCTTCGCTAGAGGAAACGCTGTTACATAATCTGAAATGACCAATCAAAATACAAGTATGTGAGAGTTCAAAAAACTAGACAACGAACTAAGGTTATAATAATTATTTAATGCTTTAATGTTCGGGTTAGACTAAAATAGAATTTATTCTAACTAATAAATATTAAATTATACGATAAAATTTTAAATTAAAAATTACCCATTATAAAATTTAAATTTAATCTATATTAAGTTTAAAATTATAAAATTACTGAGGAAAAAAGAAAAGAAATAAATATGTTATTCTATTTATTTTGCTTTTATAGAAATTAAGTTGGAATAAACTTTAAGATCAAATATTGTCCTGAACTTCATGACAACACAGATACATTTGAAGCATAAACAGTGGCAGGGGAGGATGACATCTTGCAAAAGACAATACATACACAATCAGATTATAATACATAAACACCTAGACGTATTTAGATATATCCACACACAAAAATGCAACGAGACAGGAAATATCTCCACGACCCTTAGAAAATATAACATACATACACAATGAAAGGTAAAGGTTCACACAAGTGACCATACACACTGACACAGATAATGACACGTATATAGACACACATACATTGACAAAATTTATATGGTGGAGACTTCCGTTGTATTCTAAGTATGAGGGTCAATCAGTTCAGTTCCTAGGAACCGACAGCCCAGATACCAGCACATGCGATTTAATTATAGTGAAGTTTTTGTGCAGAATCAACCACACTTTTTGAAGTGCCGAATACGAAGACATGCTGCACGACGTGTCACAAGATGCCGCAGCTTTTGAATTGAGAGTTGTCCTTCTCCTAGACCAGTTGCCATCCAAGGCTATAGAACCCAGTCTGTCCTGGCATTTATCCATAGCTGGAGCGGGAAGAAGAGAACCCATGCCTTTCCCAAGGGTATTAGCACGTAAGTGAATGTAATGGATTCGACTGGAACTCCAATTCCTCAATCCGAGCCGCTATCCACTACTCCACCGCGCCTCCATATATATATATATATATATATATATATATATATATATATATATATATATATATATATATATATATATATATATATCACCGCCATAAACAGACAAAAATTAGCTAATTCGATTTAGCTGTGTTGAGCGACGTACGAAACTGGTTAGCTAGCCCGTTTTTCATTTTTACCTTTTATTATCATGGGTGGTAATAATAAAACTAATTTTTGTCTGTTTATGGCAGTGATAAAATTTTGTACCACTAAACATATATGTATATGTATATGTGTGTGTGTGTGTGTGTGTGTGTGTGTGTGTGTGTGTATGTGTGTGAAAGAGAGAGAGAGAGAAAGAGAGAGAAAGAGAGAGAGAGAGAGAATGTACATAGGTAAGAAACTTAATAATCCGAAAACATATTTTTGAACATAATCTTCTCCTATGGTAATGCAACCAATTCTGACATGCTGATTAAATTTTATTTTCTGGATATATTTTCATTTATTTCAGTCTGCCATCTTTATGATGAATTTTTCCGCTGTGTCGATGTTCTGCGAGAAAACTCGTTGTAATAGGGAATATTGTGTGTATTCTGTTTGTTTAGCAACTTGTACACGTCGACAAAAGACCCGGAATGCAATGCAATAGAAAAAAAAAAAAAAACGAAATAAAACGTGACCTTCGGGTTATTGAACGAATATTTATTAAAGCCCCGAGCGACACATTAAACATCTTCATCGTATGAGAATCACAAAAGAAATCTTTGATGCAAAAGGATCCATGGGAAGGTAATCAGGATGCTATCTTATAATAATAATAATAATAATAATAATAATAATAATAATAGAAAAAAAAAATCTTAAAAGAATTCTCTTTCCTTTCTTCTCTTTCCTTTCTTCTCTTTCCTATGAATAATAATAATTTTATTATTATTATTATTATTATTATTATTATTATAATAAAATAGCTGGCCACTCTTATTCGAGGATATCCGTCTACTAGAGCGGCTAGGCAATCCCTATTGCAGGCGCTTACTCAGGCGCATTTGTGTTTGTTCAATACCCACAGAGCTCACCTGTGGTTTATACTGCAACTATACTGAACAGAGTTTAGTTACAGTTTCTGGGAGAGGGTGCGTTATCTAGCTTGATTAACAATTTGAACACGACCAGCACGCTCAAGACCTCGGTCACGATGACTTGTGACTTCGTGCTAATACAGCTATCGACGGTCCTCTAAGGATTCCGTCTACACCGTTGCACTCACAAGGCTTGGGTCAATCCGTGGATTGGTTTTCAGGCACTTTCCAAAGATGCCGCACGCTGGGTCGAAACCTTCAGTCCGATAACATTAGGAAATCTCCTTCCTGATGTTCATGGTCAGATTCGAACCCTGGCCTAATTGTCACAATGCGAACGTTCTAACCACTGGGTTACGTGCCCAATAATAATAATAATAATAATAATAATAATAATAATAATAATAATAATAATAATAATAATACTACTACTACTACTACTACTACTACTACTACTACGCACACACATGATCATCAAAGATTATCTCTGTAAAAGAATTTGGTAAAGTTTCAAAATATGAGGACCGAGAAAGAGAATAACTATTCCGATTATAATAGAAGCACTTCAAAACATTGGCGATCACGACTCTCCACATTTTCCTATCCCAGTAAATTTTGTCTTTTTACTATCTCTCTTAATCCCTGTTCTGCCGTTCATTGACACATAGTCACTAGTTATGGCCCTCACTCTTTTCCTCTGATTATCTTGTCTTCAATAAAACCTGTGTGTCAATTTTTCCAACCCCTTTTTTCTACTATATGTCCTAGGAATTTCGACTATATGTTTATAATGTTAATTATAAGTGTACCTTTTTTTTTTCATTTTTTTAAAAACTTCGTCGTTGCACACATATTCAATCCATGATATCTCAGCACCCTTCTGTAGAAGCACATTTCTTATTTTTCAAGATTGTCTAGCATTAAGTGCCATATAGAAGGACTGACATTACGTTCAGTACTCTTTTCTCTATTTCTAACGACATTTTCCTTTTTCTTAATACCTTCCTTAGCTTTTCAAATGCTTTTTCGCTATTGAAATGGGGCTTCCGATTTTGGTACCGCTCTTTCCATCTTGTATAAAAACACTTCCCAGACATTTAAATTATTGTATTTGTTTAATTTTGGTACCCTCGATTTGTAATTTACTTGCAATATAAAGATCGAAAAAAAGAAATGCGTTTTCTCCTACGAAGATATCTCTATCTATAAAACGCAGGATGTCTGTGTGTGTGTCCTTTATCCCTACCTATAAAACGCAGGGTGTCTGTGTGTGTAACGAATGCAGGCGGTAATTTTCGACGGATTTGCACCAAAATCTACATGCACATGCTCCAAGTTAGCGGCAAGACCAAGACCGACTTTGCATTTCCCAACTACCATCGATAGCGGAAATAATCGATTTTTTTCATGCTTCCACCGCAGTTTTCATGTAGTTTGCGACCATTTTCTACTGGACAGAGTGAGAGCCTATAGCTGGCTGCCACGAATAGACAGGAAGATTCTATTGGCTAGCGTGAGAGCCAACAGCTGACTGACACGAATGTTAACTAGCATGCTAGCATGTAAAAAAAAAAATCGATAGCTGCATTCGTCACAAATGGCACTTTACTCCAATTGGCTCATTCGCTTGCTTAAACTCAACGTTGATTCTGATTTCGCAGAACTGGGTTGGGTGTGAAAAAGTATTTGTTGTTAACATTCTTTTTTTATTTGGTTTTTCCAGTTACAAGTCCGTTTTTTAAAACTGATCGTTTTGTGCTCATTTTGTTAAGTTCTTTTTTTCGTAAGAGATTTAATGTTTAGTATAGAGCTTAGAAAAAATTCGCAGTGTGAGATAAGCAAGAAGTAAGGCATGTAGGAACATCAGCACGGCAAATGGCACTCCTTTAAAGGCAAGGAAGGGCAAAAATATTTTTTAAGTCAAGTGATAGCGATTGCTGTATGAGTCATACGATTTTTGAATCAAGCACGGGCAACGCCGGGCCATACTGCTAGTATATATATTAGGTTGGTGCAAAAATAATATCGTTTTTTGACGTTAAAAAATACGTCAAAAAACGATATTATTTTTGCACCAACCTAATATATATACAAATATCATATGGGAGGAACGTTGCTACGTAGCCCCAAAATAAAATTGGACAAAAAAAAGTAGTACATGCGATGCCGATGAGTTACAATTTTTTTTAAAAAATAGAAAAATGTAGAAACATTGTAAAAGAAAAAAAGAAAAAAAATAAGGATTACATATTTAAAAATTTAAAATTAAAGACGCTGTTTTCGCATAGCCAAGATAACGTTAATACTTAAAGGGAGGTAACTGGTAAGTTATTAAGGTAAAAGAAAAAAATTATACGGAAGGAAATTAAATATAAAAAAACCCAGATAAATATAAGGAAAATATTTATAATATAAGGGAGTAAAAAAAATAAATAAAACAATATGAGGAAATAAGAAAATGAATAAATATAAAATATAAAGAAATTAAATAATTGGTTGTAATAAATAAATATAAGGAAACTAAATAATAATAAAAATAACGTTAATAAATATGAGGAAAATGATACATGTAGATATATACGGAAATTAATAAAGTAATTCTAGAGCGTTGTTATAGATTTGCCATGATAACGTAATCGGGTTGGAGTGAAGTAAGCTGGTGTGGCACCTAGATCCCAATAAAATAAAAAATATAAGGAAAAGGAATTAGAATCAGTCAAGCTTCCAGAATTTAAAGAGATACGGCATTAAGTAGATTAGACCTTTTAAGTAGACCTAAATTGCTTATATCTGATCCTTTGATATATATATATATATATATATATATATATATATATATATATATATATATATATATATATATATATATATAGCCAGACAAACCTACCCAGGTTTTACCTAAGCGGATCATCAGGGACTCTTGTCGGTTTTTTATTCTTTGGGCTTTGAACCTGTATCTATGCGATTTTTTCAACAGACTTTCATGTTTCTAGCTCTTTCTTTTTTTTAAACCATTTTTTTCCTTCGAGATTGATTAGATTATTGGTAAATCAAAAATTCGAATGTTTTTCGAGACGAGTATAGTTACCTACACACACATATATATATATATATATATATATATATATATATATATATATATATATATATATATATATATGTAGGTAAAAAGTGAAATTGATAGAAGAGTCTGTACAAAAACTTGTTGTATAGCGAAAATAATATCTGGAAAAACACCTAATGTTTCTATATATATATGTTTATGTAATATTTATAATAAATGTAAATTTGCAGAGAATTATAAAAATTAAAATTGTTTTACTTCCATGTGGGTTTTCAGATAAAAATGTTTGACTTTGACCGGTTTCGCTTTTATCTTTCCAAAAAAGTTGTAAATGTTTATTACACCTCCACGTGCTGACGCTTAAGCCCAGAATAAAAGTAAAAAAATACCTTGTCTTGAAGGACATCATATTACTCTTACATAGATTACTTCTTATTTGATTAAGGAAAAATAAGAAGTCATTACTGTGCAAATTACTCAACGATCTGTTCCATATTTCCAACGAATGTGTTTTAATGCTAAGCGGCCTTTTGCGATGAATAAAAAAAAATACTTTCTAGCCTTGTCTTATTCTGTTTCTTAATCCTGACATGTTGATCATCCCTTGTCAGTTTAATAAGAGCAGGGCGAGCGAAAAGTTCCCAAGCCATTATCCAAATCACAACTTCTTACAAAGCGTCGAATCCGAACAGCGTTTTCGTTTTTCTCTTCCTATTGCTCATCAAATTACTTGCAAATCCCTTGATTTGTCAATTCAACAATTACCAGCTTTCGTTCTGGCCTCTTTATTCAGCGATGCATTAGTTCGTTTGAGTCTCGTAATAACGACCATTACTTTAGCTTTTCTTTTCTTTTCCTTTCTGGATCTTTTCTTCTTGCTTAACGTTTGTGATGCTTTCTCTTCAAAATCTTTCTTTTCGTTCTTCGCGAAAATGTTATTCACCACGATTTATTGAGTATCTACTACGCATACATACATACATTCATATATATATATATATATATATATATATATATACATATATATATATATATATGTATGTATGTATATATATATATATATATATATATATATATATATATATATATGTATGTGTGTGTGTGCGTGTGTGTATGTGAGTGACATAGAGAGAGACAATGAGTGTGTGTGTGTAGTGGCAATAAAGACAATAAAGAGAACACATTTAATTAACAAATATTTAAATATATTTTCCATTAGAATATTTATCTATCTATGTATCTATCTATCTATCTATCTATCTATCTATCTATCTATCTATCAAAATCTGTTCATATCTATCGATCCAAATTTGGTCATATCTATCTATCTATCTATCTATCTATCTATCTATCTATCTATCTATCTATCTATCTATCTATCTATCCCAATCAGTTCATATTTATCTATCACAATCTGTTCATATCTATCTATCTATCTATCTATCTATCTATCTATCTATCTATCTATCTATCTATCTATCTTCTTAAGGAATTGGTTATCTATCTATATATCTATCTATCTATCTAGATATTTTAAATATCTATTACATTTTTTCGAGATGTCTATATCGTTTTCGCACCGTCAGTCTCATTTCTTTTCAATCTGTCTCTGTCTATAAACATCTGCGTGTATGCCACGCGCTTGCGTGCGCGCACACACACAGACACAAGTATTTATATGGATTAATATAAAAAAGCTGTAAGCAATATTTATATTAGCATGTGTATATGTGTGTGTATGTGTTTGTGTGTGTAGGTGTGTGTTTGTATATATACATCTATGTGGCGTTATCTGAACTAATCAATCACTTATATAATGAAATATTTTCAGATTTGGGGACAAATTATAAAATTTCACTGACACACACACGCATTCGTGTGTGTCTTTATACAAAAATTTAGATATAAATAAGTATTTGTTAGGACAATATTCATAAAATAAATAACTGAAAGACTAGTTTGTTGTCATTATATATATATATATATATATATATATATATATGTGTGTGGGGGGGTATAATATCAATTGATAATTAGTATTAGGTTGGTGCAAACATAATGACGTAATAATGTCTTTTTTGACGTTAAAATATACGTCAAAAAACGACATTATTACGTCATTATTTTTGCACCAAGCTATTAGGAATAATTCCAATGATTAATTCTTACTTTATTTTACCTTAATTTATTTTATTTTAACTTATTTCATTCGATTGATCTCAGTTATTATTATTATTATTATTATTATTATTATTATTATTATTATTATTATCAACAACATCATCATCAATTTGGAATTGTGACGGTCGTAATGCGATGGTGATGGTTTCACTGCTGAAAATGACTAGACAATCTAATTTATCTAATTTGAATCTAATCACTCATATCCCCTACTCTGTTTTTTTTTAACTTGTCCAGTCCTTAAAGAAAAAAAAAATCTCTAGGTAACCCTATCGGATCATTCTTCATTCATCCTACTTTATTTTCTTTCTATCTCTCAATAAAGTCCTGGAAATAAATTATAACCAAATGAATTTTTAAGGATACTGTATGCTTTATATCTATCTATCTATCTATCTATCTATCTATCTATCTATCTATCTATCTATCTATCTACTATTTTAGTCTCTTTCTTTCTTTCTTTCTTTCTTTCTTTCTTTCTTTCTATCTATCTATCTATCTATCTATCTATCTATCTATCTATATATCTATTATTTTAGTCTCTTTCCTTCTGTCTTTCTTTCTTTCTTTCTTTCTTTCTTTCCTTCTTTCTTTCTTTCTTTCTTTCTTTCTTTCTATCTATCTATCTATCTATTTTAGTCTCTTTCTTTCTTTCTTTCTGATTCTTTCTTTCTTTCTTTTTATCTATCTATCTATCTATCTATCTATCTATCTATCTATCTATCTATATTAAGCATTACGTCCCGAGCAAGGCGTGAAGCCACTAGGATGCAGGGGGTTGCAGAAGATTTGGAGCGAGAGAAGATAGGAGTGATAGAAGAAAGGATGAGGAGAGGGATAGTAGATAGATCAAAGTAACTGGAGATGTCGATTGACATTACATTTGAATAGTTGGAGATTATAGCTGTCAGGGAAACAGTAATAGGGAAGGGTGTTCCACGGGCGGGAGGTGCGAGGTATGAAGCTATTGGAGTAGAAGATACGGTTACATTTAAAAGTTTATACAGTGAAAGGGTGGTAGCGGGATGCCAGCCTCGTAGGGCGCTTGAATTCATGAAGTCTGGGAACCAGTGAAAGCAGCTCATCGGAGCAATTACCATGAAAGTATTTGTAAAAAGGACAGCGAGAGGCGACGGCGCGTCTGTGAGAGAGTGACTGTAGACGAGATGCCAGATCAGGGCCAATTATATTTAGTTTATGAAAAACTAGGTAATCCGTATGGATTGTGTGCTATATTTATGGGATAAAGTGCTCAATATCAGAGATAGAGTGTATGTAAATATAAATATAAAAGTGAACATTGAGGTCAATACTCAGAGGCGCGTGTTCTAGCTGTTTCATGCTGAACGCAATCGTCAGGCCGCCTGACTATTGCGTCTAGAATGAAACAGCCTGTCGCCTCTGAGTGTTGACTTAAATGTTCACTTAGTGCTAGCAGCAAGCAGAAATATTTCTCCTGCCGATGATGGCCATTTCGGCCAAAACTAGTCGAGGAATCTAAATGGAATAATAATAAAAAAAACGAAAGAATATTAATCTACAACCCAGTGTGTTTAAAGATTTTAATTTTTTAATTTTTTTTATTGTTCAATATATATATATATATATATATATATATATATATATATATATATATATATATAATAACTTTTAATAACTTTTAATTTTGTATTGAATTGTTCAATGAACCGTAAACTAATAATTGGTTTTATGGGTTTATTACAGTGCCCAACTTTTGTGGACTTGTGCCAGACTTTGCTTTATGAATATTGATATCTTATGGTTTCAAGTCTGGTTCCTCTTTTGTACAAAAAAAAAAAACAAAAAAAAACTACACAATATCTCCCAGACATTTGAATTGAATTTTAATAAATGCGATATTCAATTTCGAGGCGGT
>OZ010604.1:67387193-67402193 GCA_963932145.1 Acanthosepion lycidas
ATATATATATATATATATACATATGTATAAATATGTGTGCGTATGTGTTTACGTATATATATATATATTTGTACATATGTGTGTATATATATATATATATATTTATATATACATGTATATATAAATATGTCTGTGCGCTCATAGGTGTATAAATATGTATGCATATATATGTAGATATATATATATGTAGATATATATAGATATGTGTGTATGTGTGACTGCATGACTATCAATAATATGTTGGTCTGACACAAAAAATGGGAATCTACATTAAGAGTTAACAATGTATTCTTTATCCGCTGTATTTAATAATAATAATAATAATAATAATAATAATAATATATATATATATATATATATATATATATATATATATATATTTATATATATATGTACTCTGTGTGTGTGTGCGTGCACATAAGCTTGTGTGGGTTTCTATGTGGGTTTCTGTGTGTCTTTGAAAGAGAGAGGTAGAGAGAGGGAGAGAGAGTGTGTGTGTGAAAGAGAGAGGGGGAGAGAGAGTGTGTGTGTGTGAGTGAGAGAGATATTCAAAAGATATAAACGTATAAATGAGACACACCAGTTATTGTATTTTGGTACACTTGAATATTACCAACTGCTGTGCCTTTTTACATTTCCGTCTTGTTCAGCCTATGCACTTTTCAGCCGACCCTCGCACGCACACACACACACACACACACATACAGAGAGAGAGAGTGAGAGTGCGATGGATAAATTGTCGTCTAAATGACGCAAAAATGTAAAAATTTAAAACTGACATCTCATTTTGCCAGATATATTTACCAAAATTAAACTAAAGTAACCCGAAATGCGAAAGAGTAAATTTATTCAATAAAGTCGCTATTGGATGCAACCACGGCCTCATGACGGCTTTGTTATCTCCAGCAACACTTAAAGGCGGCCACGTTGTTAAGGTTGGTCACTGCTGCCATAATCCTTACCATCAGTTTAATATTGGTGCCACAAGAAATTTTTATTGATCTCTTGCTCAACTGCGCCCCACACATATTAATCAAGGGAGATGCTGAATGTATTTAACATGAAATTTGGAGGTGAACTATCGACGTAAGGTAATATGTGTGAGTGTGTGTGTATGTGTGTGTGTGTATATATATATATATATATATATATATATATATATATACACATATATACACACACAAATATTATTTTTAATAATATGCGGAAATCTCCGCCTTTTATCTGAAGACGGTCGCAAGACCAGAAACCCGTGTAGTAAAATTATAGAAAATAAAGCATAATAATTTTTTTTTTTTAAATCCACATTACAACCAAAAACGTTTGCGACACATCTCTTCTCTTCTTTTTAATATACACACTTTTCTCTCGTTGGAACCACTATAACCTCTTTCTTTTATATATATATATATATATATATATATATATATATATATATATATATTATGAAATTGACAAAATCCGACAATTATTTTAAGACATTTTTATGATTATAAATTCTTTTTATAGATACAAATATTTAAGTAAATGCTCTGTTTTATAATAAACAGTATTAATAAAATTTACCGACTTGAATTTCCGAGAAATTTTAAAAGAAAGTATTCGTCCGCCGACAGGAATCGAACCTGTATCAATACAAAATTGTCATTTAGCCTGACGTGCCTTATCGTTCCATTAGCAAGTTTAAAAGCAGTAAAATCGACCATGCTAATCGAACTCCGTGGCTCGATCGGTTAATGCCTATCAAGCTAAATGGTGGTTCTGTATAGGATACAGGTTTGATTCCTGTCGGCGGACGAATATTTTCTTATACAACCGCACACTACTTTGGTTTCGACTGTCAGGTGGCGGGCAATACGTATTCCTAATGTCTGGAGGACGAATATCTTCTATTAAAATTTCTCGGACATTCATTAATACTGTTTATTATAAAATAGAGCATTTATTTAAATATTTGTATCTATAAAAAGAATGTATAAATATAAAAATGTCTTTATATATATATATATATATATGCAAAAAATAGACATGCAAAGATACAAATCCTGTATGTATGGTAAGAATATAATTTCAAGGTGTGCTATATTTATGGGCAAATGTGCTCTGTATCAGCCATAGAGCAGATGTAAATATAAAAGTGGACACTGATATTAACACCTAGGAATGACAGTCTGTTTCATGCTTGGCGCAATCTTCTAACCTTGGCCTGCAGACTGATTTCAAACATGAAACAGACTGTCACCATTTCAGATCCGTCGTTCATAAATCCGTATCTTCGCGTCTATCTCTCCTTCTGTGGCTTCACGTCGGAGGTGATCATGACTATCCAAAACTTCCTATATTTTTTTTTGGCTCTAAGTAACTCTTGATTCTTTACAACCCCTGTTTGTCTCTTTTCTGCCATCCACTTACAAAAAAATCTCTACATTATTCTTTTTTTCTCCGCTTCTGTCAATATATCTTGTGAGTGTTAAAATCTGCGGGCCCTCTTTCTAATGAATGCTGGACAATCTCCTCACAGATGAAGAGGAGACTTGAAGCAACAGAAATATGGTTCTACAGAAGGATGATGAGAATTTCTTGGACAAAATATCCGAGCAATGATCAAATTCTAGACAACGAAAAGGACACTTATATTTAACACCAGGAGGAGGCAGTTGAACTATCTGCGTCAGATAATGAGAAAAGAAGGCTTGGGAAATTTGATACTTGCAGGACCGATTGAAGATAAGAGGAACAGAGGAAAACAATGCACAAGGTACCTGACGAGCTTGTACGAATGGATGTCAGTTGATGTTTTGTGAGAGATGGAAAAAATACAAAAGTTATTAAGAGCTCAAAGGACAGGAAATTGTGGAGAACCACGACCGCCAAAGTCCTGTAGGGATACGGCAGATAGAAGAAATATAATTTCCCATGTATTTCCTATTCTCCGTGACTTCTGTAGAATCACATCCCTGTAGCCTCAAGTCTCCTCTAATGAGAGAACTATAGAAAATGACAAAGAAGCAAAGAGAAAGGTCAGTTTAGTGAGAGCGAGAGAGGGGAAAGAAAGGGAGAGATAGAAAGAGAGAGAGAGGGCTAGAAAGAAAAAGAAAGGAAGAGGACAGAAAAGAGAAAAGGCAGAAAGATTACCAGAAAAAAAAAAGAGTGAGAAACGTTAAAGGTAAAGAGAGGGTAATCTAGGGTAAGTAGAGTAAGAAAGTGAGTAGGAAGAGAACAATGTGTGAGAGAGAAAGATATGTACGAAGAGAGAGCAAGAAAGAGAAAACGACAGAGAGAAAAGTCATAAAGAGAAAGAGGGAGAGAGGGGGGGTTAATTAAGTAAGGAAAGTAAACGAGTGCTTTGCGTATGTAATGCTTGGAATGTGAATAAAAACGAAACGAAATATGAAATGTTCCATGTAAACGTTGGTTTCTGATTTATTGATGGCATAAAAATCAATTTAATCAATGCGAGGATTCATCACATGACTTATTTACATGATGCTCACAACAGAAGAGATAGATAGATAGATAGATAGATAGATAGAGAGAGAGAGAGAGAGAGAGAGAGAGAGAGAGAGATAGCTAGATAGATATATACATATTATCAGCAATACTAATCTTTTCGGCATTAAATAACCTACCGAGGTCGATATGCCGTAAAACAAAACAAGCCAAACCAATAGATAGATAGATAGATAGATAGATAGATAGATAGATAGATAGATAGATATGAACAGAGAGATGCAAACACATTGTGATAGATAGATAGATAGAGAGAGAGAGAGAGAGAGAGAGAGAGAGAGAGAGAGAGAGATAGCTAGATAGATATATACATATTATCAGCAATACTAATCTTTTCGGCATTAAATAACCTACCGAGGTCGATATGCCGTAAAACAAAACAAGCCAAACCAATAGATAGATAGATAGATAGATAGATAGATAGATAGATAGATAGATAGATATGAACAGAGAGATGCAAACACATTGTGATAGATAGATAGATAGAGAGAGAGAGAGAGAGAGAGAGAGAGAGAGAGAGAGAGAGATAGCTAGATAGATATATACATATTATCAGCAATACTAATCTTTTCGGCATTAAATAACCTACCGAGGTCGATATGCCGTAAAACAAAACAAGCCAAACCAATAGATAGATAGATAGATAGATAGATAGATAGATAGATAGATAGATAGATATGAACAGAGAGATGCAAACACATTGTGATAGATAGATAGATAGAGAGAGAGAGAGAGAGAGAGAGAGAGAGAGAGAGAGAGAGATAGCTAGATAGATATATACATATTATCAGCAATACTAATCTTTTCGGCATTAAATAACCTACCGAGGTCGATATGCCGTAAAACAAAACAAGCCAAACCAATAGATAGATAGATAGATAGATAGATAGATAGATAGATAGATAGATAGATATGAACAGAGAGATGCAAACACATTGTGATAGATAGATAGATAGAGAGAGAGAGAGAGAGAGAGAGAGAGAGAGAGAGAGAGAGATAGCTAGATAGATATATACATATTATCAGCAATACTAATCTTTTCGGCATTAAATAACCTACCGAGGTCGATATGCCGTAAAACAAAACAAGCCAAACCAATAGATAGATAGATAGATAGATAGATAGATAGATAGATAGATAGATAGATATGAACAGAGAGATGCAAACACATTGTGATAGATAGATAGATAGATAGAGAGAGAGAGAGAGAGAGAGAGAGAGAGAGAGAGAGATAGCTAGATAGATATATACATATTATCAGCAATACTAATCTTTTCGGCATTAAATAACCTACCGAGGTCGATATGCCGTAAAACAAAACAAGCCAAACCAATAGATAGATAGATAGATAGATAGATAGATAGATAGATAGATAGATAGATATGAACAGAGAGATGCAAACACATTGTGATAGATAGATAGATAGATAGAGAGAGAGAGAGAGAGAGAGAGAGAGAGAGAGATAGCTAGATAGATATATACATATTATCAGCAATACTAATCTTTTCGGCATTAAATAACCTACCGAGGTCGATATGCCGTAAAACAAAACAAGCCAAACCAATAGATAGATAGATAGATAGATAGATAGATAGATAGATATAGAAAGAATCTGAAAGAAATGAAAAACAGCAATGAAATCAAAGCTAAAAGGAAAAAAAAGAGTGATGAGAAAATGAAGATTGGAGAAAGAAAGAAAGAAAGCAAACGTATGAAAAGAAATAAGAAGAAATAGGAAAAGAAAGAAAGAAAGCAAGCTTAGGAAAAGAAAGAAAGAAAGAAAGCAAGAAAGAAAGAAAAAGAAAGAAAGAAAGCAAGAAAGAAAGAAAAAGAAAGAAAGCAAACGTAGGAAAAGAAATAAGAAGAAATAGGAAAAGAAAGAAAGAAAGAAAGAAAGAAATGAAGGTAGAAGAGTAAAATAAAATAAAAATGAGCGAAAGGTAATTTATCGAGTGGGGAGGAAAGAAAGGTAGGCGAGTATGAATTAGGAAGGGAAAAAGGAACGAATATAAATAAATAAAGAAAGCAAGAAAGAAAGAAAGAAAGAAAGAGAGAAAGAAAGAAATAGAATAGACGTGTGAAAAGAATAAAAAGCTCCAAAGAAAGGTGGCCGAGTATGAATTTGGAAAAGATAAAGGAAGTGACGAAAGAAAGAGATAAGTCGTGTGGAAAAAACTAAAAAAAAGGAAGAGTAAAACTGTCAGAGTAGGAATGAGGAACATAAATAAAGAAATAGCGAATGAATGAAAGGAACAAATAAATAAAAAAAGGAAGGAAGGAAAGAAAGAAAGAAAGAAAGAAAGAAAGAAAGAAAGAAAGAAAGAAAGGAAGAAATTAGACGCGGGAAAAGAAATAAGCTTGAATAGGAAAGGCGATGAAGAAAGAAAGAAAGAAAGAAAGGAAGAAATTAGACGCGGGAAAAGAAATAAGCTTGAATAGGAAAGGCGATGAAGAAAGAAAGAAAGAAAGAAAGAAAGCAGACGCGGTAAAGAAATAAGAAGAAATAGGAAAGGCGAAGTAGAAAGAAAGGCTGAAAGAAAGAAGACGTGGGAAAATAAATAAAAAGAAATAGGAAATGCAACGCAGAAAGAAAGAAAGAACAAAAGAAAGAAAGAAAAAGAAAGGTGGAAAGAAAGAATGAAAGAAAGGAAACATACGTCGTAAAAGAAATAAAGAGTAATAGGAATGGTAACAAAGAAAGAAAGAAATGTCGAAAGCCAGAAAGAGAGAAGACAAAATAGGAAAGGTAACATAAAAAGAAAGAAAAAAAAGAAAGAAAGAAAGAAAGAAAGAAGATTTGGGAAAAGGAATAAGAAGGAATACGAAAGGCAACAAAGAAAGAAAGAAAGAAAGAAAGAAAGAAAGAAAGAAAGAAAGAAACAAAGAAACAAAGAAACAAAGAAAGAAAGAAAAATAAGACTTGTGATCTGAAGAATAAATTATTTCTCCTTCTTTTAAAAGATAGGGAAATAAGGAGGTCGAGTAAAAGAAAGAAAAAAAAAAACGAACGAAAGAATATGAAATTACCATAAATAAATAAACTGCAGAAGAAAGATAAAATTTACAAAAAAAATGGAAATGATTAAAAACTTGACGGTAGCAGCCGATGGAAGAAAAAAAAAATTAGAAAACAAGAATAAATTAAGATAAAAAAAAAAAAAAAAAAAAAATCAGCGTAAATAAACGTTGAATTTTGTCTTGAATATGTTTTCCAAGGAAAGAAAAAAAAATAACACCAACAACATAACTTACTGAATTTAATTCCAGGATTAACAAGATCTCAAATCCGAATACTGTACAAGATCAATAACAGAAAAACCGATTGATTGGGTGATAAACTGATACGCTCATATCTGATTCCATGAGATACTTTCCAAAGCCTAGCATTTCAATCTGACAAAAACACGTACACTGACACTAGATATGAGAGATTGGTTTGATCCTGAGCAAGAATACCAAACCAGTTTTCGCGGTATCTTAGGACAAAAACTGAATTTCGAAGAAGTTGTGCATAAATGAACATAAAGTTGAGATTATGACCCAAAATCAATGACCAAAAACCAATCAATATTTTCGCGCCCGGAATTGTCTGGCTGGATATTTAAATCCTGATTTTTTTTACAACCTAACCCCTGTTATTCCAAACCCCGAGTTTATTTAGTTTTTAAATGGTTTCTAACTCGTTTCTTTATTCCAAGCTGCCCGTTTATTCGATCTACTCTCCTACTTTTTCCGGCGCCACCGACGGTTACAGTTGCTCGGGGAATTTTTGTTCCTTGGCCGGGTGCACGCGCTCGGGCTCCCCACATTAAACCGACCTTTTGTCACAACCTGACCCTGTGGTGGTGGGGTTTTAAATATCTACTCTACTACTTTTTGTACCGGAAACTAATTAATATTTAATCAGTTATCTAGACTACTATTTTATTCCAAACTCCCTTTTTTACTCAAGATTTAAGAGTAGACAGTGTTCCCAAAACTAATTTTTCTTGATTACTTCTTTACTCGTAGGCACAATATATATAACTACTATGAACCTTCTCTGGTGCTGAATTACAAAATAACAGACAATTTCCATAGTGGACGTACTATGATTGTACTGTTTTCAACAGACAATTCTATCGCAATTAACACAGTCTTTCCCCTACTAGAAGTTGTTTTACCTACTCGAGTTCAATTATTACGCAAGGTTTCGTAACGATGAGTTGAAACAGTTCCGTGGTCTTTACGAGGCTATATCGACATGTGAAGACCACCAGACCAAATTTGTCACTTCCTTTACGAATTCCAATTGCCGCCTTGACAAAGTATAACACTGCAAAGAAGAAAAACTTAACACTTTTCTTTATACTACTGCTACTTTAATACGAGGCCCGAGCGCCACTCCAGGTAAAGCTTTATTGAATAACGATGTTGTAATCTCGGACAAGGAGAGTAAGTGGTTTGTATTATGATAGTTATGTTGAACCTCGACTCGAAGAGGTTAAGATTGTAGTGATCGGAGAAGCTTAATTTCGAGAGTCTGTCCCCAAATGGAGTAATGGATAATGGCTCGGATTGAGGAATTGGAGAACAGAGTTCGAATTCCAGTCGAATCCATTACATTCACTTACGTGCTAATACCCTTGGGAAATGTATGAATCCTCTTCTTCTCCCCACAGCTATGGGCAAATGACAGAACAGACCGGGTCTATAAAGTTGGATGTCAACTGGTCTACCGCAGAAAGAAATGGCAACCAACTACGGGAAAAAATCTGCCTCGTCAGTCATGTATCGAAAGATACATCATCGCTTAAACGTGTATCACTCATGGCACATAACTGACTGAAATTCACTAATGTGCTAATACCATTGGGAAAGTTATCAATCCTCTTCTCTCCCCAGCTATGGATAAATAGCAGGACAGACCGGGTTCTGTAGCTTTGGATGGCAACTGGTCTACTGCAGAAAGAAATGGTAACCTACTACGGGAAAAAAATCTGTCTCGTCAGTCATATATCGAAAGATATATGATCG
This sequence comes from Acanthosepion lycidas, assembly GCA_963932145.1. Classification (NCBI taxonomy): domain Eukaryota; kingdom Metazoa; phylum Mollusca; class Cephalopoda; order Sepiida; family Sepiidae; genus Acanthosepion; species Acanthosepion lycidas. The sequence goes on from OZ010604.1 coordinate 67,395,720, forward strand.
CCTAAGCGTGTATCACGCATAGCACATAACAGACTGAAATTCATTTACGTGCTAATACTTTTGGGAAAGGTATCAATCCTCTTCTCCCCCTCCTCAGTTATGGGTATATATCACGCATGGTACATAACTGATTGTCCCCAAGGTAAGAAACTTTCCGAGTGGAATTACCAGACGAATACGAAACAGGGTGAGGATGAATTGACTCTGTGTATGCTGCATGGCGGGGCTTGATGTAAAGGTCTTGTTGGGTAGAACTAAGGAGTGTACCTCGTCTGAACCATAAAATTAGCGATAGAGTAATGTTGTGGTGTCCTCCCTCTAAGAGTCTATGTTAGACTCTTCCACCTATTATAAGTTTAGTAGGAGAGAGGGGACAGAGAATAGATTGAGCGCTATTTCATACGATATAAACTCATTAGTCGTGTACTCTTCTGGTGTACTTACTGTTTAATATACGATATATCTGAAAACCTGGTTTTTGTTATTACTTAACAATTTACTTGGTCACAACAATATATATATATATATATATATATATATATATATATATATATATATATATGCTGTGGTGTCCTCCCTCAAAGAGTCTATGTTAGACTCTTCCGCCTACTATAAATTTAGTAGGAGAGAAGGTTCGGCGACGGCAAACAGTGAACAGTGAATAAATTAAGCGCTAGTTCATTCGATACACTCTCACTAGTCCTGTAATACTCTTCTGGTGTACTTACCGTTTAATCTTACTTATTAGAAAACGCAGATTGTGTGTGTGTGTGTCTGTACGTTTATATATTGGATCGGATTTCTTACATTTTGCAACCGATTTCAACAAAACTTCACAGGACTACGTAAAATTACCTTGCGGTGGTTCTGACAGCGCCATAAATTGGAAAAACACAATTGTTTTTGCACAAAATCAATTTGAAAACACGATTAAGAGGCCTTAATGAAAGAGGGACCACTCATATCGAGTTATACTTATTAATATCGAGTTATCGTGTTATACTTATTATAAAACCCAGGTTGCTTGGTTGGTTGGTTGTGTTTGTGTGTGTGTGTGTGTGTGTTCATTTATATATTGGATCGGATTTCCTACATTTTTACACCGATTTCAACAAAACTTCACTTTTGTTTGGCAGGTAGTGTTTCTTATTGTCTTGCACACTTTTTTCTTGATTTTTACATTCAGAATGCTTTAAAAATTCCATTTACAAAACAATTGTTTATAATAAAATTCTATTCAATCGATTAATAACGATTGAAAACAATGTTTTCGTTTGAGTTTGGGTTTGACCAATTCGTATAAAAAAAAAAAAGAAACTAATTAAGACATGAGTGTCCGTCAACCTTAAACAATAATCTTTGTCAATTTTATTTTTCAGTCTTTATGATGGTCGATACTTGATATATCTCTTACTGTTACATCCCCGGGCAACGCCGGGCCCTCCTGCTAGTATACAATATATCTGCAAACCTGGTTTTTGTTACTACTTAAACATTTACTTGGTGACAAGTAGTGAAAGGCTACCTGCTTTTAGTCTGTGAGAAAGGCGTTATCGGGTAGAAAGTAATTAATCAATTACAGGACCGCGCAAACGCTTTTGAACTGTCTTGAAACTGGAAAGCGAGGATTGTAAAGCTCCAGCCAAGATATAGCAGGAATACTCCATTTTTGGTCTGATCTAGCTGTTGAGGAGCATGGCAGAAGGAGCGTGTTAATTTCTAAAGTGATACAAGGAACGGAACATTTTTCTAACATCTTTAGTTAGCGATAGATCGTACATCCGATCTACTTGAGGTCTGTAGCGAGCTTCAAACCCAACAAGGAAAAGAGCTTTACTGAGAATACAAACGTTCAATCATGACTTTTCTCTGGTGACGCAAATGTATTACCTTAGTTTTGGAAATATTACAGTTCCTCCCCCATTATAGTATGAGAGTTAGTTCAGATGATAGAACATCTATGAGACTGATTTTTCTAGATTTTTGGTGCTGCACCCATAAACGGTAATATCGTTAGCATATCTCTATCAATAAAAGGCAGGATGTGTGTGTGTGTGTGTGTGTGTTTGTGTGTGTGTGTAACGAATGCACGACCGCAATTTTCGACGGATTTGCAACAATATTTACATGAACATGCTCCAAGTTAGCGGGAAGGCCAAGACCGACTTTGCATTTCCCAACTACCATCGATAGTAGAAATAATCGATTTTTTCATGCTTCTACGGCAGTTTTCATGTAGTTTGCGGCCATTTTCTACTGGACAGAATGAGAGCCTACAGCTGGCTGCCACGAATACGCAGGAATATTCTATTGGCCAGCGTGAGAACCAACAGCTGACTGACACGAATGTTAACTAGCATGCTAGCATGCAAAAAGAATCGATAGCTGCATTCGTCAGAAGTGGGAAAAATTTAAATCTGCATGGCACTTTCCTCCAATTGGCTCATTCGCTTGCTTAAACTCAACGTTGATTCTGATTCCGCAGAACTGGGTTGGGTTTGAAAAAGTATTTGTTGTTAACATTCTTTTTTCATTCGGTTTTTCCAGTTACTAGTCCTTTTTTAAAGCTGATCGTTTTGTGTTCATTTTGTTTAGTTCTTTTTTTCGTAACAGATTTAATGTTTAGTATAGAGCTTCGAAAAAATTCGCATTGTGAGATAGACAAGAAGTAAGGTATGTAGCAACATCAGCACGGCGAAGGGCACTCCTTTAAAGGCAAGGAAGAGCAAAAATATTTTATGTCAAGTGATAGCGATTGCTGTACGAATTTTGAATCAAGCACGGGCAACGCCGGGCCATGCCGCTAGTATTTAATAATTATTTGAGAATGTACGTGCCTTTTCTCTACCGGAAGAGACTGTTGATCTCTCTGCCTGTGAGGAATCCAGACGAGGCTATGCTGAAGCGTAGAGTCTCGTCTGGGGAAGTAGACAAACCCGACCCCGTGTATGCGGGATTTACGGGGAAATGTTTCCCTGAGCCTACGGGTTCGGATTTCCCACAAAAAACTCGGCCACATCATGACTTGTGGGAAGGTCAGGTAAATTCCGACTTTTCTTTTTCTTTTCAACAAATATTTTCATGGTTACTGTTCTGTATAATTTTTTCCCTGGTGCCCGACTACATGAATTTAAGCATGCCACTTAATTTGGCAATAAGGTCTCAAGGTTTTACTGTTGAAATAGCGAGATACAGCCGCCACGTCTACTCCAGCAGTTTTCTTTCTCGCAATTCGCACCTGTGGAAATATCTTCTTATTTCCTGCTTCCCTGATAAGTACAATCTCGAAAAATGTAAATGCAATATCAATTGTCATCTTCTGTCTTCTTGAAACCTGTTCCTTTTTTTTCTCCTTTCTTCAATCCTTCCTATTTTCAGACTTCATATTTCCTTTCACTTTCACTCCCTATACACACCCTGCACCCTACTGGTATTAACGCCTTGCTTGGGGTAAACGATAAAGACAAAATGGAATAAATGCCAGATAACTCTAGGTAACTTTCCTGGGTTTTGATGTGATTAAAAATGAATCCTTTTCTAAAAAAAAAAAAAAAATAATAATAATCGCTACAACACAGAGTCGATCTGGCACAGGCAACGTTACAGTGTGCAACTGACTCGTTAGAAGGATGCAGAGGAACAGACAAAAAAAATAAAAAATAAAAAAACTCACCGGAAATTATTCATAAACTTTCCTCATAAGTAAGCTATTCCATTTATTCTAATCGGACGCTGAAAACGATCATTGGTTTGAGGTAGAAAAATTATATGCAATATTTTCGCAATACTTATCACCTTTAAAATGTAGATCATTGCATAAGTTCATGTCTGGTGTACGAAGATCTTAACCTTTTTACATAGACATGGAGATCCCATAGATTTCATTCTGAAAATTCAAGAAAATACGATTGTTGTGACAGCGGGTATCGTCGAGTTAACTCCGACACACACACACACACACACACACACACACATATATATATATATATATATATATATATATATATATATATATATATATATATATATGTTGTGGGGCTCTCCCCTTTTTACATAAGGTGGATTCGTCCAAAGTATACTTATACTGACAGAGATAATACCTGCTGTTGAGATTCGTCTCGATACAGTATTTGACTGTTTGCGACGACTGTCGGACTCTCTGCTAACGCAAAGAGGAACCCGGACGAAGCTTTGCCGAAGGGCAAGGTTTAATCCGGGGAGGTAAACAGGGTCTGAACCTGTCTAGGCGGGTTCAAAGGCTATATTTTTGGCCGTGCCTACGAGCTCGGAGATACCCACATTAAACCGGCCTTGTGCCACATTCGGTCCTCGTGGGTGGATTGATAAATACTGAGATCCGTCTCGATACAGTCTTTGACTGTTTGCAACGGCTGTCGGACTCTCTGCTAACGCAGAGAGGAACCCGGACGAAGCTTTGCCGAAGGGCAAGGTTTCGTCCGTCCGGGGAGGTAGACATGCTCTGAACCCGTCTAGGCGGGTTCAAGGGCTATATTTTTGGCCGAGCCTACGGGCTCGGAGAAACCCACATTAAACTCGGCCTCGTGCTACATTCAATCCTCGTGGGGGGATCGATAAATACTGAGATACGTCTCGATACAGTCTCTGACTGTGTCCGACGAAGCCTTGCCGAAGTCCTTGATGTAAGCTTTCGGCTCACATGAGCCATCTTCAGAGTGGTTATATGGACATTTAAATAAAATATATTCACCATCAAGATCAAAGAACAACTTCATAAGAAATATTCAAATGTTGGACAATGTTAAAAACTGCACCCCCGCCCGCCAAAATTGCAGAATAGACAACGGCAATCAGTTCAAAATGAATGAATAAATAGCTTTATCTTCCCAGACCAAGATAAAAAATTAAATAAGCGACCTAAACACCCCCCTCACAATTTTTACTACGTTAATAAAATATCGAAAACCGAAAATAAATAGAAAATAGAAAAATGAAAATAAAAAAAACAAGTAAAATAATTTAACCCAAATAAATAAATAAATAAATATACAAGTCACTACCGCCAAAATAACCGGCAGAATGGATTACCCACAATGCACCACTGACACATATATATAAATAGTCGAGAAAAATCCAACACTCGCGGCCTGACGATTGCGTCTAGCATTAAACTTCCTTTCGCCTCTGAGTGTTGATTTCAATTTTCACTGTTATATTTATATTTACATACGCTCCATCTCTGATATTGAGCACTTTATCCCATAAATATAGCACACTATATTTCTGCATATATATATATATATATATATATATATATATATATATATATATATATGGGATAACGATATATACATTATTATATATAACAATTATTTGGGGAAAGAAGTATGACATAGTCGAAAAAGTTTTCGTCTGACTCGTTTTGTCCTTTAGAACATCGTCGGACAAAGTTTGTTTACGTTAATGCGAACTACGCATGCGCACGAACGAAAGACGTTGTGAATTTAAAATTTCCGAAGGCATTAGTGCGGAATTAATAGAAAACACCAACAGAACTTCCGCTTGCGTGGAGAGAAATAGCCATTAAAATAAAATTCGATGCGCTAACCACTGAGCTATCACGAAGACAGGGTGTTTTTATCGATTTTTACAAGAGTGTGCAAGAGGTTTCTCAAGGATTTCTATAAACGCTTGAATATTTTATAGATTTACATTTTAAACAAATCAGTGCGCGTGCCCAATCGCCATATCTGTTAAACTTGACACTTCTGACATAGAAATCGATACAAACTAAGATTACTATCATTATTATTAGTAGTTTTATACAAAATTCACCAGCGAAATATCAGTCTCACAAATAGTCCTTTATAATATTACTAATAAGGCTCTGTCTTTGTCGCTCACTCTCTCTCTTCCTCCCCCACCTCTCTCTCTTTCTATATCTATCTCTCTCTATCTCTATCTCTATCTCTATCTCTCTCCCTATCTATCTATCTATCTATCTATCTATCTATCTATGTCTATATATATAGTTAAACCCAGAGAGCCAGACAAACCTACCAAGGTTCCACCTAAACGGATCGTCAGCGAAGGCTGAAGGTTATTTTGCTTACTTGTATTGTTTTTTTTTTCTTTGGACTTGGATGCTGGACAATTATTTTCGGATAACGTACATTGTTCTTGGTTCTTTCTTTATTCATACCTTTCGTTCCCCTTTGGTATTGGTTTGATTATTCGCAAATCAAGACACCGAAGTTTTTACGGAGGAGTATAATTTCTTACACTTATAATATTATTACTCGTATATATATATATATATATATATATATATATATATATATATATATATATATATATACTGGTGAAAAATTCCACGGATAAGTAATCCAAGTAGATCCTATTAATGTAAATTATTAAAACTGATTCACAAAAGAGAGCTCAATATAAATTTTATTATAAAGCATATAAGTGAATAACAATTAATGAGATCCCAAA
>OZ010604.1:67407193-67539693 GCA_963932145.1 Acanthosepion lycidas
TATTACGTCATTATTTTTGCACCAACCTAATATATATATATATATATATAGTCATCCACAGAACAGACAGACTTTCGCTGTATCATAGTTGCTTCAAGCAGGGATCGAAACCCTAATGATTTGACACACACGCACACACATACATACATAAATATATATATATATATTAAAATAGTTTTTATTGTAATACATTACAATAAAAACATTTTACATCGCTACACAAAAAAATAATGTTTCGGTACGAAGATGGTATTTCGTCAGGCAATGATAGATAACTAATTAACAACTCATTTATTATTTAAAAACAAATGATTACCTCTTCTCGTAAGTTAAAGGGGGGCATAAAGTCAGACAGAAAAATAAGAGAGAAGAAGCAAAGAATTCTTTCTAATTTTTCCTAATAAATCTTTTTATTATTAGTTATCTACCATCACCTGATGAAGTATCCGTCTTAGTATCGAAACATGAAAGTTTTTGTCTAGCGAAGTAAAATGTTTTTATTATAATATATATATATATATATATATATATATATATATATATATATATATATATATATATATATATATATAGAATAAAACATTTATTGGTCAGAGTTTGAATTAGACCAGGGAACAGTTGTATTAAACATTGTCCAATACACATATAAAGAAAATAAAAAATAAAAATTTAATAAGCGGAGCTTTTAAATTTAAACATTTGGTTAATATTCTAATTTAATATATATATATATATATATATATATATATATATATATATATATATATATATATATATATATATATATATATATATATATATATATAAATTCATATAGTTAATTAAATTTAATATAATAAAAATAATTAAAATTCATACAACTGCATGTACGTTACCTTCTTGTGAGTGATAAATTAGTTTTGATATTAAGAAAATTATAAAAGAAATAAAATTATGAATGAATCAAAATTCTATTTATCGAGTTGTTAATGTCTATCTACTTATTAATCGGACTCAAGATCTAATTATATTATATACGCTCGCGGGGAATTGTATGCATGCCTTGCAATCAGCGTTTGTATAATGCGCAACGTTTGTATAAGGCGCAATACAATAACCCGTATATTTGCTCAGTGTATGCAAGCAATTATTTACACGTCTAATTGACATGCCCAGCTAAATGCGTTCTCCTTGCTTATTCCCCTGCCAGCCATATTCTGAACAGCGATCGCATCAGAATACACCCGGATTGATATGTCAACATGTATAAATGATAAGCGAAGACGATGGATCCATTTTCTGATAATTCCTTAGCCGCTGTGTTTACCTATTCGCTCGGTTAGATCCATATCTAAGGGTGAAAAATCTTAATTTCATACGTTGTTAAACAATACAGATAATAATAATAGTAATAATTCGCGATTTTCAAGCCGTAAATAAATGACCTTGAATATTTCAAGGATCTGATGCATTGCCGATACAGAAGATGGTGTCGTCAAAAAGTTGGATCAGGTTTCAAACCGTGTCGGAGAACACCTTTTCTTATACGTTTATAAGAGAAGAGCCGTTTTGGAATCTATCTATCTATCTATCTATCTATCTATCTATCTATCTCAGACTCTTTATCTTTCTATGTATCTAAGACTTTTCATCTATCTATCTATCTATCTATCTATCTATCTATCTCAGACTCTTTATCTTTCTATGTATCTATCTAAGACTTTTCATCTATCTATCTATCTATCTATCTATCTATCTATCTATCTATCTAAGTTTCCTCATACCAATCTCTATATCTAAGGGTTTTCGATGCTATGTCCATTCAAGACACAGGCGATTCTAAGACTCTCGAATGCGCATGCCGGTAGAAGAAGTTAAAAAAGAAAAAAAATAAGTAACAAAAAACAAAACAGGACGTCTTCTCTAAAACGGGTATCCAAAGAATAACTTATCGAGGATTAAGACATTTGTATACATGCATGCATGTATCAAAATCTGGAAGTGTCCTGAAGATTATCATCTCAGAAAACTGAAATATCAAGAAGGTTTCAAAATCCAGTCGGTGCAGTGAATGTTCCCTTCGTAGTAGAGACCTTTAGGAAGGCATGAACGGATCCCCATTAATTCTTTTCAGGAAATATGTTGCTTGCACTATGAAACTTATTAATGTCTGTTTCATGCCTATTTAACAATTCCCATTTCCCTCAGCCGATTAACGCGAAAGGGACCCAAATTCACTTATTGTCCCTGTGCTCGATGCTAATTAAATCTGTTATTAATCAGTATTCGGTTTGTATGACTTAAATTAAAATCTGTGTCTGGCGTCACCCTGTGTAGTTAAAGAATAAAAATTCAATTTTATGTCGAAGAAACATCAACCTTCCATGTGCTGTGTCATTTCAAGACGTGGGCGATCATGTGTCTCCACAGCTTCCTATTCATCAATTAACACAAGCTCGTTATGTCCTGTTAGCGTCAAATTCTCCAAACCCTCTTCCCTTATAGTGTATACATGACATTTTCAGCTGTCGATCTTTGATTCTGTGTATACGTAACCTTTTTGTTTGCATTTTGTTTTCTTCCAGGACGTAGTTGATCATGGCTCTCCACAACTTCGAATCTTTTGTAGTTCTTATTAACGTCTTTCCCACTTTACGTTCCGGCATTCATTTAGACAAGCTCGTCAGGTAGATTAACCGCTGTTCCCTGTCGCTTTCGCCTTCGTTATATTTTGTGATATGTCCCGGAAAGGGATATATTTGATTGAAGTAGCTAAGTGGTTTTGCATACTGTAACCGAGTAGGACAATCTAGCAGGTAACCGTAATGGACTGGTACTCGTCGTAGTCGTAGTCAATAGGTGCAAGCAATAGGCGTAGACCAATGGGCGTCGTCCTATATCTCTACATCAGACTGTATTTATGTCTGACACCAGCCAATTATATTCCTGTGAGGGAGAACACAGGTGTATGCATATTCATTACATCATCTTGTGAGTGTCATATTCTTCAAACACTTTATCCTTGTTATAGTAGAACACACCTATCCTATAGTAGAACACACCTATTCTACAGTAGAACACACCTATTCGATAGTTAATAGACTCTCCCACCTATAATAAGTAGGAGTAGGAAGAGTAACGAGTCAGTTGCTGAGTCGCTCAGTGAGTCAGTCAGGCTGACCGGCTGAACTCTCTGCCTTCGGGCGGCAGGAACCCGAACGAGGCTACGCCGAAGGGCGGAGTCTCTTTCGGGGAGGTAAACCGACCCTGAACCCGTTTATACGGGTTCACTGGGCATATTTTTAGCCGAGCCCACGGGCTCGGAGATTCCATGTTAAACCGGCCTTGTGCCACATGATGCCCTCGTGGGGGGGGTGACTAAATATAGTCGCTCAGTCCGTCGGTCTGAGTTCAGTCTGAAGTCGGACGACCGGCTGACCGGTTGAACTCTCTGCGTTCGAAAGAGGCTACGGCGAAGGGCGGATTCTCTTTCGGGGAGGTAAACCGACCCTGAACTCGTTTATACGGATTCAATGGTCATATTTTTGGCAGAGCCCACGGGCTCGGAGATTCCACGTTAAACCGGCCTTGTGCCACATGATGCCCTCGTGGGGGGGTGACTAAATATAGTCGCTGAGTGGGTCGGTCAGTCAGACGATGCGGGACGACCGTTAGTCGCATACTAAAGTATCAGCGACCATAACTAGATTTCTCTGCGCCATTAACTATTACGTCAAGTTCCTAACGTTTTGTACGTCGAACCTATTTTAGGACCGACTTAGTACAAATACAAGCCTCCACTGTGAAATCACTCCATAATAATCCTTATAATATGTCCAAGAAATTTCAGCTGTCACTTTCTGAGTTTCAGTATTAGCATCCTTATTGTTTCTACTTTCCTAAAGACTTTGTAAGTTCAAAAGTTAATTCCCTGTACACTTTATCGCCAAATGTTTTCTTCGCTTGTTTTGTTAAAAATTCCGCTTGATGCAACCAAACGGAAGCAGCCATGTATTCTTAATGCGGTCTCAGTTGTAAAAACAACAACCAAAATATCGCTGATGTTTTGAAGTTACATCCAAGAAGTCATAAATAAAAGCGAGTGTTGAAAAGACATGGCGAATGTAAGCAGAGAACAACGGAGGAAATAACATGAAAGAATCATGTAGCCTGACTTGCTGAATAAATTCGTTATCATATTTTGTTTTTAACTTTTTTGGAAAGATATATAGCAGAGTTCTAAAGCCAAACTGCCCTTGAAACATATCCAGACGATTTCTGGGTCATTGAATGTGGAAATGATGTTTAAAATCGTTGAAAAGCTGTTGTTTTGACGCGAAAGTTAATTTTAAACCTTTTTTTTTTAAATATTTCACTCTCTTTGTATCGAGAGAGGTTAATGGTTTTTTTTTATCATTCCTTTTACACATAGAAACAAAGGATTCACATGGCAATTAGAAATGTAATAAAGGTATAATCACGCAAAGTTACGGAAAGGTGAAGCAAATCAGCGTGCACGATGAGAATTAGGATAGAATCCAAACGTTGTTTCTAGAACAGTTTTATACGTGTATGAGCAGATTTGAAACGGCAGGTAACATCTATCTATCTATCTAGCAAGCTAGCTATCTAGCTATTTAACTATCTATCTATCTCAGCCTCTTCATCTTTATCTATCTTTCCCAGCCTTTTCACATCTATCTATCTATCTATCTATCTATCTATCTATCTATCTATATATATATATATATATATATATATATATATATATATATCTCAACCTCTTAATTTATATCTATCTCTTCCAGTCTCTTCACATCTATCTATCTATCTATCTATCTATCTATCTATCTATCTATTTAAATTTCTTCATACCTATCTCTAAAGGTTTTATTTTTTGATGACATATCCATTCAAGACGTAAGCGATCATGGGTCTTCACAGATTCCTTTCTTTTATTACCTGGAAATTGCTATGATATCCTGGCAAAGATAATGGAGTGGTTTTCTCTTCCCTTCAGTGCGGTTATCAATTCAGCGATGTAGTTCGTCTAGACTAGTTATCACGCAAGTCCCAAGAACCCAATATATTTTGCTATTTAACCCATATCTTGTGTAGACGGGGAGAATAAACAAATTCATACTTTTCTCACAAAGGATTAGAACGAAATTGGACTCAAATTATAAGGACGATTTTCGAAATCGGCTTGACGATTCCTCTTTCTCTACTGACATCTACTCCGTTGTATCAACGTATTTAACATTATCAGAGCTTTGAAAAATATTACATCATACGTGATTGCATCATATTTTTATCATACCCAAACACTGTTGTCTCGACTGTTGATTAGTTGTCCTATAGCCATTTGTGTGCCATGGACGTTACTACAAGGAAGCGTACGAAAATTGTAGCGCTGCACGAACAAAATGGCAAGCCTTACCAGTGAGAAAATCAAACTACTATAGCCTGGCACTGAAATTCTCCTGATTTAAATCCAATCGAGAATCTGTGGTCAATTTGCAAGGAACGACTTCGTGGAATGGACATACGAAGTACTAACATGTGCAGTCGGTCATGTTTCATTGGAGAAATATGAAGGAAAGTAAATAATAATTCGTTTTGTTTGGATTAATTGGTACAAGGGTGTATATACTAAAGTGCACACAATAAAAGGCACGAACGCCACTCAAGATAAAGGGTTACTGTTAAAATCATTATGTTGTGTGGTATGAATGAAAGACAAAATGGTTAGAAAGAATGACGAGTAATGTAATTAATCATTGTGGTGTGAAGTCAGCATCTCCGTGCCAATATGTTAATAAAGAAGATTTTCTTGGGATTATTTGATTGACTGATTTTTACGGCTTATCAATAGCAGACACGGAAAAGAAATTACCAAACCTCCTACCAAAGGTAGCGAAGGAGAGCGAGAAGAAGGGACTAGAAGAAGGCATAGACTACAAGAAGACAGAATACATGGCCACCAGTAAAAGGATGAGCCCGAAATGTAATTTACAGGTCGAGGAGATTAAAATCAAGCAGACGCAGACATTTAAATATCTGGGAAGTGCTTTGACAGAGGACGGTAAGTGCGACGCTGAGATCAGAGGACATATTGGAATGGCCAAAGACGTATTCCAAAAGATAAGCAGCATATTACGAGACAGAAGGATTTCTTTGGTAACAAAGAAAAGTTTACTGAGCTGTTACGCGACATCTGTCCAACTTTACGGCAGCTAATGATGGACGGTTACTTATGAGATGAAAAAAGAGACTCGAGGCAACGGAGTTATGGTTCTACAGGAGGAATGTAAGGATATCATGGACCGAGCGTGTGAGCAACGATGAGGTTTTGGAGAGGATGCAAATAAGGAGGAAGCATATATTTAACATCAGGAAGAGGCAGCTGGGACACGTAATGAGAAAGGAGGGCTTGGAGAATCTGATACTCAAAGGGCGAATAGAGGGAAAAGGAGACATGGGAAAGCAACGTATGACATACCTAGCGGGCTTAAGCAAGTGGATGACAGAATATGGCCTGGGGAAAATAGCAAATTGACAAAACTTATTGAGAGCTACAAGGGATAGGGAAAAATGGAGAACCATGATCGCCTACGTCCTGAAGTGGCAGCGCACATGAAAAGAAAGTGAAGAAAGAAACCTATCGATAATTTCCTATCCTGTAGAAGAAAGAAGCGATTTAGCAAAACTATCCACCTTGGCCTTTTAAGATACATATTATATTTTAAAAGAATAAGAAATAGTAATAAAATACTGTCAACTTGCGGATTATCATTTAGTATTGTTGTAAAAATAATGTACAGAAAACGCCTATAATAACCAGACAGATACAACATTTTTTTATAGACTCAGCATTCTTCACTGTTGCAATGGAGATCAGCTGATCGACCCGTTTCGCTTGCAAAAAAGAAAAAAGAAAACAAACTCTCCTATGGAGATGGTTATTGAAATCATTGATGGTAACTGGGAATCATAATGTAAGAAAATTAATAAAGAATTCGTGGAAGCATGTAAAAGAAATTATGCTTAGTCATAAAAGGATTCGAAATAGAAGTTGGAGAAGGATAATGACATTAAACGAACGAGTTTTGGACGCCATTTTTATAGCTAGTTGGCTGACGATACATTGTTCTTGGTGGTTTTTTTTTCGTAGTATTGGGCATTCAAGAGAATGTTTCACAAAACCTATAACAGATCATCGTTAATAAAAAAGAAAAGACAATATGATCATCTAAGAAAGACGAAACCGACACTAGAAAATTGAGAAGAAAAAAAGAGAAATAGTCATGAGAATTGTCCACCAATAAAAGAGTTGCAGGGTAGAATAGAGAGAATATTGTGCGGTCAGAAATTATGATAAACAGAAATAAATCGAGTATATATATATATATATATATATATATATATATATATATATATATATATATATATATATGAACATAATTTCCATGCCTGAGGATGACTGAATGTACAGTTGAAAGTACTAGCAGATTAAAAAAAAGATCTTATACAGCTTGTAGTTATTAAAAACAAGGATCATATCGAGTAGTTAATGCAACTTTAAAATTTTGTTTGCGAGAGATTTCGCCATTTTATATCATTAACTTTACTAATCTACTTTTTGTATGAATGATTCATTGAAATATATATATATATATATATATATATATATATATATATATATATATGAAAAACTGAAAAATGGATAGAAATGAACAGAGAGAGAGAGATGTATGAATCGACTGATATATATATATATATATATATATATATATATATATATATATATATATATATATTGATATTGATACATATATATATATATATATATATATATATATATATATATATATATATATATAGTTTATGAAAAACTAGGTAATCCGTATGGGTAAACCCAAGGAGGATATAATCAAGAGAGCTCAATGTAAATCCATATAAATATATATATGTAAGAAAGGACAGATGAAGTAAAATCAAACTGCTCGTAAAATTTAGTTATAAACAGTGCTCAATACAAGAAGAGCAATATATTATTATTATTATTATTATTATAAGAGATTATAATAAAACATAATGAAATCGCGATACAAAAACTTTCCTTTGATTGTACTTCTTCAGGCGATGGTAAGTAACTGGTGATTAAATATGTTTAAGGAAATTTAAACTCAAAGTCTTACCTCTTTTCCGAAAATTAAAGTGGGTGTACATAACGTCAGCATTAAAAATAGACTTGTTGGTGTCTTGATTAACCAATTAAATGTCACATCTACGCTAAATAGAAAAGTAAAGTGAGACATAGCCTATCATTGGCGATTGCAGAAAATATGTCAACTTTCAACATGTTTTTAATATAATCTCTTCTAATAAAAATAAAAATAGTATATATATATATATATATATATATATATATATATATTATAAATTGATTGATTTAAAATATGTTTTTTTCGCTACACAGTTCTAACCATATTTCAATAATGGAAGCTAAAAGCTACGAATATAATTTTGTAATTAAATTAAAGACATTAGTTCCATTTCATCCTCAAGCGAATTACAAAATTAAATTCGTAGCTTTTAGCTTCCATTTTTGAAACATGGTTAGAACTGTGTAGCGAAAAAACATATTTTAAATCAATCAATTTATAATATTAATGCTCTGTAAATTTACATTGAGCACTATTTTGTAAAAATAAAAATATCTATAAGAACACCGGCTTATATATCTTACTGTTCTTTCTTTATATATATATATATATATATATTTATATATATATATATATATTTATATATATATATATATATATATATATATATATATATATATGTATACCGGGTGTAACAGCAAGATTGTCCCATTGTTAGATTATCTTCTGGACAGTTGTATTTTAGAAATGATTAAAGATATCTTATATGCATTTGTGCGAGATGAGCGTTGATCTTACAAGAACGTTGATCCGCTCTTTTAAATACTGAGGGTCAGTTCTTCTATATGGCAGTGTGCGCTGGACAAACTCCACACAAACTAAGAGGTGTGAGGCGAAAGAAATGTAGTTCTACAGAAGGCTACTGAGAATACCTAACGTGTGAGCGACGAAGATGTTTTATAGAAAATGGAAAATGACACTTAATAAATACACAGTTGAAATTTATAGAGCACATAGTGAGGAAAGAAGGCTTAGAAAATTTGACACTTACAGGACGTATTGAAGGCAAGAGGGACAGAGAAAAACAAAAGATAACTTACCTAACAAGATTGTGTAAATGGCTGACAGAACAGGGTTTAGGAGGGATACCAAAAAGACAAAATTTACTAAAAGATACTGAGGACAGGACCTTGTGGAGAGCCATGATCTCCAACGTCCTCAATAGCCAAGACCTCACAAGAAAACGCTTGTAAGCAGACCGGTTTATTCGCCGATGATTCAATTATACTGAAGGTGGTAGTGGGTTACATCGTGTAGCACTCATCGAGTTAGCTGTCAGGGATATTTCAACATGGTGTAATGGTTAACAATCTTCTCTCGGTATATCAATTACGACTGAGTAGTGAGTTCGATCCACATTGTGCCCGTTACTTTCTACCTTGTGCCACATCACAGCCACACTTAGAAAACAACCATCAAGTAACTTGACAGAAAAACTACTAACATTGCAACCAATGGTTTTTCTAGATTCTTCACTTGGCGTTTCTTTTCCGAAAATCTAAAAAAAAAAAAAACACCAAGAACCCCCCCCCCCCCAAAAAAAAAACAACAACAAAAATAACGCCAATTTACCGGCGGTCAGTCTTTATTATATCATCTTGTGCTAAAAAATAATATCTTTGTTTTGTTTCGGAAGATGAGCAGGGAATGATCGAAGCGACGTTAAAGTACAGGGTGTCCATAAAGTTCGTGTGCACTATAAAAAAATTAAAACTTTATTTGTATTTGCGATAGAAATAATCTGTAAAAAATGTTATAAAGTTTAATGTACCTAGTTTTAAGTATAGTTAAAATAACTAACGTGATTTCAAGCATTACTGTAAACCAGTTGGCAAATGTTTTCCGTGAACTACAAAATCGTATTTCGCTTTGTATTGCTAATGATGGAGGACATGTGGAAACTTAAATAAAATTTCAATAAAACCTTAAAAAAATATAGATTTACTTCTTTCTCATCCTTTTTACAAATTATTTCTATCGCAAATACAAATAAAGTTATAAATTTTTAAAGTGCACCCGAACTTTATGGACACCCTGTATCAATGTGAGTTGATCCGTTTCGGGTCAAAATGTTAAACGCACACTAATTCTTTTTTTCTTTATCTTTTAATGTTGTAAAATTATAAGAATACTAACAAAAAATGGTGTCCTCGAGTTTTCCTCCATCGGTTGGGTAATTGAGAAACTAGAATAGAGTAGACTGTCCCGCGTAAAAAAAATAAACTACATCCGCAAGTAAGTCCTCTGATCGGGAAGCTTTAAGCAGAGTGGAACCACGTCTTAATTGCTGTTGTTCCCATGTTCACCTTAACCCAAGGTGGTAGCACCTGTTAGGGTCCCAAATATGGGCAAATAGTTAACCGTGAAACTTTGGTAAAAACACTATGAAAGCATTAAAATACATTTTCATACCAGCAACATATTTTTTTAAATGAAATTACTAATGCTCCCAAGAAAATTACATTTCGATATTAAATGAACCATAAAGAGTTGATATGACTCTAAACACACAAACCCAACCCCTATGTATCCTCTACCATGTATTCAACTGTGAAAGCAGAATAACATATAATACAGTTATTACTTTACACCACCCAAGAAAATTACATTTCGTCATCAAATGACCTGTCAGGCGTTTATATGCCTCGAAACAAAGAAAACCAATCCCTAGGTATCATCTACCATGTATTCAACTGTGAAAGCAGAATAACAAATATTACATTTATGACTTTACACCACCCAAGAAAATTATATTTCGCCATCAAATGAGCCTTAAGGTTGATATGCCACGAGACACACAAAAACAATCCCTGAATACAATGGGCTAATGATGGCAAAATTGACCAATTCGTTGTAGATATAAGATATATATGATTTCTAAGTTTTTAGCTTGAGTATTGCATTTAGCTGCCCCTAATTCATCTGGACCGTAACTCAACATCTTGTAAATATATTTAGTCTTCTACCTCGATATTTATAGCGCTGTACAAATAATTCTTCCCGCACTTGCAATGTAATTTTGAACATCTATTTGTGAACATACATACGGGTAACTCAACGACTGACCCAGAATTGGTTCTCAATTTGGACATGACGGAGACGTAGCAGCCATTAACGACATGCCTAAACCGAATTCAGTCGCACAGGACAACAGTGGTTTTGAAAGATGTGATAACTACCACTGCAGTACAACGTAACTTACAGGAAACCTTTTCTGTCAGAATGATGAAATTGCCGAAGGCACTCGTTCATTCACAAATTGATATTTAGAGAATAATCGCTAACGGACCTGAGGTCAAATTTTCCACGGATGCAGGTCTATCTTTGTAGTAGGGTTGAAGCAAAAATCTTCATTGGTAATATATGGAAAATTTAGCACAGTTTTTGACGAAATATTCAATCCCTTTAAGAAGACAAGAGAAACTACATAAAATTAATATCCTATCATTTTGTCCGATTCCAATCCATATCTGATCTCTAAATTTTAAATATTAAATTTTATCATATAATTTAGTAATTATTGGTTGGAATAAATTCTTTTTTAATACTACCCATATTTTAAACATCTGAATAGATATTATAACTTGACTTCGTTATCAAGCTTTTTGAATTTTCCTATACTTGTGTTTTGGTTGGTCCATCTAGCCTTTGTAACAACGTTTTCCCCTTGCGAAGGATTGTTAATTAATTTGAAACTTTTAAAACCATTTATTTTACATTCAACGTCATTACTTGATAAGTCACCGAGGTTGTTGAAACAAAATGGCTATTTTTGTAGTGATTTTATAACATATTTATGTTATAATTTTTTTTTTTTTTTAAATAAATAATTATATCTGCTCTACTTTGTATTGAGCACTCTTTAAAGAATAGTAATTGTTGGTTATTGGAATTCATTCCATATACACCAATCATATACTTGGGTATATATATATATATATATATATATATATATATATATATATATATATATATATATATATATACTGCGGGTTCTAAAATTTCTCAAAATTAAGAAATATTAATAAAAGAAATGCAGCCATTTTTCTAATTGCCCAGCGTCCTAACAAAACCACGCTGATCAGCTTCTGTCCATATTTTACCAAAACAAATTTTCTACAAACAACAGCTCAAAGGGATAAAGACTTAAAATACAGAATCTTTTCCAAGTACATATATTTAGTCATGGGGCACTGATGTTCAAGGATGAAAGTGGTGCCTTTGAAGATGGAAATATTTTCAACAGGAAAAATAAAGAAATGAATTAATTAAAGTAATGAATACAGAAAGAATAAAAGAAAAATTCGATCTGAGCTGATAAAAAAAATATTTCTCCATCCACTTGATCTTGTGAGTTTAAGAAGAGCAGTAAATGTCGAGACAAATAAAATGGACGGAAAAGCGTTGATTTTACTAAATAATAATAATAATAATAATAATAATAATAATAATAATAAAAAGTAATAATAAACGAAAAGTAAAAAAAAAAAAGAAAATAAAGGAAAAAAATAAAATGGAAAGAAAAACGTCATTTGGAATAACATTTTCCAGTGCAGAAGATGACATGATAAGAGAAATGGAAAAAAAAAAAATAAAAAAATAAAACAAAAAAAAAAAATAAAACGAGGAACGGTACAGAAAGGGGAGTTAACCATTAATTCGGGAACAAACAGCAGAAAACGCTAATTAGATATGAAACGATATCGAATGTGAAATTCAAAGTTTGTGTATTTTTCTATTTCTCTTTTTTTAATGTAAAAAAAAGAAGAGAACTATATATGAAAAAAAATTTGATTGTAAATTCTGATCTGGAAGAAAAGTCAATTTTCTTTTTACTTTGTTAAAAAGAAGTCCGAGAAAAAATGCAAATATATAGGAAAAAAAAAGATTTTTGTAAGATAAAAGATCTTGGAAATAAATCAGATTTATTTGCCAAAGAATGAAAAAAAAAGAAAAAAGAAATCGAAAGTTATTGCTGGCTTGCTTTGCCTTTTTAGTCAAAGTATTCAAACCAATTATAAATAACAATGTTTGATTCGAGAAACGACAACAAAATCGAGATAAACACGGGGACATTACTTCAGTGCTGTTGCTTTATATTTAATACAAGATTTTTCTTCTAATAAAAAAGAAAAAAAAAGAAAGAAAGAAAAGCAAGAAAAAATGTGGTAATTATATGAAAGTTTGAACGGATCCATTTCTTAAGCCCTGTCAAAAATTCTGATTTCGCGCCACACGTTAAAAGAATGCTGATTCATCTCTTTAAATATGTATTAACACGTATTCATTAAAAAAAGAAAATTAAAATTAAAATACATATTAGAATTAAAATTAAATGCATATGAAATTAGAATTAAAAAATAGAATTCAAATTAATTAGAATTAAATTAATTAAATTAAAATTAATTAAATATTAAATTAAAAATTAAATTAAAATAAACAATTAATTAAATGCTAAAATTAATCAAATTAAAATTAATTAAATTAAAATTAATTAAATTAAAATTAATTAAATTAAAATTAATTAAGTTAAAATTAATTAAATTAAAATTAATTAAATTAAAATTAATTTAAATTAAAAATTAAATTAAATTAAAAAATGTATATTAAATTAAAATTAAAATGCATATTAAATTAAAATTAAAAAGTTAAATTAAAATTAATTTAAATTAAAATCAATTAAATTAAAATCAATTAAATATTAAATTAAAAATCCAAAAATTAAATGAAAACTAAAAATTTATAAAAAGTTAAAATTAATTAAAATTAATTAACTTAAAATTAATTAAATTAAAATTAATTAAAATTAAATATTAAAAACTAAATTAAAAATGTATATTTGATTAAAATTAAAATGCATATTAAATTAAAATTGAAACTAAAATGCGTATCAATTTAAAATTAAAATTAAAAAATTAAATTAAAATAATTAAAATTAAAATTAATTGAATTAAAATTAATTAAATTTTAAAATAAAAATCTAAAAACTAAATTAAAACTAAAAATTTATTAAAAATTAAAATTAATTAAATTAAAATTAATTAAAATTGAAATTAATTAAAATTAAGAATCAAATTAAGTTAAAAAATGCATATTTGATTAAAATTAAAATACATATTAAATTTAAATTAAAATACATATTAAATTAAAATTAAAATGCATATTAACGTATTTATTAGCGTTGTTTGTTTTAATTTTGTGCAAATGGTGTGAAACTAATACAACTTTAAAACTATACGTAAACCTAGCCAATCGATCGTTTTACTTAAAGATGATCCGTTTCATCTTCTCATCAGGGAAAAATTAGCGGGTCATTGCATATCTGAAGACCCGCATTTTTAATAGTTTAACTCCAAGCAAGGGGACGATCCCACTAGAACGCCGGAGTTGGGGGTTAAAGGGAGTGGAAGAGAAGCCTTTAGTGGGAGGATTTCAGGAAGCACAAAAAAAAAAGGATTCAATAAGACAGAAAACGATGATTGACATTGCATTTAAATTTTTGAAGATTGTAATTGTCAGGGAAGCAAGAAATCAGAAGGGTGTTCCAAAGGTGAGACGTGCGAGAAAAGAAACTGTCTGGATAGAAGTGGTGGTTGTATCTCGGTAGTTAAATATGTTTTATCATTTCACCCCAAACAAGGCGACAATGCCACTAGGACGTTGGGTGGGTGCAGGTAGTGAAAGTGAAAGTGAAAGTGAAAGTGAAAGTGAAAAAAAAAACAAGAAGATTGAAAATGTAGGGGTGGGATTGAGAAAAGGAAAAAAAGGAACAGGTTTCAAGAAGACAGAAGATAGCAATTGATATTGCATTTACATTGTAGTTATCAGAGAAGCACGAAATAGGAAAGGAGTTCCACAGGTGGGAATAGCGAGAAAGGAAGAAGTGGCGGTTGTATCTCGCTATTTCCACAGTAAAACAGTGAGACCTTGTTGCCAATTTAGTAGCACGCTTAAATTCATTTAGTTGGGAACCAGGGGGAAAAAACTCATGAGAGAAGCTGCGATGAAAATAGTTGTAGAAAAGCCAGAGAGAAGCCATGGCACGTCAGTGAGAAAGTGACTCATCTACAGTAAGAACGAATTTTCTTTTCGTCACGTAACTTTTATTACAGGACCAGAGTTCTGTGAGTCAGAAGATTGACGTTGCATTTAAAATTTGGAAGATGGCAGGGAAGCGGGAAAGCAGAAGAGGATTTCCACGCTTGAAATGTGCGAGAAAAGGAACTGTTGGAATAGAATAGGTTGCATCTAGCTAGTTCAACAGTAAATCGGTGAGACCTAACTGCCAATATAGCTTAAATATATGTAGTCGAGGCACCAGGGAAAAAAGCTTTTAACAAATCCCATAAAAATATTCTCATAGAAAAGACAGAGGGAAGTCACGTCTGGTCGGTGAGAAAGTGACTGAATTCCAGATACCGGGTCATGATCGATTACATTATAGATTCTTCTTTGGATTTTGTCAAGGATCTCGAGATGTACCCCAGGAGCAACAAATATGACAGCAGTAATCAATGCACGGACGAATTATAAATGTGGATTCTGACGATAAAAATGTTCTAGCAGGACGCAGTGAACCAACTTTCCTTGCAGTAGATTTAGCAAGTGATTCGATGTTGTCGCTCCATTTCATGACAGGGGAAAACGTGAGGTCAAAAGTATAAAGTGCCTCCGTCCTGGAGTTTAGCTCCAACCAAACTTATGACAGGTAGAAAAGGGAAAATTGTAAAGCACCTCTGAGTTTAGAAACCCAAGCAACAAGGATGAAGCTATAGAGACAGACATTGAGAAGACCATAGCCTGAACATATTAACAACGAGGAAGTTTGACGGAAAAAGGGGAAAAAAAGACGCGTATATTTACAATCGTAATAAAAAGACAATTGAAATTTTGAGGACACATAATGAGGAAAGAATGCCTAGAGAAATGGTCACTCATAGAATATACTGAAGGCAAGAGACGCATGGAGAAATAGCACGTAAGTTTCTTAATGTAAAGTAAGTCATAAGATTAGGAGTAGAATGTAGGAACTTGTTATGAACGGCGTGTTTGTTGTCTCATAACTATTAAATGAAATTCCTTGCATGCAGTATTAATTCACGGTCCGTGGATGAATATACGTGTTGTGTGTCACAACCCTTAGGGCAGGAGGATATATATGCGTCCTTATTCCTTGATAGCCATGTTCCAAGTCTCTTGAATTTTGCGCGTCTCGCTTCTCAATGTCACGTTGATCACATGACAAGAATGTGTTTGGACAGGGGCAAAAGGGAGGTACTCTATTTGAATCAGGAAAGAGTCATTTCCCTTGGAATATATTTTTATTCGTCCTAACAAAACTAAAAGAACATTTATAGTTTTAACCAGAAAGAGATAATGGAACCTTCTGGGATATGAGGAAAGTGGACGTAAAGAACTAAACACTCACTGGAAATACTCAATGCTTGATTTTGTTTATAGTTTATCAACCATTTTTGGATTATTGAAAACCAAAATACATTTTGGATTGTAGGTCTAAAGAACTTGACGCTCACTGGAGATACTGAATGTTTGATGTTATTTACGGTTTATCAAACATATTTTGGTTATTTAAAGCCGAAATAAATTTTGAATTGTGAGAATAAGTCTATATTTTTTCTATTGAATATTCCATTACCATTTTTTCAGAACAGCAATAATTTTTCCAGAAATAATTCCTATATTTCAATAATACATTAAGAATTTTTTTATAATTTTCCATAAATAAGTCCTACTATTTAACCCATAGCAAGGGGAGGGGACATATTCATACCTTTCCCAAATATATTTGACGGGTAAGTGAATCTAACGATCCCAACAGGAATTCGAACACGACTGTCCGATTTTTCATTCCGTACCTCTATCCACCCAGACATCTTTAAAAACACCAGATAGTGAAAAAACAAACACACACACACACACACACACACACACACACACACACACACACGCACAAAAAAAGATTACGAATTAAATGTATAATATCGGGAAAAATTTTTCGCGGCATACTTTTTGGAAATTAGTATTCATTAGATCTTCCTCAAAGCGTGACATTTGCGAGGATCAAAGAATATTGATTTTTTAAAATAATTTCAAGAGAAGGATCATAATATCGATAAAGTGTAAAATCGTTCTCGAACTTTTTCAAAGACTTATCTGTATTTACAAATGTCAAGTTTCCTTACGCTATTGCTCTCAGCGTATCTTTAAAAAACATTCTGAACTTTTAAAACTTTTGAAAAACTTTAGCGTTTTTTATTTTTTTTTATTTAAATATTTTCGGTTTATTCTTGTTCGGAAGCAAATGAACAAATATTGGGGGAATTAATTATTCCTCATTTTTTGATTGACTGATTCATTTTCTACGGCTTATCAACCTGTATGAGTTATTTAAAGCCAAAAAATATTTTTAGATTGGAAGAATTTTTTTTTTTTTTTTAGATAAAATTTTTAATGATAAAAATCTGTTGAAATCCTCGTCGCCAAAATGTTGTAACCTAGGGAAGGTTACCGAATAGAGTAACACACGAAGCTTGGTAATGAACGATAATACAAGAAAAACACATCTAAGATTCGCCAGCGGCGCGTAGAAGTAATCTGCTAGAAGTGAGTCAAGTGAATTCCACAATGAATCTCCAACTGCAGGATATATACCAACCGCCCCACACGGTCAGATATGGCACAAGGTCAAATTTAATGTGGGTATCTCAGCCCATAGGCTCGGACAAAATTTCCCCGTAGACCCCGTATAAAACGGGATCGGGTAGCTGTTTCCCAAGACGAGACTCTGTCCTTTGACGTAGCACGGTGGAGACGAATCTCCAAATGCAGACCAGCATACAGTATTTACTACTGTATTTATGTGAATGCGCTCATACCCATTACCGTCCGTAGTTACAACAAAGTTACAACGTAGTTGTATGCTACAACAAAGTCTTACTAATTAACCCATAGCGTGGGCAAGGAGAGGTGGATTCACTCGAGTATGGTCTAATGAATGCAAATCTAAAAAATTATTTAAAAAAATATTATTTTCTCTATTTTTTACGATTGAATTAGCCTACTTAATTAGTACTGGCGAGAGATTGTATATGACAAATAGTTTATTGGTTGATTTGTGTTTTACGGTTTATCAACCTTTTGCAGATTATTTAAAGCCAGGAAACAGCTTTTAGGGATAATAATGATTTCGAGATATAAGTCTTAATAATTAATCCGTAGCTGGATGGGGATGAGAGGAGTGGCTTCATACCTTTTCCAAGGGTATATGTGCGTAAATGAATATAACGGACCCAACGGGAATTGAAACTCGGCTCTCCGAGTAACAATTCCAAATAATGACGGTTACACCACACACACATCCAAGCATACACCACCTTGTATTCCTAATCAATCACCCATGCAGGTATCAATGACGTAGGCACAGTTTCAAACCTGAAATTTAAAAATAAATCAAGTACGGGTAACTCTGTAAAAAGTCAGCGATCTATTTTAACATGTATCGATATTATGAACATGGCCACGTCTTAACAAAATAATAAAAACCTATATTTAACAACTGATAAATAGCGCGCCTTGAGGAAGGTCTAATGAAGGTAAATCAAAGAAATTATTTTAAAAAAATATTCCCTATATTTTTATGAGAAGACCAATCTTAAGTAGTGACGACAGAAGATTGTAAATGACAAATAGTTGTTTGGCTGATGTTTTACAGCTTGTGATATAGAAATAAAGTGTCGCTGCCGACACTTGAGTTTGAACATAGATCGCCAGGGAGCAAACACAAACGATGCAATTATTGAATTAAGTAGACCACGTGACTATAGAGGAAACGCATAAGTAGAAAGTATAGTGACGTCTAAACGATCACCATTACTTCGGAGGTGTCCTTGTCGAACTCTCTGCCTCTGGGCAGAGAGGAACCCAGACGAGGCTATGGCAAAGGGCAGAGTCTCGTGTGGGGTGGTAGACAGCTACCCGGCCCCGTTTTTACGGTGTCTATGGGGATATTTTTGCCCGAGCCTACGGGCTCGGAAACCCCACAATAAACTCGGCCTTGTGCCACATCCGACCGCGTGGGGTGGTAGGTGAATATTATCACCATTACTTTGGAGGTGTCCTTGTCGAACTCTCTGCCCCTGGGCAGAGAGGAACCCAGAAAAGGCTATGCTGTGCCACATCCGACCACGTGGGGCGGTTAGTGAATATCATCACTATTTCTAGTCTATCCTCTATTAGTATAAGGATCACTATTTCAAATCTATACTATTTCTCTACTCTATTCACTATAATATTACTTTACGGATTACTGTTCGAGCGAGTACTATTTGTGCGAATGTTATTCGAAGGCGTCTGGCACCAGTATTGCTCAACGGCGTTCCTATAGTTGCATCTGCGATTACAAAGTCTCTACTACACGAAAGTGACAACGAATATTCATTGATAAAACAGCTTTAAACCATTTGCACGTTGTTTATAACGAGAAGACAATTTTTGAAGATAATAATGGTTTCGTGAGACAAGTCTTACTAATTAACCCATATCTGGCGGAGAAGAGGTGGACTCGTATCTTTTCCAAGGGTATTTGCGCCTAAATCAGCACCTCGATTAACAACTGGAAACCATTATCCATGACTCCACCCACACGTCCAAGTTTACAGCACCTGGTATTCCTAAGCAGTGAACCATCTAAGTACTGACCAGGCTCGATATGATTGCACGGGAACCGGTATTTCAATACAACTAGTTGAATGAGAAAAGGGGGCCTAGAGAATTTAACACCCACAAGACATACTGTAAGCAAAAGAAGCAAAAGAGAAAGGGAATGGCAACCAACGGATTTGTGTGAATGAACGACAGAAGAGGGATAAGCGGGGACGGTAAAAATTCAAAAGTCACATACAGCAATAAAACTAAGGATGTTGTGAAGAGTCATAATCGCCCACGTCATAGGGCGACACAGTACATGTATGAAGATTTAAGAAGAATGTGCAACGCATATTTCGCCCCAAAGACCAAAGAATACTTTTCTTGATACATTAAAGAATTTAATCTAATTTAAGGCTCGAAATCCACTCAATACGTCTCTCATTACGACATGTAAGTGTTCAATTTCATAAACCTTCTTTCCGCATTATGTCTTCTAGAAATTTCAACTGTCACTTTCTGATTCTAATATGTGTCAATTTTGTTTTCCTTAAAGCTTCCTCGTTTCTTACAGGCTTCATTTATAGTATTCTCAGCATCCTTCTGTAGAACCCCATTTCTGTTGTATCAGATCTCTTCATCAGCTTTCATATAGGATGATTGATATTGCATAGCTGTTCATCACACTTTACCGTGTTTTAACAATAATTTTTTCTTAATATTTTGTTTAATTTTTGGAAGTCAGTAATAGGCGATCATGTATCTTTCAACGCATGACTGACGAGGCAGATTTCTTTTTGCGGTAGACCAGTTGCCACCCAAGTCTATAGAATATAGTTTTGGATGAAAATATATTTCCCTATAGCTGTGGGGAGAAGAAGAGGATTCATATTTTTTCTGTGGTTATTAGCACGTATAATGGATTAGACTGGAATTCGAACTCGGCTCTCCGATTCCTCAATCCGAGCCTCTATTTATTACTCCAGCAGGCTTCCACTTTTGGAAGACGTTTTGTAATTCTAATGCGTGTTTGGATGTTTGCGTCATCATTTTCCATCGTCTTTTAAAAACACCTCCCAGCTATTTGAACTTGACAATAACAGTGCATCGCCCATATGTTGGACTGTTTTAAATTTGATGATCAGTCATTTCTTTTGTTTTCCTTCGTGACTTATTAACTTATCTATGATTTCTTCAGACTATTTTCTGTGTCTGTCAACAATACGGTGTCATCTGTATATATTATCCTGTTAATATTGTTCCATCTTTTTCGTTCTCTTTGGATAATCTCGTTGAAAAAAGTTTGAATAACATTGACAAGAAGACGTCTTTTCTATTTTTTTTCTCGCAGTTCATTTCTATCCATATACAGGCGGTTTAATCATCATATATACTATGAATTATTCTAAAAAAAAAAAAAAAAAAGGCTTACATTTTGCCTAGTCATTATCTGGCTTCGACCCTGAATCCAAGATTGTCTGTAATAACATCGCAGCTAACCAGTCGACTGATTTTGAGGAGAGCAAATCGAAGTCCTTCTTCCCAATGATTATGTCCCACTCGAGATGGCTACTTCACGCCGGTGCCTCGCTAAAGCCACTTGACATATCTTTTCAGTTTCGTGTCCCCTTAATGATTTTCAAATGTCCACTTCTGCAGAAAGGATCTGGGACCCATGTAACCACTTCACCGAACGCTGGAAACTGCACCTCGCGTTGCACCGATTCAAGCAAAAAAAAAAAAGTATTCACTTAGTGCCCGTCGTAGAATGGAATTAAATCAGGGGGAAAGAGAAATCTAGTTTTCAGTTAAGGATCAATCAGGTTTTATCTACTGACAATTTTATGTGTTATGTTTGTTTGTATATATATATATATATATATATATATATATATATATATATACCCAAGTATAGGATTGGTGTATATGGAATAAATTCCAATAACCAGCAAATACTGTTCTTAAGAAGACACGAGAAGTGTTGAAACAAAATGGCTATTTTTGTAGTGATTTTATAATATTTTTATGCTATATTTTTCGAATAAATGATTATATATATATATATATATATATATATATATATATATATATATATATATATTACAGGTAATAAATCCATTGCTATATAATCGAAGTAGATCCTAATAATATGAAATATTAAAACGGATCCACAAAAAGAGTTCAATATTATAACAAAGCATATAAGTTACACAACAGAGAAATCCAAAATCCGGAGGTAATATTGAATTTCTCTGTTACGTAATTTAATATATATATATATATATAAAATTATGTTATTATCAGAAAAATGCAGAAGATAACGACTGACATTGAAATACAATCTTTGAAAAGCAAAGATAACTGGAAAACATAGTCAGAAGAGAGTCCCACGAACGAAAAGCTTGGGAGAAGAAACTCTTAGCATAGAACTTACGGCTATGTTATGGGATCTTACCCATAATAATAATAATGGACTATCCATACTTAATAAATACTGAACCTCAGGAGTAGGCAAGTCAGTCAGTCAGTAGTTCAAGTAGAGTCAGTAGTTCAACTGGAGTGAGTCAGTACTTCAAGTCGAGTCAGTAGTTCGTCGAGTCAAGAGTCGAGTCAGAGGCAGTCCGAAACAGAGTCGCGTTCATACAATTACTGCAAGACATTGGAATAGTGATACTGGTCGAGACTACATTGTTCTCTCTACTAAACCTGATTGTTCATACTAACACTTCTACTTCTCTGTATATATTCCTGTTTGTAATATATCTGTGTTATTCCATACCTGTGTTCACTTTCTTCTTTATAGGTTCTACCTTGGACTATCACCAAGGTACAAGGAACCGGACCATAACAGGTTATATCTACAAATTCCAACTGTAAAATGATGAATCCTAGCTGCCAAGTTAGTACTACCCTTAAATTCAAAAACACATCTTTGTCCGAGGAGTGGTTTCTAATCCCTTACAAGGTTGAAATATAAGATTAACGAGATGTTACGTTTATAAGTACTAATGTCAAACAAGTAATTTTTTACTCATTATCTCATTGATAATATTTAAATCTTATATGAAAAATAATGCCAACCCAATTTTAACCACCCTCTATCTGTAATCCAACATATACAATCGTCTGTGAAACGTAGGATTAGCAATCACTGATGTGTTTGATAAATATAGCGGTGTGTATAATAAAGTTTTAAAGAATAGTCGTTATAAGTACGCTGAAATCAAGTTTAAAAAATATGATGTTAGGGGTACAAAGAAAAGAAATAGAAATAGGTATTTCATTTGGTACCCCCCTCCATTTAACCAATTGGTCAGTACTAAGTTAGGTCAGAAGTTCCTCAATTGATTGATAAACATTTTCGTAAAAGTAACACACTTAGTAAAATATTTAACAGGGACACATTAAAACTGAGTTATAGCTGCACCAATAATATTGAGAAGATTATAAAGTTACACCATAATAAAATTTCAGACCAATTTAATAATCTGGATCATAATACACGTTTCAAGAAAAATATTATTAATGATACTGGCCGATGTAATTGTAGGAATTCTGGCCAATGCCCATTGCCAAACAAATGTTTAACTAAAGCTCTTGTTTATCTTTGTACTATTTCTACAATAGAGAATCCGACGGCTGAAAAATTCTATATTGGTAGTACTAAGAATTCTTTCAAGACTAGGACGTATCAACATATCTTGTCACTCAGCAATAGTACTTACAGAAATAATACATCACTTTCTAAATATTTTTGGAGTTTAAATGATTATTATAAACTCCTAAGGTGAAACTGAAAATTTTAAATACGGCAAGGACATGTAGATCGTTATATGAAACCTGTTTTCTGTGATTACATGAAAATTTGAAAATTATCACATTCAATAAAATTCCTTATTAAATCAAAGAAATGAATTAACTGCAAATTGGAAACATAGTTTGCCTTTTACCTGACAATTTAGTTAAACTTTAGAATTTGATTAAGCTTTTTCTTACACTGTAGTTAAACTTCGTTGTACCATATATGGCTTATCTTTTTATTTGTGAGATTAATTTGGATTTAATATAATTTTGTATTAATCTCCTGGTATTATTAGTAACATCTTGTACGGATGTATTTTTATTTGGTTGGTATTTTTGATATTTTACATTGATTGGTTAGTCTTATTATATGAAGAATCTTTATTCAACAGTTGCATATTAATTTATGAAATAATTCTATACGTTTAACTGATTTACTAGTTTCTTAAAGAAACTATTTATTTATCAGCCATAAAAAAAATTATGTGGCAAATTCGCCATGCATATAGCTTCTTTTGCATTTTCTTAAATCACCTCTCCGCCCCATTTTTATTTTTTAGAAAAGGCATTGTCTAGTAAATATAATTTATATAACCTTTTGCATCTGCTTTAGCTTACGTCCAGCTGCTGTTAGCTTAGTTTAGATTTAACGTAGGACATATTTCATTGGTTGATCAGAGTAAAGCCCACAAAGCAGACATTTTTTTTTTTGTAAGAAGAGGTTGCATTTTGCTTTTAAATCTAAATAAATCGTACACTCCCCAGTAAATTACAATCGGCTGAAGAGATGCTTTAATACGCATCGAAACACAACTTCAACTGTGTAGCGATTTTTTCATTGTTCTCGGTGTAATATCCTAAAATAAATAACATTGCTCGACTTTGTATTGAGTCCTCCTTTAATTTAAACGTTACGAACGCTGGAATTGTACTCTATTCGTTTTTATCTTACACACACACACACACACACACACACACACACACACACACACACACACACACACCACACACATATATATATATATATATATATATATATATATATCATAATAATATTATATATATATAATATTATGATATATGTATATATCAATTGGAAATATATCACTTTTGAACGTTTATACAATTTACAGCAATAAATATCAACGTGCGCTAACACACAATCACAGATGCAGACACATACACAAACGTGTACATACATACATACATACGTATATATATATATATATATATATATATATATATATATATATATATATATATTCCTTTACTGATTTTA
Source organism: Acanthosepion lycidas (assembly GCA_963932145.1). Taxonomy (NCBI): domain Eukaryota; kingdom Metazoa; phylum Mollusca; class Cephalopoda; order Sepiida; family Sepiidae; genus Acanthosepion; species Acanthosepion lycidas. Next base: position 67,432,145 of record OZ010604.1, read on the forward strand.
AATTTAAATATATAGTGAGCCAGTGAGACTCATATACACTTGCATATATAATCGCAATATATATATATATATATATATATATATATATATATATATATGTCATAATAATAAATAGAGTCTACAAAAGAATACTCAATAGGCAGCACTGAACGGCCACTTCGTACGTTTTGGGACTCATCAGTACTATTACGATAAAACACAACAGGGCGAAATTACAAAGACAAACATGCTATTGCAATTTAACCTTGACGATGATCTTAGAAAATATTTGAAAATGTCGAAAGTATTTGGGTTCAAAACAACTACGGCGCTTTCCTTGATGAATTTGATCTTAATATCAAGAAACTGATTAAACAACTGAAAAGGATCAATATAAAAATAAGTAGACACAATATCATTCAACGAAGCATGCTTGGATGAAGATATACTTCCTGGATTTACATTGATTGGTTAGTCTTATTATATGAAGAATCTTTATTCAATAGTTGCATATTAATTTACCAAATAATTCTATACATTTAACTGGTTTATTAGTTTCTTAAAGAAGCTATTTATTTATCAGCTATAAAAAACATTACGTAGGACGTTCGCCATGCATATAGCTTCTTTAGCATTTTCTTAAATTACTTCTTCCTGAATGTGTGTGTATGTGTGTGTTTGTATGTATATATGTTGTTAGTATATATCCAAGGAGGATGATATCCAGAGAGCTCAGTGTAAGATTCAGAGCAGATATGTTTGAATAAAAACAGACCACTTTAAGGTTCCATGTAATAAGTTATTTCACCACAACCCCTTTAACAGGGCTATGGATCATCAGACTTTACTTCCAAAGGTTGAAATGAAAAATGAAAAGAAATTCACACGTTTTTGATGGACCTCATCAAGCCTATGTAAAATGGTACACCTAACCCACTCACATCTTACCTTCTCTCTCCCACCTTACTTCCCCACTTCGTTAATTTTACATATGCTTGATGAGGTCCATCAAAAACGTATGAATTTCATATATATATATATATATATATATATATATATATATATATATATCTACATACGAAAGTATATTGTAAAATCCATATTTTTCTATATAGATTATCACAAAAAGTTTGATCATAAATTTCACAGTGTATTATCTCATATATGTGATTATGGGATTAATATTCATGTCTTAATTAAGTGCATTGACAAGAAATAATTTATGCTGACAAATTAAGTTTTCATTATAAAGTAGAAACGCTCATGATGTCATTTGAACGTTGTCAGTCACATCATCCGCGCGTTGTTAAACGATTATTTACGAAAGGAAAGTAGAAGTGAGATTAAAATAGGGTAAGTAGATAAGTAAATATAAAACAATAGAGAAATGAAAGACAAAGAAATAATGAATACAGAACGGGAGAATTTAAGAAAAAAGAGAAAAAGGGTAATTTAAGAAAGCAAGAAAAATAAGAAAGAATTTTAAAAAAGAAAGAAAGAAAGAATGAATAAATGAATGAATGAATGAAAGAGAGATGGAATCTTAGAAAGCAAAAGATTTTAATAAGGAAGTGTAAAGACGATTTAAAAATGAAATAAATAGAGAAAAATATGTAAAAAAAAGAGAATTTAAGCAAGAAAGAGATAACACTTAAGAAACCAGCAAAAGAAAGAAAGGATAAAAGAAAGAAAGAAATGAAGAAAGGAACAAACAAAGGAAGAAACAAAGAAAGAAAGGAGGGAAGGAAGGAAGAAAGAAAGGAAAAAGTGATGGTATAAGAAGTAACAAAGAAAAACTAATGAATTAAAGTGTTATTTTAAGAAGAAAGAAAGAAAGAAAGAAAGAAAGAAAGAAAGAAAGAAAGATGGGAAAAAGAAGAAATAAAAAGAATGAAAGGAAAAGGAAGAAAAAGAAAGAAAAGAAAAAGAAAGAAGGAAGAAAGGAAGGAACAAAGACAAAGAAAAGAAGAAAGGAAGGAAAAAGGAGGAAGAAAGAAAGAAGGAATTAAGGAAGGAAATGAAAGAAAGAAAGGAAACGGAAAGAAGGAAATAAGGAAGGAAAGAAAAAGAAGAAAGAAAGAAAGAAAGAAAGGAAAAAGAAAGAATGAAAGAAAGAAAGAAAGAAAGAAAGAAATGTGTTAAAAAGATAGAAGGAAAAATGGATTGTAAAAGAAACATAAACCAAAAACAATTGTGTTGGAAAAGAAGTTAAAATTGCAACTGTGGACATTTTGGGATGCAGTCTTGGGCGCCATTCATATTGATTGTCCTGAGAGACGAAACAGATGTCAATGGCGAATGCTGCTGAGGGCAGGGTACCATTTCGTGCGTCACTTCATAAAATGATACTTGCCTCAAGAGAAAAAAAGTGTCTGTTTGAAGAGAAATTGTGAGAGATAGATAGACAGAGACATAGAGAAAGAGAGAGAAAGAGAGAGAGTACAGAGAAATAGGAATCTGGAGTAAGTGGTAAGAAGAGTGCGTGTAGAGCGAATAACCGAAAGAGAGAAATCGCATTCTAAAGAAAAAAAGAAAATGAAAGATGGATCTGGAAAGAAAGAAAGAAAGAAAGAAAGAAAGAAAGAAAGAAAGTGAAAGTAAGCAAAAACGATACTGGAAAGCTCTGGAAAAAGAAAACAAAGGAAAGAATATGAAATGAATTGAAAAGAAATAAATAAATAAAGAAAGAAAGAAAGAAAGAAAGAAAGAAAGAAAGTGAGAAAAGAAAATGAAACACGAAAGGAAAATAAACAAATAAATAAATATGGACAGAAAGAAAGAAAGAAAGAAAGAAAGAAAGAAAGAAAGTGAAAGTAAGCAAAAACGAAACTGGAAAGCTCTGGAAAAAGAAAACAAAGGAAAGGATATGAAATGAATTGAAAAGAAAGAAAGAAAGAAAGAAAGAAAGAAAGAAAGAAAGTGAATGCAAAAAATAAATAAATAAATAAATAAATAAACGAAACTGGAAAGCTCCGGAAAAAGAAAACAAAGGAAAGGATATGAAATGAATTGAAAAGAAAGAAAGAAAGAAAGAAAGAAAGAAGAAAAGAAAGAAAGTAAGTGAGAAAAGAAAACAGCAAGAAAGGAAAAGAAAGAAAGAAAGAAACGGGAATGGAAAAGAAAGTGAGAAAGAAAGAAACAAATGCAGAAAGAAAGAAAGGAAAAGAGATGAAAAGAAAAGAATTGGATTAGAGAGATGGACCGGAAAGAGTGGAATAAAAATACAAGATGTTTAAAATAAAATAAAAAATAATTAAAAGGGGTTTGAATCAGGCAGCATAATGTCGGGGCGAGATGCAAAGATTTCTTGGCTGAAACCAGGTTTTAAAATGACTAACCATCAAAATTGTTCTTTTTATTATTTTCTTTGTCTTACAGAGAGTATATGCCATCGTTATCAGCATCCTAATATTTGTCAAATTGTACTTTTCGGAATATATGCAATATTCGACTTGATTTAAAAATCGCCATGATGATACGACCACATTATTTATGCCTTTGAATATAAATAACGTTTTCCTTTTTTTGTTATCTGACCTGAACAACGTGTCAAGCACCGTCAATTTTGCGGGATTCTCAATAGAAAGCTTTCCTTAAAAAATGACCTAAGCAACATTCTATAAGAAGACCATTGCAACAAAAAAAAAAAAAAAAAAAAGAAAAGAAAAGAAAGAACAAAAAAGAAAATGGCCGTATCCGGCCGTTGCGAAATACATTCCTTTTAATCGAACGTGTTTTTATTGTTTGTTATTGTCTTCCTTCATTTTGGTAATAATGGCCTTTAAAAAGCATTCACATTCCTCCAGTGTTGAGGATAAAAAGCAATCTTCCTTGAATTGAACCGCTCAATGCAACCCGCAAAAGCAATAAAAAATGGTTGACTGCGACAATTGCGTGAAAAAAAAAAGAAAGCTTTCCTTGAAATTTTTATGTTGGGGTTAGAGAATAGGTGTGTAGACATTTATTTATTCTTTCATATGTATTCACTTTTTTTTTAATTTTATGTTACTTTTCCTATATTCTTCATAGCCTCTGTTCTTTTAAATCTAACTTCATTGCTTTTTTTTATTTCGATTTTTTATCTAACTACATTGTTTTTTGTTTTTTTTTATTTTTCTGTCTCATGCTTCTTACAATTTTTTTTTCTTTTTAATTACTGTTTTTCTCGATGTAGTAAAAGAACTCTTCATTTTTTTTATCAAGCTATGAAGAAATGGCAATTGTTATAAAACTGTTTGCTAGTGTCGCGAGTTTGTTTTTTTTACTAGCTGCTCTACATTTGAAGCCTTGAACCAGACTTGGTAAAATATGGCAGATTTCTGAGGGCATATCTTTTAAAATCTATTTTCCCCCCTCGTTTTCATCGCCGTTTCTTTATTTTTCTCCCTATTTTTCTTTTCCTATATTTATTTTTTTCTTATGCCTTGCTTAGTGAAAAAACGCAGCAGATTGTCCATTCTTTTTCTTCATTGTCGTATATCATTAAAATTCTAATTCTCTAACTTAAAATCTTTTTTCTCCGTTTTCGTTTTATTTTCTCGATCGCATCACACGAATCTAATCTGTGGCAATTGCTATTTCTTCATTAAATAATTAATATATCGCTGTATTTTACGGCTACACAGTTACTGTTTCTTTGGTTATATTTTAATTTTTTTAAGCTTTTCACCCCAAGCAAGACGGGAGTGCCACTAGCACGCAAGGGGTTACAGAGAATGGGAGCAAGAGTAAAGATGCGTAAAAGAGGAAAAGATGAAGAGAAAGACGGAAAATAGATCAAGGCATCCGGAGATGTCGATTGATATTGCATTTGAATAGATGGAAATTATAGCTATCAGGGAAGCAAGTAAGAGGAAGGGTAATAACAACAAAGTTGCAATGTAAGCTCTGGTAAAAACATGTAATGATAACAGCAAAAATTGCAATATGAGCACTGGTAAAAATGGTTGCTGAAGACATTAGGTTTATAATACCCAGAAATTCATACACAGATGCTCACTCAAGGACACAGTGGATAAAGGCGTTGGTTAGATCCAGTGATAGAACCCAAAGAGTGTGAGTTCAATGCCTGGTTAAAGCAGTGGAGAACTTTCAGAGTTAACAGGAGTTAACTGAAAACTGACATCCATTAAACAAATGGAACTACCCCAGTGAGCGAAATAAAGGGTTCAGTTCGACATTCTTACCACCTGAAGCGTACAACGGCCGAAACGTTGTAATAAATATGGCGACATAATCCGACAGGAGGACAATGGTCCGAATAATGTAAATAATGTAAAAGGAAGAGAGTTCCACAGACGGGAAGCGCGAGACATGAAGCTATTGGAGCTACAGTAAAAGGGTTGGACTTAGATACTGACCTGGCACGTTTGAATCCATGCAGTTTGGGAACTAGCTTGTCTGTGAAAGAATTTGTAGAAAATTTGTGAGAGATTGATGTAAACGAGATGCCAGATCACGTCCAACCACATTGCATATTCGTCTCTGGATATTGTGGAGGACCTTAAGGCGAACAGACCGTATATGACAGAAATATTCCATGCAAGGGCGAATGGTTGCTTTATATGGCTTCAAGATGTAGACGTTCAGACAGTTTTTCGTATTATACGGGCGCTGAATGTTCTTAAGCTCTACTCAAACCTGAAGTGGAACAAGTACATACGATCCATTTCTAAAGATGCTGGGAAAATGGTCGGATCCCAGTACCTCTCTAGTAAGTACCCGACACTTCCTACTATCCTTATCTTTACACAAACGAAAATGGACTACTGCTGACATATGTGAACAGAAGCTGACCAGTCTTTCCTTTCAAGTATCGATAGAGTTTAATAGTGTCTACACGTCCTTGTAGACGAATGAATTATTTTCCACGGTACAACCCCTTTTCCACAGTGGCAAACCTATCGCTACTCCCATGGAAAATATTCAGACTAACTATATTTCCTGGCTCCACCTGTTCCAACCTTCACAGCTAAGACTATTGTATTGAGCCACCCTCATTCCCTTCGCATTCCATTGGTGAGTTAAAGTCCACTCGAGCAGCTTCCTATAAATCTCTAGTTTGTGGAACCGACTCCCAAGAAGATATTTCTTTGATCAGTACCATTTTAACCTGTTCAAGTCGAGGGTTAATCGTTATATTCCAAACATATCCGTATAAACCGTGCCCTCTACCTCTCACTCTGTAATTATCTAACTCGAGTGTCTCTTGGGCCTTTTACAGAGTGAACATTATCGAAAAGAGATCTGGGTACTGCCAGGACTACTTCGGGAAAATAATCAAGTGCTTTCCCATTGCCATCTCCTCGGTTTTGAATTCATAATTTTCCTTCTCGTAGATTGGTTGCAACCCAAGGCTAGCAAGTCCAGTCTACTCTACTATTTAATCTATAGTTGGGAGGAGAAAAGATGGATTCATGCTTTCCAAAACGGCATTAATTTGAAAGTGAGCAAAACTAACTACTTTTAGTTGCCTCATAGATCTCGTGGTAGAGGTTTAGGATTGTGGTGGGAGCTATATTTTTTCCATGGAGTTTTTCAACCTCTCTCCCATAGAGCTTATTAAAACAATCACTTTTATTTATTTTGCACATTTAGACCCTTTAAATGGGTTATAGGCACCCTTCTATTAAGATCCTCCTTTTTATTGAATACCGAGAAAAGTGCCGATCGCCCGATTATTAAGACACCATTTTTATTAGGCATATACATAAGATGATTTATTACGTTACTTATTTTTTATTAGGCACATACATACGAGTAGGATAAAAATTAAACTCGATTGTCGCTTCAACTTTCCCTGATCGTAACCGGTACGCTACCAAGCCCCAAAATATCAATTGTTACTTTTTTTACAATCCTAATTATAATTTTATGTTCGGAATTATCTCCCCTTTATTTCCGTTTGGTTTTTATATCAAGCGCGAAGAGGCGTTAATCTCGCCGCCCGCCGTTTTTTCCTGTTTCACATAAATTCTATCGATACTTCATTTTTGACCTAAAATTTGTATTTTCTTTTCATTCCGTTTCCTCGTCTATTTGTTTAATCGCTCATCCGAAATTCACGTTCTTCCATTCATCGATTCATCTTCCTTTCTTTTTTTTTTGTTTCTGGCCGACGCAAACGAGCAGTGGAATCTTCTCTGCTCACAGAAGCGGAAGAATTTGAATTTTACTGTTCACATTATTACAGTTCTCGCGAATGATTCAGTCAAAAAAAAAAAAAAAAAAAAAAAACGAAAAAGAGAAAGAAGGAGATCATTTTTTTCAAAAGTTATGATTCGACTTTTTTTTTCAATGGGAGCACGTAAGGGTCATATAAAATTGTGTTTTGCTTCCAAGTTTCGTTGTATTCAGCAAGTAGAAGAATAAGGAAATATACAAAACAAATAATTCGAAAATTCCTAAGAAAAAACACTCAAAACAAAACAAAAAGGAAAAGAAAACATTCAAATGCATGAAAAAAACAAGAAATGATACCAAGATTTCCTTATTGGCTGAACCAGCAGCAACAGCGGAAGGATTAATGCGTTTTTTTTAAACTTTTATTATAATACCTGAAGAGAAACACCTGGTAAATTTATGCTTCTCAAGCTCAAGGAGTTGTTAAGTGTAACTTCAATGACATGCAACCTGTTCACTACCGACAATTAATAAAAACAAAGATAATCCCATCTCAATTCAAGTGCCATAAAAAAGTATCTGTTGTAGTTTATCAGATTTGTTTTTTTTTAAAAAAACGTATCACGCCATTAAAGGCAGTAAAGCCACTAAGACACAAGGTTTACTGAGTGTGGAGGAACAAGAAACAAAGGGAAACATAAGGGCGTGAGAAGAATAGAAAGCAAATCAAAACAATAGATAGCGATTGACATTGTATTTAAATTTTTGCAGATTATAGTTGGCTGAAAAGCATGGAGTCGGAAGTGAAAAGAGCGAGAAAAGACACTCTTAGCATAGAACATAAAGTTATATCTCACCAACACATCTGTAAATTGATGAGACCTCGTCGCCGGTCTAGTACTGCGCTTAAATTCAAAAAAGTATAAGTACCATAATGAAGGAAACATTCGAACAATTACCATGAAAGTATTTATGGAAAGGCAGAGAAAAACAACCCTAGGGCGGTGCGAAAGGAAATGAAGCTAAGACGGGAGATCAGGAACAATAATATTGATGATTCTTCTTTGGGTTTCATCAAGGAACTCAAGATAAAACACAGTGAAATGTGCTAGTCTCGCAATGGATTCAGTATAGTCTTCATGTCAATTGAGAACGTTAGGCCGAGAAGGTTAGCGTCCAGGAAAGTGATATATATATATATATATATATATATATATATATATATATATATATATATATATATATATATATATATATATATATATATAAATATCAATAAGAACACCGGATTATATATCTTTTTTATTTTTATTTTTACAAAACAGTGCTCAATGTAAATTTACAGAGCATAAATATTATAAATTTATTGATTCAAAATGTGTTTTTTTCTCTACACAGTAATAAACATGTTTCAAAAATGGAAGCTAAAAATTTTAATTTAATTATATAATTAAATTAAAAGTATTAGTTCCGTTTCATCTTCATGCGGATATCGGAATAACTTATTTTTAAATTTACTGACTTTTAAACGCACATATAAATTCATAATTTACTGTTTCCAAGTATACAGAGAAATCCAATAATTCAGACAGGGGCTGTAGCGTGTTCATTTTTCTCTGTATCAGGAAGAAAGTGTGGAATACGAAGGGAATGTGGGTGGTTTGTTACTATGGAAGTGGCACGACGGGTCCTAGCCGTGAAGTTCTGATCTTGTGGAACCAAGAGATGCAGTTCATCCTAGTACTTTCCATGGTACTAGCAATAGAGAAGTGAGAGACTCGCCACATGCCGTCTGTGAGAGAGAGGTTAACAGGTGGAAAATAATTCTTCTCCCACAAGGACTCGGAGACACTTTTGGACTCTATCAAGACTGGAAAGTGAGGACTGGGCACCTGCCAACCAAATATGGCAACAGTATTCCATTTCTGGACTGGTTTAGCGCTTTTAAAGATACAGGTTAGCATGGGAAGTCAGGTACTTAATGGAGCAGTACAAAGAAGCAGATCATTTTTAACTGCATCTTTAGCGATCGATCGTATATAGGAATTCCACTTGAGGTTGGGTGTGAATTTGAGGCCCAATATACTATCGAATCACGGGGCCTCCTCGCAGGACATCCTTTCATCGTGACTGTCGGTAGTTCGGGGCTTGGTCGGCGGTAATGCAATGTAACCAGTTCGGTTTTAGAGGCATTAAATGTAACCCGCCAGTTTTTCGACCCACTGACGATTCTGAGAGAAGTGGAAACCCTACCGCGATTTAGCATTGGCGGCCACAATCTTAACAACATCAGATACGCAGATGACACAGTACCGATAGCAGACATGGAAATGAAATTAAAAAATCTCCTACAGAAGGTAGCGACGGAGAGTCTGAAAAAGGGACTAAGCATAAACTACAAGAAAACAGAATGCATGGTCATCAATAAAAGGATAAACGCGAAATGCGATTTGCAGATCGGGAACAGTAGAATCAAGCAGACTCGGAAGTTTAAATATCTGGGAAGCGTTCTGAAAGAGGACGGTAAACACAACAGTAGACGTTTTGGGATGACCAAGGAAGCATTCCAGAAGCTGGACAGAGTATTGCGAAACAGGGAGGATTTTTTTTATAACAAAGAAAGGAATACGGTGCTGTTACGTGACATCTGTTGTTCTTTACGGCAGCGAATGTTGGACGATTTCCTCAAAGATGAAGAAGAAATTCGAGGCGACTGAGATGTGGTTCTACAGATCGGAAGAAAGATAAGCTGCCAATCTCTGATCGTTAAGAGTTTTAGAGGTGCACCCGTATATCGTCGTACCATCCGCATAGAAGTTTACAAATGATCTGAGTATATTCCCAGGTAGATCATTTATGTAAATCAGAAAGCAGGTTGGCCCAAAATGTAATCCCTGGGAGAGGCTTGCATTGACCGCCACGGCATTGGAAGACTGGTCGTTAATAACTGACTTCAAGAATTTAACTGTTAGCAAGCATTTTATAATCTATAAAACCCTTCCAGTGATTCCATAGCTAGAGTGCGGGTATAGAAAAATTTTGTGCTACAATTTTTCAAAGTCCCTCGAGATATCTAATACTATGGTTCTCGAAGTAGGTGTATAAAGAGCTTCACTAAGTCTGTGTATAATTGTAGTTACGGTATCAGCAGGGGAACTAGTTCGATCGAAACCATTACTGTTCATCGCACAGGATGTTCATATCTAGGTGCTCAACAACCTTCGCTCTCTCGTCCACGTTCTTAATGACCTCGAGTACGCTTATCTCCTTCCATGTAAAGATTTCACCTAAATGTAACCAGCCAGTTTTCCCCCTACTGGGAAGTTAGTGTTAGATCAGAAGTGGGGCCAAGTGCCAATCACTAATCGTCAAGACTTTTACAGGTGCGCCTGTATATCGTCGTATCATTGGCATAGAGTTTTACAAATGATCGGAGTATATTGTTAGGTAGATCATTTATGCAAATCAGACAGGGAGTTGGTCCGAGAAGTGATCCCTGGATGGGGGACGCCTGCGTTGTGCGCCATGGTCTCATCTGGCCAAATAGTTATTTTTAAGCCACACGCGTTTGACTGGAAGAAGTTGCACCCTGAGAAAGAACGCGGTGTCTACTCTGAGCAGCAACGCTAAAAATTATATTTATTCTCTCGGGAAAATAATTATCATTGATGTTTACTTTAACTGAAGCAAAAAATGTTTGCACGTATGATCTTAGTGGAAATCGCCAATGGTTTAAAATACTGATAACGTTACCTTCAACGAAAATTTTAAAAATCAAGAACTACTGTTCTTAATCAATTCGCATGTATGCGGTTATGTGTTAGAGTATGTGAGTGAACAAGTAAGAACGAAAGAAATCAAAAAAACGTTTTAATAAACGGTATAGTCCTCGTAAAATAAGGTGTGCCATTCAGAGAGAAAATCAGGCTGCAATTGACCCTCGGGCTTCAGTTTAGCCATGACTGCTCTGTAATGTTTAACACATTATAATATCCTGCTGTCAATTTTCCTGGTCATCTGAACAGTCCACTAAATGCAGATGGGTGGATGGCATCATCGGAAGAAACTACTCAGTTCACCTAGCCATGTATAGTGAACTGTTAGATGTCAAGGATGTTACAGACCAAGGATGGCCAACCTGTGGCGCATCTCGTCTTGGGAAACAGCTACCCGACTCCGTTTTATACGGAGTCTACGGGGAATTTTTGGCCGATCATACAGGCTCGGATACCCCACATTAAATTCGGCCTTGTGCTACATCAGACCGTGTGGAGCAGTTGGTAGATATCTTGGAGATTCGTCTCCAGCTATACTGGTCAAATTCTCTACCTCCGAACAGAGAGGATCCCTAGACGGGGTATGTCGAAGGGCAGAGTCTCGTCTTGGGAAACAGCTACCGGACTCCGTTTTATACGGAGTCTACGGGGAATTTTTCACCGATCATACAGGATCAGATACCCCACATTAAATTCGGCCTTGTGCCACATCAGACCGTGTGGAGTAGTTGGTAGATATCTTGGAGATTCGTCTCCAGCTATACTGGTCAAACTCTCTGCCTCCGAGCAGAGAGGATCCCCAGATGAGGGTATGTCGAAGGCAGAAGATCGTCTCGGGAAACAGCTACCCGACTCCGTGTTATACGGGGAATTTTTGGTCGAGCCTAAGGGATCGGATAACGTACATTTAATTCGGCCTTGTGCTACATCTGACCGCATGGGACGGTTGGTAGATATCCTGCAGTTGGAGATTCATTGTGGAATTCACTTGACTCACTTCTAGCAGTTGACTACTATTCTATTCAGTAACCTTCCCTAGGTGACAACAATAAATATGAATGCTTTCGTATATTTTAATTAACATGGTTAATATTTCACCAGATTTTCTTTGTTTCTTTTTATCAGAATTTCTTTAGATCGGGAACTCTGAGTAGCTTTGTCTCAGAATATAATATTTAGGACTATAACCTTGAAGTTATTATTTTCAGTCAGTTTCTTTTTTTTCTAGACTAGCTGCCAGCCAGGGCAAGAGAGCTCTGCTACTTCACTTACAGATGGAGAAAGACGGATGCAGGTCGTTTCTAAGCGCATTACTGCGAAACTCGTCGCCAGAATTTGAACTCGGCTTGCTAATCCCACTTTAGCTGTCGATGACCGTTACGTCATTTTCACATCTATTTAAAATCTCGTGTGTTATAAACCAAAGTTAAGCAACATCGAGCTAGATGGGTGGCAAGCCATAACAATTGATCGTTTAGCGAAATAAAATATTTTGTAAAGTTCTACAATCAATGTGTTGTAATTAGAGAACAAATGGATATATATATTTTTAATTAAGGTGTACCGGTGGAGTAATGGATAGCGGCTCGAACTGAGGAACTGAACAACCGAGTTCGAATTCCAGTTGAATCCATTACATTCAATTACGTAAATCCTAATACGGTAAAAGGTATGAATCCTTTGTATCTATAGGTAAATGGCACTACGCCAGATTCTATAGCCTCAGCTGGCAACTGGTCTACCTACTCCGGGAAAAAGTGTGCCTCATCAGTATCGAGAGATACATGATCGCCTAAGCGTGTATCATGCATGGCACATAACTGAATGAGGAAACTTGACATAGTCATATTTTATGAACTACTCAAGTTAAGCAACGTCGAGTTTGGTCAGTATCTAGATACGTGACTGCTTGGGAATACGAGTTGATGTAAGCTTGGATGTATGGATGGTATAATAGACAATGACTTGGAATTTGAACTCGGAGAGCAGAGTTCCAATTCGAGTAGGGCTCGATATATTCACTTACGTGCAAATCTCCTTGAGAAAGGTAAGAATTCAGCTCTTCTCCCCCGAGTTATGGGTTAATTAGTAAAACATATCACAAAAACATTATTATCTAAAAAATCCCCTGGCTTTAAATAACCTGAAAAGGGGTTCAAAGCTGTAAAAGACGAATGATCCAATCAACTGTTTTTCATAAACAATCCTCAACCGCCAATACTTAAGAACGCTGGTCCACTCATAAGAATATAGGGAGTTTTTTTTTTTTTAATTTTTTACTTAAATAATTTCCTTCAAAATAATTTTTACAAAAATTTCTATTTAAATAATTTTCTCCAAAACAAATTAAAACTATTTTTCTGGCTTTAAATAACCCGCAAATAATTGATAAACAGTAAAAAACGAATCAATCAATCACTTAATAGCGAATCCTATACGTTTAACTAAGTAAAACTAGCAGCTGCTCTCGATAATAACTTCCAATCAGTTATTAACTGAGGCAAGAAATATCTTGTAAATTGTAACGCCCCCAAAACGGAGTTATTATCCTTTAATCATCATGGAAGACAATTTTGTCCTTCATCAGTATGGCTGATGCTAACCTCCAGACGAACAATTCATTGCGTGTTCTTTGTTTCGCATGTTCTACTGATATAAAGTGATTATATTGAATCATTTTCTAGGATTGATGCTAAGAAGGTTGGTTCGCTATGACGTGTCAGGCAAATTTTCTCGTCTAATTCCATCTTGTACATTTATATCTTGAGATTCTCGACAAAAGCAAAAGAAGAATCTGGAAAGTTATCAGTGCTTAACTGGTCTCTCCACATCAATCACTTTCTCACCACCATGACGACGCTCCACCCAGTCTTTTCTCTACATATTCTCATGGCATTTGTTCTAATCAGCTTTACGTCTTGGTACGTTGATTGCATGAATTTAAGCGTACTGCTAGACTGGCAGTTAGGTTTCGTTGTTTTACTTTTGAAATAACTCGCTGCAACCGTAAGTTTAATTCTCGCATTTCTTACCTGTAGAACTCCTTTCCGATTTCTCGCTTCCCTGCCAACTTCAAAAATTTAAACGTATCTTTTTTTTACGAAGTCTATTCTTTTATTTTAATTTCTTCTCACTAAAGTCTTCGCATTCTCTTTAATTCCCCCAAAACTCTTGCGTCTTAGTGGCATTATCACTATCTTCTGTCTTCCTGAAACCTGTTCTTTTATTGTCCTTTCTCTTCACTAAAGTCTTCTCATTCTCTTTCATTCCCAGTAACCCTTCTACCTTAGTGGCAGTATCATCATCTCTCTTCCTGAAACCCGTTCTTTTATTGTCTTTTATCTTCACTAAAGTCTTCCCATTCTTTTCATTGCCAGTAACCCCTTGTGTCTTAGTGTCATTATCACCATCTTCTGTTTTCCTGAAACCTGTTCTTTTATTGTCTTTGACCTCACTAAAGTCTTCTCATTCTCTTTCATTCACAGTAACACCTAGTCTCTTAGTGGAATTATCGCCATCTTCTATCTTCCTGAAACCTGTTCTTTTATTGTCCTTTCTCCTCACTAAAGTCTTCCCATTCTCTTTCATTCTCAGTAACCCCTCGCGTCTTAGTGACATTATCGACATATTCTGTCTTCCTGGAATCTGTTTTATTTTCATTTATCACCACTAAAGTCGGCTCATTCTCTTCCACTCCTATTAAGTGTCTTGTGTCTTGGTGGCATTATCGCCTTGATTCGGTTGAAATGATTTTAAAAATAATAAACCTTTTGGATTAATAAATGATTTGTGCTTTTTGGAGATCACTAGTAGATTCAGATGTGACTTGATAGGGGAGTTTCTGTTGAGAAGTGAATTTATGACAAACGTATATTTTCTACCAGCCTGGTTTGGTAAACCTCGCAAATTACGCCCAATGATTTATTAATGTAAGCAAGTTCTGTTTAAAAGAACATATTTGATAGGGATAAGCCGACGCATTTATATTTAATATTACAGAATTATGGAGTTTATCTATTTTCAAATAGTGATTATTTACTGTGCCTGGATAAACATTCGTCTCACCAGGTAAATCAACTTTGTATATAGGATAGGTTGGTTGTTTGGTTGTTTTGTTTTATGGCATATCAAAACCTCAGTGGGTCATTTAATGCCATCAAAATTTTTGGAATAGATACATAGCGATAGTTTGCTAAAAAAGGTGTGTACGTATAGATATATATTTGAACCATTTTTCAATTACTTATATTTTTGAGTAAAATCACATATATTGCTGGTAATATTTTTTCAAAAACGTATTGCTGGTAATAATTTTTTTTCAAAGTGTTTCTGGTACTAAAACCTATTTTTACACTTTTATAATGATTTTACCTCAGTTTCGATGTTAACTATTTGCCCATAGCTGGAACCCTAACAGGTGCTACTACCCCGAGTCAGAGTGGACCTGGGAAACCAGCAATTAAGAGGTGGTTCCACGCTCCTCAAAACCTCCTGATCAGAGGCCTTGCTGTTGGACGTAGTTTATTGTCTTACCCAGGACGCGGATGTAGTTTATCGTCATACCGGGGAAATATGAAAGATCCAATCACTTGAGGAAGGCCGGAGCGTACAACGGTCGAAACGTTGTGAATATGGCAATGAAGATGAGGATAACAGTCTGAATAATGTAAATAATATAAGTAATCATAATACCTCATCTCAGAGGTCCTATCACCTGACGAAGGCCGGGGCGTACAACGGTCGAAACGTTGTAAATATGGCAATGAAGACGAGGATAACAGTCTGAATAAAGTAAATAATATAAGTAATCATAATACCTCATCTCAGAGATCCAATCACCAAAAGAAAGTCGGAGCGTACTACAGCCGAAATATTGTGAATATGGCATTGAAGATGAGGATAACAGTCTGAATAATGTAAATAATGTAAGTAATCATAATACCTCATCTCAGAGATCCAATCCCCTGAAGAAGGTCCGAGCACACAACGGCCGAAACATTGTGAATATTTCAATGGAGATGAGGATATCAGTCCGAATAATATAAATCATGTAAGTAGTCATGATACATCATTTCAGATATCCAATCATCTGAAGAAGACCGAAGCGTACAACGGCCGAAACGTTGTGAATATGGCAAGGAAAATGAAAATAATAGTCCGAATAATGTAAATAATGTAAGTAATCATAATACCTCATCTCAGAGATATAGACAGATATAATGAGGAAGCGTAAAGAAAGAGTTTGGGTGGAAACTCTCATTAGTATTAGAAAGACTTGTAACAATTAGTGGACTTCAGAAGTCTAATTTCCTGTAAAACGGTTTAAGCAAATGATTTTATAAATTTAAGCGGACCGTAATACTAACTTTTCGATCAATGAATACTGAATATTTCTTGTAATGAAATAATTAATTTAAGCAACACCATCACGAAGAAAAATCTTTTTTCAACCTAGACCCAGATATCCAACCGAAATACTTCTAGACAGTTATTTAATAAATTAACCATAAAGCCAACTTCCGATGCCAAAACAATTAACATCGAAAGGCGTGTGATATAAAGGAGATTTTCATATGAAAGAGATCCGTAACAAAAATTCCCAAGACCAATCTCAGAATAGAGGAATCCAGTTCTTGGTGAAAACCAAAAATTTTATGTAAAGTTGAGAAGCGATTGAGCTTTTTGTGCTTTTGTCCCAAGAGATCGGAAGGAAAAAGACAATGGTTGGCTTCACAATATTCTGTTATGCCATTTTAGGCCAAATAAGTGAAAGAAGACTTTTTTTTTTTCATTTATTCTACACCTATTTAAAAGAATGGCTATAAATTATTTCATGTGTAGAGAAAGGAAGGGAAAAATGAAAGAGGAAGGGAAAGAAAGCAACAGAAAAGGAAAGAGGAATAGATAGCGAAAGAGAGAGAGAATGAGAGTAAGAGAATGTGCGAGAGTGGAGAAAGAAAAGGAATGAAACATTGGGAAAGAGAGGTGGGATACAATGGGCTGAAGTAGGAGGAGAGCAAGTTGACTGAAAAGAAAGAAAGGTGTAGATAGGAAGAGAGACAGAGAATGCATAACAATTGAAAGAAAGGGAAATTGAAGAAAGAGAAAGTGAGAGAGTGAAATACAGGCTGAGGGGGATAGAGAGCGAAATAAAAATGTAGAAAAAAACGCGACAGAAAGAGAGAGACAGAGACAGAGAGAGAGAGGGGGGATATAGAAGAGAGAATTGAATGAAGAGTGAAGTGGAAATAGGTCTAAGGAAAATAGTGAGAAATATAAGATGGGAAGGTAAAAATATTAGGCTGGTGCAAAGATAATGACGTATTAATGTCGTTTTTTGACGTTAAAAATACGTCAAAAAACGACATTATTACGTCATTATTTATGCACCAACCTAACATATACGACAGGTGAGAAAGAAGGATATATATATATATATATATATATATATATATATATATATATATATATGCAAGCATGCATGTTTCATTAAAAACGACAGACAAGGTACTACGGTTAAGCTTTTTATTTAATTTTTCTTGTGTTCTGACAAGAGCTTTCTTCTCTGGACAAAGGGTGTGTAAGAATTGTCCAAATGTTTTATATTTCCGAGCGCTTTCGGCTATACCTTTAGCCATTATCAAGGATGATTCGATTTTCAGCTTAATTGAGTGTGTGCGTTCTGTGTATAATATTAGTGGGTGGTAGAGATGTTTTTAATTTCCGAATACGGTTAGCACATTGTGGCCTTGTTCGTAGTTAATATTGTTAAGAGTTGGCTTTTTCTTTTTTATTATTAAAGCTTCCATTATTTTTAGTCTTTTTGTGCAGGTGGATGCAGTTAATATATTTGTGTTTTCTATTAGTATGTTCCTAATGGAGTTTGGCAAATTTGTGTATATATATATATATATATATATATATATATATATATATATATATATATATATATATGTGTGTGTGTGTGTGTGTGTGTATGTATGTGTGTGTGTGTGTGTATATATAGGGAGAGAGACTGAGTGAGTGTGTGTGTGTGTACATATATATATATATATATATATATATATATATATATATATATATATATAGGGTGAGAGAGACAGAGTGAGTGAAATTGAATTAAAGTGATAAAGAAGAAAGATATATATAGAGAGAGAGTTAGAAAGAGAGAGTTAGAGAGACAGAGAGAAAAGGAAAGAGAGAATATGAAATGGATGTAATGCGATATAGAAAGAAAGTTAGAGAGAGAAAGCGAAATTGGAGTAAATCGATAAAGGAAAAGCGGAGAAAAGAAGAGAGTTAAAGAGAGAGAGAGAGAGAGAGTTAGAGAGATAGTTAGATAGATAGAGAGAAAGAGAAAAAGAGAGCGAGAGAGAGAGAGTGCGAGACAGAAATTAAAGTAAAGCGATAAAGAAGAAAAAGAGTTAGAGAGAGAGATTTAGATAGATAGATAGATAGATAGATAGATAGATAGATAGAGTAAGAGAGAGAGAAATGGAAATAAAGCGATAAAGAAAGAGTTAGATAGAGAGAGAGGGAGAGTAAGAGAGATAGAGAGAAAAGGAGCGAAAGAATGCCAAATGGATGAAGCATGATAAATAAAGAGATTTAGGGAGCTAGAGAGAGAGAGAAAGAGAGAGAGAGAGAAAAAGCGAAATTGAAGTAAATCGATAAAGAAAAAGCGGGGAAAAGAAGAGAATGATAGATAGATAGATAGATAGATAGACAGATAGATAGATCGAGAGAGAGAGAGTGAGTAAGAGAAAAAGATAAAGAAAGAGAGTTAGAGAGAGAGAGAAAGAGTTAGAGAGATAGAGAAGGAGGGAAATTGAAGTAAAGCGATAAAGAAGAAAGAGAGTTAGAGAGAGAGTTAGATAGAGAGAGAGAGAGAAAGAAATTTAAGTAAAGTGATGAAGAAGAAAGAGAGTTAGAGAGAGAGGGAGAGAGAGAGTTAGAAAGTGTCTTTTTTTGTACCTAATAAAAGTGCCGACTCGATTATGTTCCTCAATTTCCTCCTGCTACCGATGTGATTTTATTTGCTACGACATACTTCATATTTTATAATATTTTCCCATGCCACATTTTCATTTCTTTCTATGCTTACTAAACCTATCAAAAAATAAAAAATAATAAATAAAAATAAAACAAAAACAGGTTACATCCCTCTGTCTTTTCTACAAGTATTTTCATGGTAATTGTTCTGATGAGCTGCTCTTCTTGATTGTCTCGACTCCGTGAATTTAAGCGTGCTACTAGATTAGAAACGAGGTCGCACCGTTGTACTAGCGAGATGCAACCGTTATTTCTATTCTAGCCTTTTCTTTTCTCGCAAAACTCACCTGTGGAACTCCCTTCGGATTCCTTGCTTCACTGGTCTTCAAAAATTTAAATACAACGTCATTCACCATCTTCTGTCAACCTTGATTCTTGTTCCTTGGTGGAGTTATCTCCACTTGCTTCCTTTACTGAAACCGCTACTAGAGGACGCTCTCCGGACTATAAATACTCTGCGATATTTTTTCTCGACTCTTCTTACTTTTATCACTTACACGTCAACATGTAAATCTCTCGTGGAAAACGCGTTTCCCATTGGGAAACGTAGGAACACACCAACGCACACACGCACACCAACAGACACACGCACACCAACAGACACACACATACGCACTCACTTCACAACTGTTGAACTTTAAATGTTTTCTCAATCCTTTTTGCACACAGAATTATCTTTGTTACTTGTATTCCTTTCTTGTTAAAATATTAGAGCAGCGAGTAGTTTCGAAAATTTCACATTTTTATCCTCAGGCTGTAATTTTTTCGTTTACAAATAAATTCTAAGAGGAAATAATGTATGGTAGACCGAAACACGAAATCCATTTGACAATAATTTTATACATAAGGATCGCGTCATTCAATGAATTGTTAGTATGTTAATGCTTTATTAAGTCTGTTAGCGAAGAGATTTCGCCATTAATTTCATTACTATTAATAATTAACTCTTTGTATGATTAACTGCTTATATATATGTATATATATATATATATATATATATATATATATATATATATATATTAGGGAAATCTTTGAAAAAGTGGAGACAGTTTTCGTCTCACACGTTTCGTCCTTTTGAACATCATTGGGCAAATGTTTACTTTGACACGACAACACGTGCGCAAAAAGTACAAGAAAGGACATTGAGAAATTTAAATTTAAATTTTTCTCTTCCCATAGGTTTTAGTATTTAGTTTCATTTATTTTCTTTTTATTTGTGTTTTTTTATCACTTTTATTTTTTTATCTTTTTTATTTTTGTTTTTCCTTTTCCTTTTATTTTATTTTATATATTTTATTCTTATATTTTTATTTTATTTTATTTTTATTTTTATTTCATTTTTTATTTTAATTTTATCAATTTTGTCAATATAAGATCTATCAAGAAAGATGAAATCTTGTATGACACTGGACGTAAATTTACAGTGGAGGCTCTAGAAATTAAAGTACTTTCTATAAGTTTTCGTCTTAGTAAATTATTTCCTATTTTAATTAAAACAGTTTGTTTTAAATCAGAACTATGGTTAGACTCATTATGGTATGCAACTAATACATTGCGTGTGTTGTTTTGCAAAATATTATTTCCGCCTTCTGATAATATTTTATTTAAACTCCTTGATATATAAGAAATCATGTATCGTTTTCATATATATATATATATATGTGTATGTATGTGTGTGTGTGTGTGTGTGTGTGTGCATATCTATCTTTGTGTGTTTATGTAGTAATTTCTAATAAATCCATACATATGTCTTTTTTTTTGTAAATAGACCTCAGGTTTATCTGACGTCATTCGCGATGCCTGCGCGCGCACGCGCGCGTGTGTGTGTGTGCATGCATACACACACACACACACACATATATATATAATCTTTCTATGTCACACGAACATACACAGACAATTATCCGTATTCACGAAACTGTCGTTTTAAATAGAATATTCAGAAACCATGCGTCAATGTCGGTTGAAGCCTTATCGGAAAGAACGACGCTTATCTCAACTTTTCAACAAAAAATAAAACTTTCTGTCGACAGCAAATATTCAATGACCTTTTCAAAAAAAAATGATATTCCCAAAACTTTGTCGTAATAACATGTACTGACTGAACAATATATATATATATATATATATATATATATATATATATATATATATATATTGTTCAGTCAGTACATGTTATATATATATATATATATATATATATATATAAAGTCTGATTTTGTTTGCGTCAGTAATCTTTAAGCATCGCCGTTCTTTCTTTTTAGTATCTATTTTTTTCTAGTCTGTTTTTGTCCCCTTTCTTTTTCATATATATCTACCTATTTGTGTATTTAGGCAGGAATCCTTCATTTATACATGTTTCACTAAAGACGACAGAGAGGGTACTGCGCTAAATTTTTTATTCAGTTTTTCTTGTGTTCGAACAAGTGATTTCTTTCCTGGGCACAGTGTGTGTAGAAACTGTTTAAATATCATTTAAGTTCGAGCGCTTTTGGTTATACTTTTAGCCATTATCAAGGATGATTTTATTTTTGCTTTTTAATTGGGTGCATGGGTTGTGTGTATGTTTCTAGAGTTATAGGGATGTTCTATTTTCCGAACACAGTCAGCATATTGTGTCCGTGTTCGTAGTTAATATTACTGAGTGTTGGCTTTTTCTTTTTTTATTATTAAGGCTTCTATTATTTTGAATCTTTTTTACATGGGGATGAGGTTATTAAGTTTGTACAGTGTAACCCGGATATAAGAGAATTGTCGAGACCGGAGACGAAGTTTCTTATATCCGGGTTTCTCTTATATCGGGGTTTGGTCTATTTTGTTTACATTAACACAGGCTCTAATTTGGGCCCAGAGAAAACCTATCTTATATCCGGATTTCTCTTATATCCGGGTCTCTTATATCCGGGTTACACTGTATTTCCTACTATTATGTCTTGGATGGAGTCTGGTGAGTTTGTGTCTGTGTTTAAATCTGTTCTAATATATATATATATATATATATATATATATATATATATATATATATATATATATATAAGGCAGGATGTGTCTGTGTGTAACGAATGCACGGCCGCAATTTACGACGGATTTGCACCGGAATTTACATGCACATGCTCAAAGTTAGCGGGAAGGCCAAGACCAAAGTTGCGTTTCCCAACTCCCATCGATAGTGGAAATAATCGATTTTTTCATGATTCTACGGCAGTTTTCATGTAGTTTTCTGCCATTTTGTACTGGCCAGAATGTGAGCCTATAGCTGCCTGCCACGAATAGGCAGGGAAATTCTATTGCCCAGCTGACTGACACGAATGTTAACTAGCATGCTAGCATACAAAAAAAAATCGATAGCTGCATTCGTCAGAAGTGGGAAAAATTTAAATCTGCATGGCACTTTATTCCAATTGGCTCATTCGCTTGCTTAAACTCAACGTTGATGCTGATTCCGCAGAACTGGGTTGGGTGTGAAAAAGTATTTATTGTTAACATTCTTTTTTCATTCGGTTTTTCCAGTTACGAGTCCTTTTGATCGTTTTGTGTTCATTTTGTTTAGTTCTTTTTTTCGTAACAGGATTTAACGTTTAGTGTAGAGCTTAGAAAATTCGCAGTGTGAGATAGGCAAGAAGTAAGGCATGTAGCAACATCAGCACGGCAAAGGGCACTCCTTTAAAGGCAAGGAAGGGCAAAAATATTCTAAGTTAAGTGATAGCGATTGCTGTACGAATTTTGAATCAAGCACGGGCAACGCCGGGCCATGCTGCTAGTATATATATATATATATATATATATATATATATATATAATTCTGCGTTTATGAAGCAATTCCTCTTTTATACAAGTTTCATTAAAGCCGACTGAGAAGTTACTGCAATGAAGCTTTTATTATTTCATTTTTCTTCTTTTCGTGTAATTTTTTTCATTTATGGATGCAAAGTGTATAAAACTGTCTGTACGCTTTCGGCTATTCTCTTAAACATTATTAAGGATGTTTTTTTTTTATTCTCAACTATATATATTTATTTATATTTTTATATATGTTTCTAGATTGATGGGAAAGTATTTTTTTATTTTACAAACACGGTCAGCACATTGTGGCCGTGTTCATAGTTGATGCAATTGAATCTTAGCTATTTCTTTTTTATAATTAATAATTCCAATAATTTAATCTTTTTACACGTGGATGGGGCTATTATATAAGCTATATTAAATAAAAAAGTTTAATCAATGTACCTTGTCAGAGGTTTATGGGCTTGTTTCGGCAATTAGTTGGAGATTCGTCTCTAGCTTTGCTTGTCGAACTCTTAGCCTTCGGGCAGAGAGGAACCCAGACGATGCCATGCCGAAGGATAGAGTCTCATCTGGGGTGGTAGACAGTTACCCGACTCCGTGTATACGGGGTCTACGTAGAATTTTTGCCTTACACGCTTGGTTTTACCCCGCATTAAAACCGGCCTTGTGCCACATCCTGCCTTGCGGGGAGGTAAGGTGAATAACCTTGTCAGAGTTTTATAATGAAATTTATATACCTATATCTATATATGGTAGATATATAAGAGGGCATCTCGAGGCGTTGCAATGGTTAGCTAGCTTGTCTCGCTAGAACACTTACGACTGATTAGTGAGTTCGATCCTCACTAGGTGACCCCTACTTTCGGCCTTGTGCCACTTCTAAGCAAGACTTGCAAAATCACTATATGTTAGATATATAACATGTACAGGTGTTGTAATTGTTAGCGACTTGCAATGTGTTTCTGGTCTCAGGTTTCAGGTAAAGTGTGGAGATTCCCACATATTAAAAATAATTAATTTTTTACTTTATGTTTTCGATGTTAAATATTCTCGATATGAGAATTCTCTTTTTTGTGTGTTAGTAATTCGAATTTCTTTCTTGAGCTGGCAATGAAGAGTTCTGCGCGAAGAGTCATAAAACATTTAATATTGGTCGGAGAAAAATGATGAATTAGTTATCAGTGTCTTATCTTTTAATGTCTTAATGTCACCTGTATGTTCTTAGATGTATTTCCATTTTCGTGTGTTTCTGTCAGCATGCATGCATATATGTGTATATCCCCTCTCCATACATGCACACTGTCTTACTACGGGGAATTAGTAAACACATTTGTACACACACACACACACACACATATATATATATATATATATATATATATATATATATATATATATATATATATATATAAGATAAAGACACAAGCAAAAAGAAATGAAATAAGGGCAGACTATATATCCAAACACGTACTTAAAAAAATAAAATCTAAAACAATTGAAAAGTTTAAAATTTCAGGATCTCCTCCCCTTCGTGCGCATATGTAGTTACATCAAAGTAAACATCAGTTTAGACCGATGAAGGCCTGAAGGGTGAAACAAGCTTCACGAAATTGTTATTCCACGTTGTCATTAATTTGCCTAATGTATGGTTTCTTAATATTCTATTTAGAAACGAAAGTTTCCTGAATACGGGTAATTGCCTGCGCATGCCTGTAGTACAAAGAAATATTATACATATGCGTGTATACGCACGCACAGACAGACATATATAAGCATCGCGGATAATGTCAGATAAACCTTGTATCTCTTTACAAAAGAAAAACATTTATGTATTTATTAGAATGTATAGGTTTAGGGAGATATGTATATATATTTGTGAAAATACATAACATCCAACGTCGATAACACAACTCGGAGTTTCATGTAGTTTCTGCAAACTTCTTCAGGAGCGGTATATTTTGAACGGTCAACTTATATCTACGCCTGAAGATTGCATTAATTACATGAAACCATAAGTCGTCTTATCGACGTTGGATATTATACATATTCACTAATATATATATATATATATATATATATATATATATATATATATATATATATATATATATATATATATATATATATATATATATATATGAACACTTCGAGTTACGAACGGCTTTCATGAACGAATATGTTTTTGAACCTCTTTCTCGCTCTCTTTCTTGCCAAATATATATATATATATATATATATATATATATATATAATTCTAATGAGTCAAGTACTACCAGGTTTTTTCAACCACCGAGTTTAAATGGATTTACATTATATATATATATATATATATATATATATATATATATATATATATATATATATATATATATCAGTGGGGCTGAGTTCAACACCGAGTGGGGAGAGTCTGTTTTATGGAAGAACGCAGATTTAGAGGTACTGAGCACTTTTATCCATAAATATAGCATACCTTAAAACTATATTTTAGCATATATATATATATATATATATATATATATATATAGGCACACATACACACACACACACACACACACACATATATATATATATATATATATATATATATATATATATATATATAAAGTTAAATCTCAGTTTGCCAATGACAGACTATGTTTTGAAGTGTCATGCGCTTTCACGCAAACATCAAGCAGTCGGTAGATATAGGAGCCCTTATAAGGCGAGTCCAAGATGGTATGTCATAGACACTCGCCAAATGTGGGTAAACTATCCGGCCAAGGTCAAAATAGGCAAAAGTAAAAAAAAAATGTATAAAAATTCTACGAGAAATGGTATATTATTATTATTAGTAGTAGTATTATAATTATTATTATTATTATTATTATTATTACGATATGATTATATGTATGGTTAGGTTTTCCAGAGATATCCTGATGAATCATAAATCTTAATTTAATGCCTGAATGAGCACTTTGTGAGGTCGCCTGCTATAAAGTCATCTGGACTCCAGGAATGAATTAATCCATTTTGCATTGATTCCTATGGGGAATATAGTTTCGGTTTACGATCATTTCGGGTCACGAACGACCAATTTACTCTTAGATGAATAGGAGACTTAAAACAACAGTGAATTCGTTCTACAGAAGGATCCTAAGAAAATTATGAATGGAACATATAAGAAACGGAGAAGTTTTAAGGGGAGTGGAGATGAAGGCAACAGAGAATTAGAACTACAGAAAGATGCTGAGAATATTATGAAGGGAGCATGTGAGAAACGAGCAAGTTTTAAGGGGAGTGGAGACTTAAAACAACAGAGAATTTCTTTCTAGAGAACGATGCTGAGAATATTATGGCGGAACATGTGAGAAACGATGAAGTTTTTAGGAGAGAGGAGATTTAAGACAACAGAGAATTTCTTCTACATAAGGATACTATGTACATTATAGTCGGAAAATGTAAAGATGGGGGAGTTGTACAAAAATGAAAAGGAAGGTTGTGCATAAAATCGGAAAGAGACAGTTGAAATTTCTGGGACAGTACGAGGACAGACATTTGGCGAATAGATCACTCACAGGACGTTGTGAAGGGAAGAGTGATAGATAGGAAAAATCGAGTAATGTTCCTGATGTACTTTTGTAAATAGGTGTCAGGACAGGCGAGTGGAATGATAGCAGAGTGAAAATATCGCATTGAGCATTTAAAGTAAAGATGTTGTGGAGATCCATATTCACGAGGCGGTAAGATACGTAACAGAAGTAATATATAACCATGCTGATATTTGAATTGCAAAGCTCGAAATATCCTCACACGAAATAACCACGTATTTTCCGACAAGCTTCAAACTCAAATATTCACCGATGTCTCTATCGACGCACGCAGCTCGGCTTTCACCGCTAACACACACAACCGACATTCAATCAAGCAGACAGCCCTGCGCACCATATCGACACTTTTTCGATCGTTTGCCTGTTCTGAATAGCCAGAATCAAGTGCGTCCCCTCCCTAGTCATGACTCGTTCCTCCCCGGCTCTGTTTCTGCTTCGAGCAATGACAATACAAATAAAAATCCCATCCGAGGGCGGTCGAAATCGTCTCATCAAATTCTACAAACACGTTGAGAATCTCTCCTCCTCAACGAAGGAATATCGAAGAGTCGCCGGATATTTTTTCTAACGGTTGGGAACACTGTAATATCAGTGGGCACCTCCAATATTTTCCCAAGAAGAGTGTCCTGAGTGGATCTACAAAACGTGAGAATATTTGAATTCATTTTTTTCTATTTGATTTATTTTGCTTTTAGTTTTTATCTTATTCACATTTGAAAATTAGTGATTTATAAAAATGAATCTAGACTGTTAAAATATTTGTAAAATCACTAATACTGCTGGTGATGAATGCGTTCATCAATCTAATATAAAGAATTCAAAATGTGGCAAAAATATTATCGGTTACGCAGCCTGGTCAGTTTAAGTGTTATAACAAGAGGCCTTAATTGACGCCTATAAGTGAACCTGAATCGCGGTAAAATATTTAATCTTAGAAATTAAAGAATGCCCAAGATTACACATTCAGGATATATATATATATATATATATATATATATATATATATATATATATATATATATATTCATACCTTTCCCAAGGATATTAGCACATAAGTGAATTTCAGTCAGTCGTGATACAATCTTAGGTGATCATGTATCTTTCTATATATGACTGACGAGGCAGATTTTTTTCCCGCAGTGGGTTGGCATTTCTTTCTGCGGTAGACTAGTTGTAATCCAAGCTGGGGGAGAGAAGACGAGGATTCATACCTTCCACAAGGGTATAGCATGTATCACGCATGTCACATAACTGACTGAAATTCACTTACTTTGAATGGAAATGATTAAAAAAAAACAGATACACAGATACATACAGTAGGGCATGTAGGTATATATGTATATCTGGCTACTCGTATTCGAGTACACCCGTATACTAGGTCGCCTAGCCAATCCCTATTGCAGACGCTTGCTCAAGCACATTTGTGTTTATTCAACACCCACAGAGCCCACCTGTGGTTTATAATGCAATTACGCTGAGCAGACCTCTGTTACATTTTCTGGGAAAGAGCGTGTTATCTGGAGTGATCAACAATTTGAGCAAGGCCAGTAGACTCAAGCTCTCGGCCACGATGATTTGTGACCACTTGCTAGCACAACTATCAACGGCACCCAATTTTACTCACAAAGATGGGTCAAACCATGCTACAGGTTTTCAGGTACTTTCCATGTCGCACGCTGGAATCGACGTCCAGTCCGATAACATCAGGAAGTTTCCTTCCTGACAAATTGAACTCGAGTCTTATGGTCAGAATGTGAACGGTCTAACCACTCGGCCACCGGCCCATCGAACATTCTGACCACTCGACTACGGTCCCATCGAACGTTCTGGCCACACAGCTACGGGCCCATCGAACTTTCTAATCACTCGGCCACGCCTCCATCGAACGTTCTAACCACTCGGTCACGTGTCCATCGAACGTTCTAACCACTCGGCCACGGGCAAATAGGGCGTTCTAACCACTCTGCCACGGGCCCAGCGGACATTCTAACCACACGGTCATGGGCCTTTTCGAACGTTCTAACCACTCGGCCACGGGCCAATAGGGCGTTCTAACCACTCTGCCACGGCCCCATCGGACATTCTAACCACTCGGTCATGGGCCTTTTCGAACGTTCTAACCACTCGATCACGCCCCCATCGAACGTTCTAATCACTCGGACACGTGTCCATCGAACGTTCTGACCACTCGGTCACGCCCACATCGAAAGTTCAAAACACTCGGCCACGTGACCATTGGACGTTCTGACCATTCGGCCACGGCCACATCGAACGTTCTAAACACTCGGTCACGTGTCCATCGAACGTTCTAACCCCTCGGCCACGGGCCAATCCGACATCTAACAACGCGGCCACGGGCCCATCGGAATCTCTATCCATTCGGTCAAGGGCCCATCAAACGTTCTAATCACTCGGTTACGAGCCCATTGAACGTTCTAACCACCCGGCCAAGGTCTCATCGAACACTCTAACGATTCGGTCACGGGCCCATCGAAAGTTCTAAACATTCGGCCAATAGGATAATTGTTTAAATAATTAAACAATTTTAACAAAGTTAATGAACTAACGGCAATATTTTTATATAGGTAGATAGCAACATAGAAAGAAAGAAAGAAAGAAAGAAAATGAGAAAATCAATGTGATTGTAGAATATAGTCGGATCGGTAAACTTGAAAAAATAGACAAATAACTATGCTGAAATGTAGGAAAATAGATAAATAGTCAAACAGACAGATAGAAAATATTAGGTTGGTGTAAAAATAATGACGTAATAATGTCGTTTTTTGACGTATTTTTTAACGTCAAAAAACGACATTATTAGGTCATTATTTTTGCGCCAACCTAATATGATCTGATCGAAAATACAAAGATATATAGATATAAAAGGTAGATAATTAGATAGATCGATCAATAGATATTGATGGAGAAAGAAGGAATGTTATAAATACAAGGATTGATTGATAAACCGTTTATTTAAAGTTTATCATCCTTTTGTGCCATTCTGTGTATGACGATAAACTACATCCGCGTCCTGGGTAAGACAATAAACTCCATCCGACAGCAAGGCCTCTGATCAGAAGATTTTGAGGAGCGTGGAACTATCACTTAATTGCTGGTCTTTCCAAGTCCACCCTGACCCAGACAGGTAGCAGCTATCAAGGTCCCAGCTATGGGCAAATAATTACCCCACCCCACAAAACACTATGAAAGTATAAAAATAGGTTTTAATACCAGTTTTTGAAAACAAAAACAAAAAACAAAAAAAACAAACATTACCAGCAATACATTATTGGAAAAAATATTACCAGAAATAAAAAATCTTGTCGGCATTAAATAACCCATTGGGGTTGGTATGCCGTAAAACAAAGCAGTCTTTTGTGGGTTATTTAACGGAGAAACCTATTTTCTGTAATGTAAGAATAATTCTCTTTTTTTTTTAGAGTGAATACTGCATTAAGAAACTTTTGCAGATAACAATGATTTTTCAGATATAAGTCCTACTGTTCAACCCATAGATGAGGGAGAATGTATTGACTCATGTCTTTCCCAGTTATTTCGGCGTAACGAACTGGACTGAAATTCGAAATCGTCTCTCCGATTTCTTATCCCGAGCCGTTAACCATTACACCAGCCGCAGCACGTGCGGTCACATAGATAGATAGATAATGAACAGACTCAGATAGATAGATAGATAGATAGATAGATAGATAGATAGATAGATAGATAATGAACAGATTGAGCTAGCTAGATAGATAGATACTAACAGACAGATAGATAGATAGATAGATACATAGATAGATACTGAACTGATTGAAAGAGATACTGAACAGAATGAGATAGATAGATAGATAGATAATGAACAAATTGAGGTAGCTAGCTAGCTAGCTAGATAGATACTAACAGACTGAGATAGATAGATAGATAGATAGATAGATAGATAGATCTGAACAGGTTGAAAGAGATAATGAACAGAATATTAGGTTGGTGCAAAAATAATGACGTAATAATGTCGTTTTTGACGTATTTTTGAACGTCAAAAAACGACATTATTACGTCATTATCTTTGCACCAACCTAATAGATGGATAGATAGATAGATAGGAACAGACTAAGATAGGTAGTTAGATAGTTAGCTACTGAATCGGAATAACGTCTTTTCGCCTCTCAGCAAATGACATTTCACAGATACTTGAATTTCATTTGTAGGGCTTTTTCATATTTACCAAGCTAATCAATAAAATCGGTTATTGATTTCCATTTTGCCAATTTTATGCCAATGAACGTCTGATACATCGATATAGACAATTTAATGGGAATTGGCCTATCGACTCTTATTGACACAGTGCCGCCTGATTCGAAAATCCAACGATTCGATACTGACAAAAGATAAAATTATCTTGCTTGGCTGATTGAATCACTGATTAAAAGCTTGACTCTGTTAATAATAAGGGCTTATATGTAACAACCTTAGATAAATATACAGTCGAATTCTACTTCGCCCTCAAGGTCATCCTGAGGTTGCTGATAAGGCCTTAAAAGCAGGAAATCAAGATCTCAGGATACATTTTGAGGTTTGAAATTACCAACGGATGCAAGCAAGAGATTTACTTTAGTGTACACGAACATACACATATAAAAAGTGCGGCAAAATACGCTCCCAGAAGTACCTCCCAGAAGTACCTCCCAGAAGTACCTCCTACCTAGATGAAGACACCATTGTCACAAATATTTCACCATTATGTGAGAGGCATTTCTACGATATATACGTGGGAAGTAGTTCTGCCGATCTCTCTCTCTATATATATTAGGTTGGTGCAAAAATAATGACGTAATAATGACGTAATAATGTCGTTTTTTTCCGTATTTTTAACGTCAAAAAACGACATTATTACGTCATTATTATTGCACCAACCTAATATATATATATATATATATATATATATATATATATATATATAGGTTCCAAAGTTCGCTTCAAGATGAAACAGAACTAATGATTTTAATTTAATTATATAATTAAATTTGAATTTTTCAGCTTCGGTTTTTGAAACACGGTAATTCCTGTGTAGCTAAGAAACCATATTTTAAATCAGTTAATTTATAATATTAATGCTCCGTAAATTTACATTGACCACTGGGTTATATATCTTACTGTTCTTTCTTTTTTTTTTTACTTATATATATATATATATATATATATATATATATATATATATAGTCAAACCTAGTGAGCCAGACAAACCTACCTAGGTTTCACCTAAGCGGATCGTCCAAGCGGATATATATATATATATATATATATATATATATATATATATATATATATATATATATATATTCTGAAATGGACAAAATACTACAATTATCTTAAGACATTTTTATGTTTATACATTCTTTTTATAGATACAAATATTTAAGAAAATGCTCTGTTTATGAAAAAAAAAAAGGTATTATAATATTTACCGGCATGAATTCCCGAGAAATTTTCATAGATCATTCAGAGTATTTACTTAAATATTTGTATCTATAAAAAGAATATATAAACATAAAAATGTCTTTATATATATATATATATATATATATATATATATATATATATATATATATATATATATACATATATATATATATATATATGTGTGAAAATATTGTAGAAAATAGGAAAGAAACTGGTTTGGTAAATAATCCAAAGTTCCTTAGTATTTTTGTAATTATTTTTAAAAAATAGTGCTCGATACGAAAGTAGAGCATAAACAATAACGACTTGTTTGACGTCACTATAGGATCACTAGACTCTGCAGAGTCTTCTGACTTGGTTGGTCTTTTAATATTGTACAACCTAACGGCACACCGCAAGATTAATATCCAGGACATCGGACTGTATAGAGATGACGGGCTCATGGTGGTTAGGAGTTCCACTAGCTTTAAGATAGAGAAGATCCGTAAAATTATGTTTAGTGAATTTAAAAATCTAAACTTAAAGATAACAGTCTCTTCTAAATTGTAAAAGGTAAACTTCCTCGACGTAACCCTAGACTTACCGAGCAACACGTACCAACCTTATAGAAAACCAAATGCTAACCCCTTATATATACACCCGAAGTCAAACCACCCTCCATCCACAATTAAACATATGCCCTCATCAATAGAAAATAGAATTAGCAGTAACTCCGCTAACAAAGTAATATTCCACCAACATAACGGCTTCTATAACACTGCCCTAAAAAATAGTGGTTATAAAAATGCTAACATTAAATATAGGGACAATTGCAATAACCAAAACAAAAAAAAAAAAACAGGAAAAGAAACATCATTTGGTATACACCTCCGTTCAACCAAATGGTTAGTATTAAACTAGGACAGAAGTTCTTAGCTCTAATCGATAAACACTTTCCCACCAAAATTAGGCTTAGTGATATATTCAATAAGAACACACTAAAATTGAGTTACAGCTGCACTGAAAATCTAGAAGGTATAATAAGAAGACACAATAATAAAATCCTGAACAAACCCCCTTACCTGAATAGTTTTAATAACTCTACACTTAAATCAGATAATGATAGGGAAAAATTATGCGATTGTAGAAACCCGGTAGACTGCCCATTAGAAAATAAGTGCTACATCAAATCTGTGGTATACCAATGCACTATATCATCCACGGAGAACCCTAACAATAATATGATATACATTGGGTCCACGAAAAATGCCTTTAAAACCAGATGGAGGCAGCATAAATGCTCCTTCAACAACATAAACTTAAGACATCAGACCTCTCTATCTAAATATTTTTGGCACCTGAAAGAAAAAAATAGGACACCTAAAGTAAAATGGAAAATCATTAACAGGACTAGAACTTGCAAAACTTGGGATGACCCATGCCCTTTGTGCCTCCATGAGAAACTACACATTATTAAGCTTCTAAACAATAAAAACCTATTAAACAACAGGCAAGAATTAACGGTTTTCTGCCGACACAACCGAACTTACGCTCTGAATAACTAGCTAAAAAC
The DNA here is from genome assembly GCA_963932145.1 of Acanthosepion lycidas. Taxonomy (NCBI): domain Eukaryota; kingdom Metazoa; phylum Mollusca; class Cephalopoda; order Sepiida; family Sepiidae; genus Acanthosepion; species Acanthosepion lycidas. Next base: position 67,465,456 of record OZ010604.1, read on the forward strand.
ACGCATACAATAAAATAAATTTTAAAATCCATAGCCCATATACATAGTTTTAATACCCTACAAAAACTGATAACCCTTTATGAAGTCGTCAAATAACAAACGTTACGGCCTTTTATATACACAAATCCCTTTCATAAAGAGATATAATAAAATTAAAATAAATAAATAAATCTCCATAGACGCTCAAGCCAGACTATGCGAAAACTTCCTCCGTCGTAAATTTAGCCACCCCCACCTTACCCTGACCCGGCATCTATGAAAGTAACTCTATACTGATACAAATTATTAACACCCCACCCCTGCTGATTCTAAACAATCCGCCCTTGATGTTACCATGGAAATTTTTTATTTCAATTCTGACCATACTATTAAAACTCGTAAATTTCAGAAATAAGTCATTCCCCCAAAAAAATTTCGCTTGAAGATGGAACAGAGCCTACTTTAACTCAAGTTAATTCAAATATTATTTTGAAGTTTTCGGCTCTTGTTTTGAAACATGAGACCTCTTATGTAGCGAGTTGGAATCATATTTTTAAATAAATAATTATATATATATACAGCCCTGTCGGCTGGGGCTTTAGAATACGCCGACTGCACCTCTGTAGAGGGGTAAGACCCCCCCAATGAGGCGTCCTGGGTATGACGTTAAATTGAATCCACGGCCCTGTCGGCTGGGGCTTTAGAATACGCCGACTGCACCTCTGTAGAGGGGTAAGAACCCCCCAATGAGGCGTCCTGGGCATGACGTTATATTGCATCCAACAGCAAGGCCTCTGATCTGGAGGTTTTGAAGAGCGTGGAACCACCTCTTAATTGCTGGTGTTCCCAGGTCCACCTTGACCCGGGGTGGTAGCACCTGTTAGGGTCCCAGCTATGGGTAAATAGTGAACTGCTAGTTTTCCAGGTTTTGCTCACGTCCTGGGTATGACGGTAAACTACATCCGCGTTCTGGGTATGACGGTAAACTACATCCGCGTCCTGGGTATGGCGATAAACTGCATCCAACAGCAAGGCCTCAGATAATCTTTTCAGAAAAATAATGTTGCCAGCTCTAAGTTTTTGAAACAATAATGTTGCCAGCTCTAAGTTTTTGAAACAATAATGTTGCCATCTCTAAGTTTTTGAAACAATAATGTTGCCAGCTATACATTTTTTATTCCATACAAAATAGGCATTTAAAATTCATATATACTGGATTTGGCATTAAATAACCCACAGTGGTTGATATGCCATAAAACCCAAACAAACAAACAAACAAACAATATATATATATATATATATATATATATATATATATATATATATATATATATATATATATATATATATATATATATATATGCTCCCTTTCGTGGGTTGACTACTTTGGAAGAAAGGGAATTTGTCAACTTCTGTGGCTTATTAAAGTTAAGTTCTTTGCCTTTAATAAAGTCCTTCGTTAGATCCAGTGACAGGACCCAAAGAGTTGTGAGTTCAATACCTGGTTAAGGCAGTGGAGAACTTGCAGAGGGGAATTAACAGGAGATAACTGATAACTGACATCCATTAAACATGGCACGTGGAACTAGAACAGTCTACCCCAGTGAGTGAAATAAAGGATTCAGTTCGACATTCCAGTTCGTGTGTGTGTGTGTTTGTGTGTGTGTGTGTGCAATTTATATATTCAAAATACTTGAATTGACTCTGTGTATGGATCAGTTATAGCAAATTTATTATAGGAAAAAAAGAAATCCCAGGAATGGTTGAGTAGCTTTTTGTCTAACACCCTCAGGTGCTATATAACCAAAATAATGGTCTGAGAAAACAAGCCATGTCATTAAATTGCGTTGTCTGATCTAAACTCTCATATAGACGTCATGCAATGGCGTCCATCTTGTTCAGAAATATCTAAATTCTCATTTGTTTTCAACCGTTTTCTCAGACAAACGATTTAAAATGGCTTCAAACCAATGAGTCCTGTTGATCTTACAGAAGACATTACTTTATCATCGCATAGACTTGCACTACAGTATCATAAACAAAGAACTTTAAATAACAAAAAAAAAAAAACACATTGCTTTAAGACTTCCAGTAGATGCAACAACAAAGAAGCTGCAGCACATGTAACTAAAGGGGCAAGTAAAGTCATAGTAAAAATGTTGACATTCTATGTTACCTGAAACAAAAAGTTTGGAAGGAAAGATCCATTAATACCAGAAAGATCGATAATAGTTAATGAACTTGAGAAGTCTATTTTTTTTAAACAAATATTTTATAAATTTCAACCGGCAACAGTGCTGACAGCAAAATATTTAATACTTGGAAACGGTTGATCTCACCATTACAATGATACTAAAAACGTTATTTTAGCGCATGTACGTATTTGAGTAGAAAACTCTGTTATTTTAAAATATTTCTTTTTTACTGTTTATTTTGTATGAACGCATCAATAGTGACTGGGTGGCATCCTTTCAGGTTTATTTTCTAAAATGAAATATTTCCTGGGAATAAACTGAGTAGAACTTCTTTATAACCATCATTTTGGCAAACTATTATTTCTGCGAGTATGAAAATTAAACATAGCCATAATGTTTATAGAAGAGGCACAGGAAAGCTACTATGGATAAATAGTTGATTTATAAATGTGTAAGTTAGATTCTGATGAGAAGAAAAGTGGAAAGCACATCAGAACAATTACCATGAAAATATTTATAGAAAAGGCACAGGGAAGCTATGCTATAGCTGGAAAGTGACTGAAGCCGAGATGTCAATTGTTTTCTCACCATGATTCTAATTTAATTAATATCAGTTCTAATTTAATTTTGAATGTAGTCAGAATTCCAAAGGAAGTTTTAGCTATAAACCATAAAGATGAAAATGAATCTGAAAATTTGACTTTACTGAGATCTTGGAAACTAACTAGAATTGATAATATAGTCATGCTATATATATATATATATATATATATATATATATATATATATATATATATATATATAAAGTAAAGGTTTGTAAGGAAAGATTCATTAATACCAGAAAGATCGATAATAGCCAACAAATTCAAAATGGAGTTTCAAATGGGCGCAGAACAACAAGTAAAGCACAATACACCGGCTGAATCTGTAAAATACATAACAAAGAAAGCAAAGACAAATGCAACCGACCAGATACAAAAACAATGGCAAGATAAACCGCTTCATGGCCAATACTCTGCCGTTACCAAACAAGCTGACGTAAACACAACCATCAGTGGTTACACAGTGCAGAGTTGAAAGCGGAAACTGAAGGTTTTATCCTTACTGCACAGGACCAATACTTGTTAACTAGAAATTATCATGCACATATACTAAAATATTGTGTTAGCCCAAAATGCAGATTCTGTGATAAATATCCACAAACAATTGATCATCTTGTATGAGGTTGCACGACATTGGCACCCACTGAATATAAAACCCGGCATGAGAGAGTAGGCCAATATCTGTACAGGAAAATTTGCAACTTCTACGGGAAGGAAACTGAAAGAAACTGGTATGAACACCACCCAGACCCGGTTACGGAGATAGGACCTGTTGCAATTCTATTGGACTACACAATACACACTGACAGAACAATCAAAGCCAACCGCCCAGACATTGTTATTAAAGAGCACAAACAGAAAAAGTGACTCCTTATTGAAAATGGCAGTCTCTGCAGACTGCAATGTATCTTTGAAGATATTCAAAAAGCTGTCAAAATATATATAACATCAATGCGAAAAAGAATGCCTGAAAATAAAATAAATTTCTCCAATCAAGAGACTTTTGATGTTAGCCGAAAGCAATGTTTGAGAGAGATTCTTGAGCCTGGTCAAGAAGCTGATGGGACGAAGAGACGACGGAACAAAAGATTAGAAGTAGATGGGACGAAAGGAGAACGGAACAAAAAAAACTACTGCTAAGAAACCAGCCATACGTGACGCGTGAAGAAGCATTTCAAAGGTCATTCGCTATTGAATGACCTCTGAAGTGAAGTGCTCAGGGCAAAGAAAAAACAGTAGACATTAATCTAATTTCTGAGATTGCTACTATCCCTATCAAAGTCTGACTTCAAACTATTGAAACGGACATTTCTCCAGACTGCTGCCAATATCCGCCCTATTAACGAACATTTTGTTACTCCGAATACCAAAAGACTCACTCATCACAGTAAAGAAAATAAATAAATATTTATTATTTATTTTAAACCCCTGAGTCTGTTCGTTTTATTCCCGAAGTTCCGATAAAATAATTATCTATACATACTGGTGCCTTCTGATGTGAAGACATTGCCCCCATCTCTATAAATGAGCTTGGTACAGTAGAATGCGATTAATGTACATCACCAAGAGAGGGTCTTTTAGCAGTAGTCTTGGTTTTTCAAATTATCTTTTAAGCCATTCCTGTAAGGCGAGCTGACGCTTCTTTTTTGTTATCCAACCAGTTGTTCGTGGGCCGCTATTTCTATAGAAAATTCATGCGTTATTTTTTTAAATTTATTAGATAATTATTGCCGGTACAATCAACAGCTTCGTATGCTTTAAGTTCATTAGTGATGACACGTAATTACTTTACTAAATACTAATCACATTAAAAGCTGATTGCATTTCGTTTCGAGTCGCACAGTTTTACATGTAACCCGTCGAAATGGCGGCTTTGACGTGGCTTATGTCAAAAGTGCGCCGAAATGCCGGAACGAAAGGATTTATTTGTTGTGGGACAAGAAATAAAAGAAAAGTGAAAAGAATGAAAATAATGTCAAAGAGGGAGAAGGGCGTCATTTGAGACTGGGGTAGAGCGAAATTGTGTTGTGGGGCGGGCAGAAAAATCTGACAAAGTGAGAATGGAGAGACAAGCAAAATAGAAATATGGGAGGGGTGAAGGAGAGAGATAAAGGTTAGTTCTGTTGTGCGGTGGGCGAAAGAAATAATGAATAGAAGAAGTGTAACGATAGATAGAGGAGGAGGCCGGGGAAGAGAAAAGAGAAGGAAGACGCAGGGAACTGTTGATGATTGGAAGGGAAAATATATATGACAAAACCAAGGAGAAAGAAGAAAAACAGAAGAAAAGTATAAAGAATGGAAAGAGAAAACGTAAAATGAGATAGATAGACAGATAGATAGATAGAGAGAGAGAGAGAAATGGAGAAAGAGAGAGAGAGACAGAAAGTAACACAGAGACAGAGTGAGATAGAAAAAGTGGAATACACAGGGAGAGACAGAGAGAGAGAGAGACAGACAGACAGACAGAAAAAGAGAAAGAGAGAGATGAACAGAAACAGAAAGAGAGAGACAGAGAGAGACAAGAAGAGAGACAGAGAGAGAGAGAGAGAGAGAAAGAGAAAGACAGAGTGAGAGAGAAACAGAAAGAAAGAGACAGAGAGAGACAGAGATAATGCGAGAGAGACAGAAACAGGGAGACGCAAAGAGAGTCAGGAGGAAACGGAGAGAGAAAGAGAGAAACAGAAAAAGAGAGACAGAGAGACAGAATGAGAGAGACAGAGAGTGAGAGAGAGACAGACAGAGAGATACAGAGGAAGGGAGAGAGAGAGAAACAGAAAAAGAGAGACACACACAGAGACAGAAAGACACATTGACAGAGAGAGAGAGAGAGAGAGAGAGAGAGAGAGAGAGAGATAGAGACAGAAAATAAGAGAGAGAAAGAGAGACAGAGGTAGTGACCAACAGAGAGACGGAGAGGCAAAACTATTTAGATAGGTATAAATGAAGAGAGAGATAGATAATAACTGACTAAGCCAGCTAGGCTTGGCAGACAGAAAAATCGAGATATACAAATAGATGTCATTGAAATCTTGTTTTAATGGATACCCATCTTTAAGTAGACCTTCCGTTTTTATATTCAGACAGTATTTATTATTACCGGCCTGAATATTCGAGAAATCTTATTAAAGAAAACAAAAAAAGAAAAAAAAAAAGAAACAAAAAGTGCCATTCGGAAAGGTTCGAACCTGCGTCCACCTCGGTAATAGAAACCGACGCGTCCACATTTGAAAGAAATTTTTATTCCTTACACTTTAATTTTAGTGGATAACTATATTTGAGTAGACGCTCCGTATATTTTATGTTTATATTAAACAGTGTAGTTATTATCGTCTGCCGGCCTGAATATGGCGAGAAGCATTTCGCTTAAAGGTACTGTTCAACTTTGCTTGATAGGCAACGGGCTTTGTAGCTGAGTCGGTATGAGCACGTCAGATCACACAGCAGTTTTCCCTGGCAAGGGGGACGAAAGTTCAAATCTGAGGGCACAGACTTTTCTTTAATCAGATTTCTCGAATATTCAGGTTGGTAGATGGAAAAATATTCTGTTTACAAATAGATATATATGGAAAAATTGAAATAGATAAAAACAGACTCAGATAGATAGATAGATAGATAGATAGATAGATAGATAGACTAAGCTGGCAATCTCGAAAGTCAAATCGTGATAGTTTGATATGAAGAAACTGAGAAAGATAGGTAAGGACATATATATATATATATATATATATATATATATATATATATATATATATATGTATAGATAGATAGATAGATAGCTATGGATAGACTGAGATAGAGACAGATAGACTAAGCTAGCAATCTAGGTATATAGATAGGTAGAGCGCCAAATCGATAGACAGACAGAAAGATATATATGATGAAATTGAGATATATAGGTAAGAACAGAGGGATATATATATATATATATATATATATATATATATATATATATATATATATTAGGTTGGTGCAAAAATAATGACGTAAGAATGTCGTCTTTTGACGTTAAAAATATGTCAAAAAACGACATTATTACGTCATTAATTTTGCACCAACCTAATATATATATATATATATATATATATATATATATATATATATATATATATATATATATATAGATAGATAGATAGATAGATAGATAGATAGATATGGATAGACTGAGATAGGTAAGATATACATATATCAATAGAATGAATAGATAGATAGATAGATAGATAGATAGATAGATAGATATCAATAGAATGAGATAGATATATAGGTATATAAATAGATAGGTGTAAAAAGAGAAAGATAAAAATGAAAGTGTGGTGAAAAAGAAATAAATAAAACTCAGGAAGGGTGAGAATAAAAACGGATTCAACCATAATGTGTGTTGTCCCCAGAGTCAAATTTTAAGAACAGCCTTTTCGTTTGTTTGGCAAAGCAACATTTGCTTTTTTCCTTTTGCATGCACTGACCTTATTCACCATTGAATTATCGCAACGAAGAAAAACGATCCTTTATAAACATTTTGTTATAAAAATAATAAAAAAAGGAATAATAAAAATGTGTAAGAATTGAAATAAAAATTACCAGAGGCAAGATTACACGGGTTTTCTACGGCGAAAAAAACTGACAAATATCCGAGGACAAATCTAATAAAATAAATAAATAAATAAAAAACATTGCCTAGAAATGAAAATAAAAATTAGAAATATATTTTTTAATCTGCTTTTAAAGGAATTCTTACACGCAAAGATTTATAGGTGGTTCGTTTTTTGCTTTTTTTAAAGGTTTAGCTTTTTTCCTTTCAAATCCTGTACTTGTCAAATGTTTTCTCTTTTTGTCAGAATAGTCAAGAGAAATATTTCTTTTTTGAAAACAGGAATCACATCTTGATTGGTAACAATCCAATTCAGGCTCGTTTGTCGCAAGAATCCATTATCCTACGTTGTAAAAGAACGGTAAAAAATTTCTTTGGTGCCAAGAATCATTCCAAATATTTGTATATTGGTTGGCCTCTCTTCAAGATTAATATAAACTTTTTAATGCTATGGTTCTTCAGGGCGTAAGCAGTCATGGCTCTCCGCTTTTCTTTAATTTTATTATCTGCGAATTGCTATGCCTTCATGGGAATGATAATGATCTGGTTTCCTGTTGGTTTCCTCACGGTTTTGAATTCAGAGATCTGGAATTTGGCTGATGTTTGTAAATAATTAAAATTAGAAATAGCAGAGTTATTTGTTTTCCGCTAATTGATTACACAATATAAAGCCTTAGAGCCACTCAAAGTAGAGGGATACAGAATGAAGTTTTTATATGAAAGTAAGGGAAGGAGGTAGATTATGTGAATATATAGGAAGGATAACACTTCACTCTAGCCTTGAAGAAGTTAAAATTGGAAGGACTCGGGGATTATTCAATCGAAAATCTATTCCACAGAGTAGGGTATTTTGGGGGGGAAGCAGCTCTCCGACTAGAACTTCCTTCCAAACAATGGAATGTAAAGTGTAGATGCTTCAACCGTGTGCACGTGGTCTGGCGTATCATAGATGTAAATGTCTGAACTGGTAGTATTAAACAAAGGGGGGGTTCTGAATATTTCGCATGGGAATACCGATAGAAAAGCGAGAGGCTTGCGATGTTTCGTCTGTGAGAAAGATTACTTTACTTTCTTCAGCAGGTGATGATGGTATTAGGTTGGTGCAAAAATAATGACGTAATAATGTCGTTCTTTGACGTTAAAAATACGTCAAAAAACGACATTATTACGTCATTATTTCTGCACCAACCTAATAAAATATTGTGCTGGATCAAGTGGGATGATCTTTGGATAATAGGCGTTCTTAAACAAGTTTTTTTTTTTTTTTTTTTTTGCTTGTGATCTGATATCGTGCATTGTTAACAGAATAATAAAGATGACCACTATTTACATTATTCGGACTATTGTCCTCATCTTTGTCGCCATATTTATTACAACGTTTCAGCCGTTGTACGCTCCGGCCTTCTTCAGGTTGGAATGTTGAACCGAACCCTTTATTTCGCTCACTGGGGTATTGTTCTAGTTCCGCGTGCCATGTCTAATGGATGTCAGTTATCAGTTATCTCTTGTTAATTCCCCTCTGAAAGTTCTCCGCTGATTTAACCGGGTATTGAACTAGATCTAACCAACGTGCCATGTGTCCTTGATGACATCTGTGTATGAATTTTTGGATATTATAAAACTAATGTCTTCAGCAACAATTTTTTACCAGTCCTCATATTGGAGAGGGGAATTAACAGGAGATAACTGACAACTAACATCCATTAAATCCAGTGAGCGAAATAAAGGCTTCAGTTCGAAATTCCAACCACTTGAAGAAGGCCGGAGCGTAGAACGGCTTAAACGTTGTAATAAATATGACGACAAAGATGAGGACAATAGTTCGAATAATGTAAATAATGTACATAATACTTCATCTCAGAAATATAGACAGATACTGAAAGGCCGAAACGTTGTAAAAAATATGGTGACAAAGATGAGGACAATAGTCTGAATAATGTAAATAGTGTACATAATACCTCATCTCAGAAATATAGACAGATACTGAAGATTACGTTGTAATAAATATGGCGACAAAGATGAGGATAAAAGCCCGAATAATGTAAATAGTGTACATAATACCTCATCTCAGAAATATAGACAGATAATAAAGATGACCACCTTAATGAAGGTAACCACCTTAGCTCCCAACAGATTGGCTCCCGTGGTTTTCGGATTCATGAATTTTTTAATTATGTGGATACACCATTTCAGCCGATCGTTTCTACAGCCTCCCACATGCACATATATAACTTTATTAATAATGTCCTGCTATTTACCCACAGCTGGAGAGAGAAGAAGAGGATTCACACCTTTCTCAAGGGTATTAGCACTTAAGTGAATGTAATGGATTCGACTGGAATTCGAACTCGGTTATCCGATTCCTCAATCCGAGCCTCTATGCATTACGCCACCGTACCTTTTTTGCACCACCGTGCCTCCTACCCTATTTACGATATTTAAAGTCAGAAAATACTTTTAGGTTGTAAGAGTTTTTTTTTCTAAAGATTTAGTGATACAAGTCTTACTGCTTAACCCATAGCTGGGGGAGAATATGTGGAATCATATCTTTCCCATATTTGCGTGTAAGTGAACATAAAAAACCTGACTGGAATTCGAACTCTGCTCTCCGGTTAACAATTTAGAGAAAGGAGGTCATTGGTTTGTCAAGGCTTTTAAAGTTGAGAAAGTTTATGAATATTCATTAGATGGTTGAAAGGTCAGTCAGAACATGTGGAGGATACAAAGTGTATTTTGACTGACCTTTCAACAATGACTTGAATAGGTCAGGAATAAAGTTTTCATGTAAACACCAACGTTTGTGTGGTGCTGTTATATAAATTGTCAGTTCCCAGAGGAAAATATGTCTGGATGGCGAATCCTTCTTATATTTTGTACACGAAAGAAAGATATGTTTTTTTGCAATTGACTGCATTTGTATTCTTGTAAAATGACAGGGACTTAAATTGTCACAAATATACGCAGCAAAGTAAATAAAGAAAGTGACATTAAAGCAAGATAAGGCGCTTATTTATTCTGTTATTACACTGTGTTTCTCATTTATTATACATAGAAAGATAATGATCAGGAAATTATTAGTTATTTCAGTGACGATAAAATATTACATGACTCTTTAATAACAAGGTTCACAATCTATCAATAAATTATCGATAAAGCTCCAAGCACAATCATGGAATCTTATAATTTTTCACGTTTATTTCGAAATCTATCGTAGTTTAACCCTTAAACGGCGGCCATAATCATTGCTGTTTCATTTGGGATTCACAGATATCATTAATTGTTTAAATAAACTTTTTTCCCAACACTAGAATTCTTGAGGAACAATGATTTCCTGGAGTATTTGCCTGCAAATAGCCCTGAACGTACAAAACAGAAGTTTGGTTTGGTTTGGTTTGTTCTACGGCATAGCAACTTCACTGGGTTGACAATGCCGACAAGATTTTTTATTGCTCGTAATATTTTTTTTTATCTATCTATCTATCTATTGGTTTGTTTTGTTTTGTTTTACAGCATATCAACCTCAATGGCTTATTTAATGCCGACAAAATTTTTATTGCTGATAATATTTTTTTACAAAAATGTATTCCTGGTAATATTTTTTCCTTCAAAAATGTATTGTTTGTAAAATTAAAAAAAAATGTAATGTCGGTTATAATGTTTGGTTTGGTTTGGTTTGTTTTACGGCATATCAATCTCTATGAGTTATTTAATGCCGGCAAGGTTTTTATTGCTGGTAATATTTTTTTTTCAAAAATATATTGTTGGTAATATTTTTTTCAAAAATGTGTTGCTGGTAATACTTTTTTTTTCCAAAAGTGTATTGCAGGTAAATTGCTGGTAATATTTTTCCTTTTCTCAAAAGTGTATGGCTGCTAATAATTTTTTCTTCAAAACATTTATTGCTGGTATTAAAACCTGTTATTACAGTTGCATAGTGTATTGACACCAGTTTGGTCGTTAAGTATTTGCCCATAGTTGGAACCCTAGCAGGTGCTATTACTCCTGGTCAGGGTGGACCTGGGAACACCAGCAGTTAAGAGGTGGGTCCCTGCTCCTCAAAACCTCCTGATCAGAGGCCTTGCTGCCGGACGTAGTTTATCGTCTAACCCAAGACGCGGATGTAGTTTATCGTCATACCCAGGAAACAAGTGTACTGTCAGGATGCTAATAGAGATAAAATATATGATAGCAGTTTGGCGTTAAGAATACACAACTCCATTGTGTATGGAAGGCTATAAAGCGTATCTTTATGTTAAAAATAACAAATATAGAAAAAAAAAACATCATTTTAAATAAAATTAAATGCATCCTATGCACGACAGTAAAGCCACTAAGACACAAGGGGTGAATGAATGCAAAGAGTTAGAAAACAGAAATATTACCAACAAGCGAGAAAAACTGAACTGTTATCATGAAGACTGTAGATAGCGATTGACTTTGCATTTAATTTTTCGAAGATCAAAATTGCCTGGAAAGCTTAGAACCGGAAGAATGTTCCACAAGCGAAAATTGCGAGAAAAGAAACTGTTAGCATAGAAGTTACAGTTACATCTAGCCAATTCAACTGTAAATTGATGGGACCTAACTGCCAATCTAGTAATACGCTTAAATTCATAAAGTATAGTTACCCCAGCGAAGACCGCAACCGAACAATTGCCATGAAAGTATGTATAGAAAGGGCGCAGGGAAGCAACTTTACGGCGGTGGGAAAGTGACTGAAACCGAGATGTCAGGTTAGAACTACTAATATTGCTGACTATTCTTTGGATATCGTTATGAATCTCTAAATATAAATCAGAAGGACAGAACTATATGTGGCAGCAATATTCAAGTCATGGTAGATTTATAGATAAGTAAGGTAGATTCTTCAGAGAAAAAAAATTTCTCGCACGACACTGTCAACAACTTAAAAAGATTTAAAATTTTCACTTAAAAAAAAATTATGTAATATGAGCATATTTATTTTGGCTTCCATAGGGGGATCATTATTAATCATTAAGACTGTATTTAAATTTTTTACAGATTAAAGTTAACTGGAAAATACGAAGCCGGAAGGGAGTTCCACAAGCGAGAAGTGCGAGAATAGAAACCGGTAGCATAGAATTTACAGTTACATCTAAGAGTGCAAAACCCATAGCGAAGATCACATCCAAACAATTACCATGAAAGTATTTATAGAAAAGGCAAAGGAAGCCAACCTTACGACGATGTTAAATGTCGGAAGCCGATATGCCAGATCGGGGCCAATAATATTGTTTATTATTCTTTGGAATTTGTCAAGGAACTCTAGATAAATAATAGGAACAGCGAACCATAGGTGGCAGCAATATTCAAGGCATGGGCGAATGGTAAACTTATAAACTTAAAGATAAGCTTTATTCCACTTTATCAATACACGTGGGGAAAAATCAACTGCTTATATCTACAGTCGACTGTTCCATTTCTCAATAGGAGTGGAAGAGAGAGCTCAATTACTTCTGAATAATGATATTATGCAGGGGTGACAAAACGTTATATGCAAGTTATGAATTGTATAAAGAGTTGCGTCTTTAATGTTAAAAGTCCAATTATGATGTTGTTTAGATTCTACTCAATATTATCAACTTAGATATATAGTGATAGAGAAAACTATTGTGTTTGGTTGGAAAAAATTTTACTAAATTAACAAAACAGACTAATTTGACTGTCAGTAGTTTATTTGCAACTATTTATTTTGATAATTTTACATTATTATACCTTGTAAAACTAATGTAAAAAATAAAAAAGATTTTAGAACAAATTCGTCAATTTCTTAAAGTAAAAACATAAAAAAAACATTTTATGTTAAAAATAAAAGATATATTGACAAAAAATAATAAGAACCTCCTAAAATTTATTGCACAAATGCTCCTTTCTTTTCAATAACTCTTAGCAGCCTATTGTCAACATCTGATGTTAGATTTGCAATTTTAGCGGCTGGTAAGTTGTTTGCAGCAACTTTAACTGCCTCCCAGAGGTCACACTTGCTGTTGAATTGCCTTCCATCAGAATAAACATCTCTCTTGAGGATGCTCCACAGGTTCTCAATGGGATTCAAGTCACAGCTATTTGAAGGCCAGTCCATAAGAGAATCTTGAACAAATCCCTTTTCTTTCAACCAGGATTTAGTAAACTTTGATGCATGACTTGGTGCGTAGTCTTGCATAAAGATCATAGATCTACGCTTGGCTAAAGACTGGTTATCAATCCATTCAAAGAAATATTGCTCTAGAAAATCACAGTAACTTTTGGAATTCATTTTAACCCCGTCTTTCAGTTTAAATGGACCCACGAGCTCATTACCAATAATCCCAGCCCATATCATGATCCACCGCCTCCTTGTTGACGTTTAAAAAAATTCTTGAGTCATGTTCCTTGCAAACCCATCCTCGCGCCCATCCATCGGGCCCATCGAGAGTGATCCTTGATTCGTCTGTAAAAAGCACTTTACTGAAATCAGTTTTCATGTATTTTTTGCCCACTGCAATCTTTTTTTCTTATGTTTTTTTTTTGTTAAAATGGGTTTCTTTATTTGATTTTTTTACATCAGCAAACTTCCTTAATGCTTTACACCTTGTTTCCCTTGACACCATAGGAGCTCCATCAGCCTTAAATAGGAACGCACTTGACGCATTTGGGTTTCTTAATTATTCTATTTGGATATGTGATACATCTCGCTTTGTTAAATTCCTGAATTCAGCCTGAAACTTTTTTTTCCTTGGTTGAATTTCCATTTGAAATATTTTCTTGATTGTTCGATAATCCCTTTTCAAATCCTTAGAAATTTGAAGCGAATACTTTCCTTTGATAATTTCTTTGGTTATATAGTTCTTTTCCTTCATTATTAGTTCTTTTTTACGAGCCATAATACTAAATTCTAGTTCTTGCAAATAATCTCTTGACACTGCAAATTGCTATAATTACTGAAAAAATACTAAATATCAATCTGAAATTGAAAATTGGGACTTAATTGCTTTCATGCTTACTCACTATACATAATAGTACAAATTATTTCATTGGATAACACATATCTATGAATTTTACATAAAATATTTGACCATACTTCTTTTGCATATTATCTCTAGACGGAGTTTAGATATGTAAAGTAGATTCTAAAGAGAAAATTGTCTAGTATGGTACAATGAACCAATTTTCTTAGCTATGGATTCAATATAGTCTTTCCATTTCATGTCGGCCGAGAATGTTGACCCCGGAAGGCACAACGAGTGATTCTTCTGGAGGTTAGTATCAGCGATGCTGATGGAAGTTAAAAATGGATCTCTTAGCTGTTGAATGAATGTTCTGTTTTCTTTTTTTGTTTTTTGTTTTTTGTTCTTTTTACGCGAGACAAATTTGATTTAAACGATTTGAATTATGAATGAATGACGCCGGTATATCTGGAGAAAATATTTAATGATCAATTGGCCATATCTGCTAATCGCCACTGAAACATCAACTGACGACACCAGCCGTTTAAGGGTTAATAATAAAAGAAAATGGCGGTTCATCGTTTTTTTTTTAAATCATTTCACTCAAGCAAGGTGATAATACCACTAGAACGCAGGGGGTTATAGGGGAGTGAAAGTGAAAGTGAAAGTGAAAGTAAAAGAGAATGAGAAAACAGAGAATGAGGAGGATTGAGGAAAGGACAAAAAGAAACAGAGTTATGTGGTGTGAGTAACCATGATCAAATGCAAAATAAATAGAACCGTACAACAAACAGATTTCTTTCCTTTTTTGGAATTGTTGGGCGAAGTGACTAAGCAACCCATTTTTGTCTTCGTTTGTTGATCGAAACTTTTCTTTGGTTTTTCGTGTGTATTTTTAGCATTATGCATATTTTTTTTTGTTTAGAACGGTTTGTTTGAACATGTGTTGTTGTGGGAACCCCACCAGCATGGCGGCATCTCTACAGCATCTGGAAAAATCCCCTCCTGCAACTCCTTCCGCATGGATGGCTGATAGACCAAAGAAAGGATCGGACTACTATGAGGCCCAAAGAGATGTTTCTAAAGACTTCATTTCGGGGAATGTGTTGATCACCAGTCCCGTTGTCTTTGAAACAGTGTCCTGGAGGAAATCTCCCCGCTGACCACGGAAATTATGCCCAGAAGATTGATCATCGTCACAGGGAGATAATTGAGGATGCACCTAACAAGAATACTGACAGGAAGATCCAACGCTATGTGGGACTTACTGCAGGCCCTAGGCAGAAGTATCCTCACCACGAAATTGGGGAGGTTCCAGACGGAGATTTAGGCACTCAGAAGACAAAAACCACGCTTCACGGTGTGCCTTTGGTTATGATAGAGTACCATTTGGGGGTCTTCTTTGCCCAGTACAGACGAGTTGGTGAAGGGCTTAGAGTGAAGTGCAAGGCAGGCATTGCCTTCGGGGAAGTCTGACTTCACGTGACATTAAACCGCAAGTGCTTCATGGAAGTCCCCAATATTTTGACGTGTCGGTGACATATCTTGATTACAGTGGAAGGACGTCGACCACACTGCTAGTCCGGTGGCACCCCGGAACACGTATCAAAAGCGTGCGGTAGTAAGAACCCGGTGTCGCCACTCCAGAAGCCTGCAAAATCACAGGAACCAGTGAAATTGAAGGAAGCATTGGAGACGGATAATTCCGAACAAGCTCCATTTGACTTAGTGAGTGGCTGAAAGTGTTCAGGAGGAAACAGAAGGCGGTGACCCTTCCACCCCAGCAGGCCAAATCAGGAGCTCGGACGATCGTAGCCTAGTCAATATTATCGACAAGTTTGGTCACGTTGATAGATATTGTGCCGATCATCCGAGACGGGAAATGTGGACGTGGGCTCTTAGGTGGCCGTCTACCCGGGTAGCCAGCTACCTCGATAGAACGTTTGTGAGAAGGTTCAATCTAGATTTGCTAGATTGTCCTACGTTCCACCGCTTAGACTATTCGTACCACAGTCTCGTCTGTGTCCGTATTTTGTTAGTTACTAGATCCAGAATGGCTGAGCACTGGAAGTTCAATCAATCTTTACAGAACAGGCGGGGCTTTCGGCATCAGCTAACTAGATTAGTGGTTACTATTGGGGGCGTTTATTAGGAATAAGTAATGGGAGAAGCTTAAGGATAGTGCTAGGTCTTTTACCACTGAATATAGCCAAAGACTGGCACTAGATAAGGCTAAGAAGGTGAAGGATAGTCTGTCCAGGGGGGTGGCTGGGTGGAATTCGCTAGAGATAGGTTTAACCAGGGTTAATGGGCGCAGAATTCTGCAAGGAAAAGATCCGTCGAGGTCCGGTCGTTACATCCGGGAGATCGATATCCCGGAGGGGCGTATTCTGAGGTCAACCAAAGAAAAGGAAGAGGTGTTTCGGCGGCATTTCGAGAGCTATTTTTACCAGGGAGCCTGGTTTTTGTGGTGACGAGTTTCGCAAATATTTGGATGACTTTCCTTGGCTTGTGCCGACCGAAGAGTCTAGCTGCGAGAATGATATATATATATATATATATATATATATATATATATATATATATTTCTCGTTCGAATACATCTTTCAAATCTATAAATCAACCATCCGTCCTTGCATGGAATGTTGCTGTCATATATGGTCTGGATACAGGTCCGATTCCTGTCGGAGGACGCATATTTTCTATGAAAAATTCTCGGACATTCAGGCCGGTAAATGTTGTTAATACTGTTTATTATAAAACAGAGCATTTACTTAAATATTTGTATCTATAAAAGAAGAACGTATAAACATAAAAATGTTTTAAAATAATTGTCGAACTTTGTCCATTTCATAAATATATATATGTGCGTGTGTAATTTATTTTTAACAGAAGTTTTTTTATCACTTTTAAATTATGAGCATACTAGCGATGAAATATGAACTCATTTTCACTGTTCGACCGTCCATTTCTCCGTCAGTCAAAGCTGAGTCTTTGTTGTTTTAGAATAAAGCGGACGATCAGTTTGATTATTGACCTGAACTGTCGACTGTCAGCTGTTTCTTTTTTTCCTTTTCGGTACTCGTATGAAAAGGACTTTTTCTTTGTCATTAAAAATAATATCGGGTTATCGAATTTCGATTTCATTCATCTTTCTCCTTTCCTGCACATCTCTTTCTTTCTTTCTTTGTCATTTTTCCTTGAATTATTGTGTTCTTCTATGGAAGCCTCGAGGCCAGAAGTAAGACCAGTCAGAGCCGACCAGAATCCGTTGGATGCACGGACAAATACTGCGTCTCAAAGACGTGCCTCTCGAAAGGAGCAAGACAGATGTCGGTTCATCCCCGTCAATAGACAGGACGTGATTTTAGACAAATCTCGCGATGTTTGGTTTATCCATTGTCATTCAGATTGGAAAATGCTGAGAGAAGATTGAGATCCTAACGAACTGACGAAGTGGCATTGAAAGGAAACTGAAAATGAACGAGGTCGATGTAGGAGGCAGAGGAAAACGAGACAATCGCGTATGAAGAGGGAAGGAAAGGAATCAATAAAAGAAGCTGATAAAGAGAGCGAACGAAATGGATGAAAATGAAAGAAAGATGAAAGATAAAAAGGACGGGATCTAGAAGAATTAAACCAAGATCTGGCATGCCTAGTGACCGAAACAGTTGCGTCTGTGCTAATAACGCCTTTGTTCGGGTCTCGTTACGCAAAGAAAAGAATACTAAGAATTAGGGG
The DNA here is from genome assembly GCA_963932145.1 of Acanthosepion lycidas. Taxonomy (NCBI): domain Eukaryota; kingdom Metazoa; phylum Mollusca; class Cephalopoda; order Sepiida; family Sepiidae; genus Acanthosepion; species Acanthosepion lycidas. The sequence goes on from OZ010604.1 coordinate 67,483,505, forward strand.
GATGATTTCCGAACCAGGGAAGTTTCCCACGCTTGGAAAGATGACGCAACACATTTTTTGAGATAAAATTTAACAGGAATAAAATAAGAGAAATTTTTAGTGAAAAATTAATTAGAAGAAACAAAAAACTTTTCCAATGTTTTTCAACTGTTAAGAAAAGAGCGTGATTGAAGAAAAACAAATCTTCCGTTAGTTGATTAACCAATCAACTAACCGAAAATTTCAAGATGAAAAATGAAACCATCATATTAAACACGCCTTCACGCTGGCGGTGTTTCATTCATTTTGACGCGTTCATAAGCAGTACAGCCGTTTTTTTCATTATTGGTTAATATGACTAAGTGTTTTTTCCAGCCTGTGCCTGGCTTCTTCCTACAATCCAAGTCGAGATTCCCAACCTCCCATTTTGTTTTGTCCTGCGCTTTTCATTTCGACTGGGTCAGTTCTTTTAAATATTTCAATGCACATAATTGTTTTTTTTTTTCATCCTTCCTTCTTTCGAGAAAGTGAGAGAGCCACTTGTTATTTTTCGGAAGACAGAATATAGTGGCAACTCTTAATTTTGATGGGTGGACGGGTTTTACTAAGATTTCTTTTTTCAGTTTCTTTCCAGCTGTAATCTTCAGTAGTAATTGAAATCTCTCTTCCACCCCTGTTGAGAAATGGAACAGTCGACTGTGGATATAAGCAGTTGTTTTTTCCCACATGAACTGATAAATTGGAATAAAGCTTATCGTTAAGTTTAATCGGCCTTTCTGTTTTCACTACAGTTTTCTCTTTCAGACGGCTGACACGAGTTTGAAAAAAAGGGTTATGGTGACAAGACTTTAGGACCACATTGTAGTTTACATTTCTCTTCTTTAACCTGCACTATGTAACCACTGATGGGTACGAGGTTTGTCTACATCAGTTTGTTTGGTACAGGCAGAGTATTGACCAGGAAGAGGTTTATCTTGCCATCGTTTCTGCTTATGGTCCATTGCATTTGTTTTTATCTGCTTTTTTAAAGTTCTGAGCTACTACAGTTGGTGTATTATACAGGGTGGTCTGAAAGTTTTGTCACCCCTACATATCATTATTCAGAAGTAATCGAGCTCTCTCTTCCATCCGTGTTGAAAAATGGAATAGTCGACTTTAGATAAAAGTAGTTGATTTTTCCTCACATGTATTGATAAAGTGGAATAAAGGTTATCTTTAAGTTTATTCAGGCTTTCTGTTTTCCCTACAGGTGGCAAGGTCTCACCAATTAACAGTTGAATTGGCCAGATATATAACTTCTATTCTAGCAATTTCTTTTCTTGCAATTCTCGCTTGTGGAACTCTCTGCTGGGTCCATGCTTTCCAGCCAACTTTGATCTTCAAAAATTTAAATACAATGTCTATCGTATGAATTTAAATACAATGTCAATGTCCATTACATTTACTAACGTGTTAATACCCTTGGGAAAGGTATGAATCCTTTTCTTCTTCCTCCAACTATGGGTAAATAGCAGAACAGGCCAGGTTTTATAGCCTTGGATGGCAGCTGGTCTACCGCAGAAAGAAATGGCAACCTACTGTGGGAAAAAATCTGCCTCATCAACCATGTATCGAAAGATACATGATCACCTACATGTGTATCATGCATGACACACAACTTGCTAGATTGGTAGTGTAGTATCCAGAAGTAATTGAAATCCCTCTTCCACCCCTGTTGAGAAATAGAACAGTCGACTGTAGATATCAGCAGTTGTTTTTTTCCCACATGTATTGATAAAGTAGGATAAAGCTCATCTTTAAGTTTATTTGGGCTTTCTCTTTTCCCTACATGGGTCATGGCTGAGAACTACTGATTTTCCCCGTATATTTTTTTTTTTTGCTTTACTTATGGAAAATGAAGACTAAAAAGCCTTTACCTCTCTCCCCACCAACCGGATAAACTTTCTTTTTTTATATACAACGTTTTCTAATGCCCATAATTGTTTTTTTCATCCTTCCTCCTTCTTACGAGAGAGTGAGAGAGCCTCTAGATTTTTTTCGGAAGACAGAATATAGTGGCAACTCTTAATTTTGATGGGTGAACTGGTTTTACTAAGCTTTCTTTTTTCAGTTTCTTTCCAGCTGTAATATTCAGTAGTAATTGAAATCTCTCTTCCACCCCTGTTGAGAAATGGAACAGTCGACTGTAGATATAAGCAGTTGTTTTTTTTTCCCACATGTATTGATAAAGTGGAATAAAGCTTATTTTAAAGTTTATTCGGGCTTTCTCTTTTCACTACATGGGCCATGGCTGGAAACCACTGATTTTTTCCCTTTATTTTTATTTTGCTTTTCTTATGGAAAATGAAGACTAAAAAAGCTTTTACCCCTCCTCCCAACCAGATAAACTTTCTTTTCTATATGCAACGTTTTCATTGGTCCAAAGAAAATTTAACATAGGCTCGCGAATTTGTTTTATCTTTTTCGCCGGTTAATCTCTTTGAAAGTTTTTTTTTTTATTTTTTATCATTTTTCAAATTATTTTTTTAATATATCATTGATTTATACCAGTGATTCCCAACGTGGGTTTCATTCTCTACCGGTCAGACATTATAATATTTTGGTAGGCATGATAAGATTAACCTATACCAGTGTACCGCGGTCTTCTAAAAACTTGCACATCACCGCAGACAATTGTCCCCTGGGGTATCATTACCAACGAAATATTATACTCCTATCTGGATATCCCTAAAAAACAACAGTCTAAACCAATAATTCCAAACGTGGGGCGCATGACCCACCGGTGGGGCATGGTCATATTTTGCTGAGGCATGCTTAAGATGTGCACCCTTTGGTTTACTATACCAACAGAATAAGAGAGCAATTAGAGAATGACTTATTAATAGTGAATTGTTTTCTAGTGAGTCTGAGTGAGAGTGTTAATATCAATGCATGGTAATACATACGATGCATATACCGTTATGCATACATAAAAATATTTCGTGTCTATGTATATACAATTGTAATTGGCATACGTGTAAGAATTAAATATTATAGAGGGGCCAAAATTGAAATCACTTTTCCACCCCTGTTGGGAAATGGAACAGTCGACTGTAGATATAAAGAGTTGATTTTTTTTCCACATGTATCGATAAAGTGTAATAAAGCTTATTTTTAAGTTTATTCCGGCTTTCTGCTTTCAGTACACCGGGGCCATTGCCCCACATCATTTCATAATATTGATAGAAATTTTATAAAATTGTACATATTAAAATTTTAAGTCATGGGGTGTTTTTCAGTAAGGGGTCTGTGTGTGTGTGAGGTATTTTGGTGTATGTAGGAGCGAATGGTGACAGTCAGATTCATATGGTGAATGAATAAATTGTAACGAATGAATAGGTCGTGAATCTAATTAGCTAGGTATAAGATAGTTAATGTCGACAAGCCTTGGCCCATCTTCCCCTTTTTCTTGTGCCACAATTACTGTATTCAATCAGTAATAAATCGTAGACAAGCAACGGCTGTACAAAAATTTAATTTTTTTTTTTGTAAATTTATGTTTGTATACTTGAAAAAATTGTTTAAAAACGTGTTTTAAACAAACATTATCAAACAGTATGACTTTTTCGTTATCTCTTATTAAGTTGCGCGTTTGTCCTAACTGATAATAATAATAATAATAATAATAATAATAATAATAATAATAATAATAATAATAATATGTGTTACATAAGGACATCAAAAATTCCAGTTGTAGTTGGAGCCCTCGGATTGATTGAAAAGGTTCCGATAGACTCATTGAAGAGATTCCTGGTAACCCATGCCTTAAAGAGATATACAAAATTGCACCCACAAATCTATCTCACACAATACGAAGAGCTTTATTCATGCAAAATCTACACGATCATAATTTTTTATCAGTGGAAGATGTAATGAAGCCATTTCTGAACTTAGGTCGCTGGTTGGGGACCATAAGGAAATGTACATACAAAAGAAACTTAAAATAATAATAATAATAATAATAATAATTGCTACATCAGTAATTCCAGTTGTATTAGGTTGGTTGCAAAAATAATGTCGGTTTTTGACGTGAAAAATACATCAAAAACCGACATTATTTTTGCACCAACCTAATAGTTGGAGCCCTCGGATTGATTGGGGAAGCTTTTGATAGACTCACTGAAGGGATTCCTGATTTCTCAAGCCTTAAAGAAATACAACAAATTATACTCACAACTACTGCCCACAGCTTACGAAGGGGTATATCTTTGTAAAATATGTGTGATCTTAGTGTTTTTTTCCCTTCAAAATAAAAAAAAAATGTCATGATGCCATTTCTGAACTTAGGTCTCTGGTTGGTACCCGGAAAGAAATGAGTATGCACCATAAAATCAAAGGAATAATAATAATAATAATAATAATAATAATAATAATAATAATAATAATAATAGACACTGAGAGAACAATCAAAGCCAACCACCCTGACATTGTTATTAGAGACCGCAAACAAAAAAGTGCCTCCTTATTGACATGGCAGTCCCTGCGGACTTCACTGTATCTTTGAAGATCTTCAAAAAACTATCAAAATACAAGGACCTTGAAATCGAAATCTCAAAAATGTGGCACATGGGAATTCTTTTTTCAAGTAGTTATAAGATGCTTAAATAACTTAAAAGGTCCTTTTTCTCAATGTCCTCTGCTAATATGGAGGGGGGGTTTAATATGCATAAAGCCACTAAAAGCTGTAGTAAATGTTTCTATATACAACATATGAAAAGCAGGTGATATACCCTGCCATTATCAACAATCAGCGGAGGCAAAAGAGTTTTGGTGGTTAAGGTGGTACTGCCACCCCTGGTGCCAACAGCAGCTTTTGCCACCGGACAGGGTATTGTTTTTCGTTTGTCAGTCTCTGCGATTTTTATGCAACTGCAGATTTTACAACGTTGTATTCAATAAATGGGTTTGCGTTTGATCGTTAAACAAAGCACAACACGCCCGTAGAATATAAAATATAATAATAAGAAAACTCCATCAATATAAATTCATTATGTCATTTACTGTTAAGTAGTGACAAATAAGATGAAGGAAAGCTATTGACAACACTTTATGAAATACTATTATATCTAACACTACTACTAGGTGGAAAGGTAAATGAACAAATATGGAAGAGAAACTAAACAATATTTAATAATGACAATTCTTTATCAAATAAATTAATAAAACTTAAAACTATTACGTCTTTAATACTTTTAGGTGCAAACAGGCAACAGAAATAATTTTAAATAGAAATTACTCGCGAATGGATAATGAAAATGAACCTCCATTCGTTTCAGAAAATGAAATGGTTTTTTTAATGGGCGCTCAAGGAAAACGTTTAAATACAAACTGTGATCTTCTGATGTACATGAAAAAAAAATCAAACTGAATTTCATCGTCACCCTTATCGCTTGCACGACAGAGGAAAATAACTCATCTTTTATGGGTAAGGATAAGTATCCCGTTGGTGCTTCGAGGGGAGAATGTATTTGTATTCGTCTCCTCCTGCAGACGTCTTCTACTGTTTTTGTTGCAGTCGTAGAAAATTATTGGAAAAACAAATTATTCAAAGATTATCTGTTTGAAGTAATTTCTTCCTTTTTAACGATTTCCTCAATGTCTTCTTATTTTCTCTTTAATAACATGATATTAATATCAATCAGACACATTAAAACACGGACGCACACATATACGGAGACACACGTTCATATACTGACACGGTCACATACATGCAAATACAGATACACGCAAATAAAATCTCCGCCGATATTTTAGTCGTCGGGTTGAAGTCTGCTGACATTTGTTCATTATAAACTGGTTTGCGCCAGATAAAAATGGAAGAATTATCATATGAATGATCAGAATGACATTGGTCAGGAAATAAATTTAAAAAATATCTCTTTAATCTGCGGACATATTTTGTTCGTTTAGTTTCGTTGATAAGGAAGCAAAAAAAAAATGTTTCGCTTCGACATTTTTATTTATTTTTATTTTTTTAATTTCCTTTCTTCGTTTTTCGCTAAATCTTTTAAAACCCGTTCCATTTCTTAATTTACGTTTACTTAAACTTCCCTCCAATTTCTTATCCTAATTTGCTGTCGTCTGCCTTTCACGATGTTTCCTTTTTATTTGAAATTTTTGCATCATTTAAATTTGCAGTTAAATTATTTCCTTGTTTTTTTGTGGGAGACTTTCAAATTAAATATTATTAAATATTTAAAGATGGTCAACTATGGACATCTTTATTTTTATTTCGAGTTTACCGGTACTTTGAAAAAAATGACGGTTAAGTTCAACCTACCTTTTCTCGATGTAGGGAATAACGGAATAAAAGGAAACATTAGATCTCTTTGCTTATCACAAACTGGCCTTTTAATTTTACTGAACAAAGTTAGATAAATGCTAGAATAAATTATGTATCGAGTCCGTGTGAAGTTACTAGGTACATGTCGACCTTGTTAGTTTTAAAGTTATATGTTTTAATCATTTCATCCCAAGTAAGGTGATAATGCCACTAAAACGCAAGGGCGTGAAAGCGAATGGGAAGAATTTAGGGAAAGGATTTGATATATTACTTTGTTTACTGCGGTTTATCAACCTTTTCAGTTTAATTTAAATCTTAAATTTTAAATTTAAAGCGAGAAATAATTTTTTAGACTGTAAAAATCTTTTTTGGAGATAACAATGATTTAGTGATATAATTCTTACTAATTAACCCATAGCTGGAGAAGAAGTAGTGGATTCATACCTTTTCCAAGGGTAAAGTTAGTGTAAGCGAATATAACGAACCCAAGTTCAAATGGAACCCTACTTCCGATTAGCAATTCCGATACATAAGCCATTACACCACCCGCATATCCAAGCTTACCGCACCCGCATATCCAAGCTTATATCTCTTGAAATTCTCATACATCAAGGTACTGACCAAGCTCGACATTGCTTAACTTCGGCGATCTTACAGGAAGCTGTGTTTCAACGTTATATATCTGTCAATCTATCTATCTATCTATCTATCTATCTATATATATATATATATATATATATATATATATATATATATATATATATATGTGTGTGTGTGTGTGTGTGTGTGTAGAGAGATAGAGAAAGAGAGAGAGGCTGAGAGAGATAGGAAGTATAGTAGTAATAACATAAATAAAATATGGGAAATATGCTTTTTTTCCCTCTGTCTCTATATCTATCTATCTACATGTCTGTTCGAATCTATCTTTCAGTCGATCTATCTCAGTCTTATCTATCTATCTATCTATCTATCTATCTATCTATCTATCTCTCTCTCTCTCTCTCTCTCTGTATATATATATATATATATATATATATATATATATATATATATATATATATAAAACATATATATTCAACGTAATCCCTTAGAAGAAGGGACAGGAAACTTAATCCGAAACAGGAAACAAGGGATAACCTTTACACCTATTCAAAAGATAGTAAAGGTGTGTGAACCGGGCGATAGTTGGCTTAAAATTAAAAGATCTTACCGAATTCAGTTATTTTTAATACAATTTTCACTATATATAACAAACACTACTTGATACAAATGTGAGTGTGTGGGGGTATATATACATAAGAGAGAGAGAGACAGACAGACAGACAGACAGAGAAAGAGAGAAATAAAGGGAATTAAACACCCATCTCAGTTTTTCGCATTGTATAATGTGTAACCATGAGAAGGTATGGACTGGGCAGATCCCGCACAGATATGAAAGTTTATAAAGTTTTAAGCAACCTTGGTCGTTTGTGCGATGATTACTTAAAAAAAATATTCATTAAATGCGACGATTTAAAGAACTTTGGTTTACTTTACGAATTGAGGGATTTATCTAATTTAAGGAATTATCGGATTAAATGAACAGACTTTCCCCAATTAGATCTTTAAATCAAGGATTTATTGTACCATTTTTACTTGTCTATAATACTTGAGTATAATAAAACACTATCTTTCTGGAGCATAAAAGAGGAAATAATTTACATCCTTGTGTGTAATACGACCCAATAGTACAGTCAATCCTACGTAAATTATTTGGAAACGTTGTACGAGAAAGCCTCTATCTCATACATATATTTCACTAAAATATTTAATTTTTCGTACATATATTTCACTAAAATATTTAATTTTTCGTACATATATTTCATTAAAATATTGAATTTTTCGTACATATATTTCAGTAAAATATTTAATTTTTCGTACATATATTTCACTAAAATATTCATATTTCGTACATATATTTCACTAAAATATTTAATTTTTCTTACATATATTTCACTAAAATATTTAATTTTTCTTACATATATTTCACTAAAATATTTAATTTTTCGTACATATATTTTACTAAAATATTTAATTTTTTGTACATATTTCACTAAAATATTTAATTTTTCGTACACATATTTCACTAAAATATTTAATTTTTTATACATATATTTCACTAAAATATTTAGTCAGTCATTTATGTGGCATGCGAGATAAACGCTAAGGCGATCATGTATCTTTCGATACGTGACTGACGAGGCAGATTTTTTTTCCTATAGAAGGTTGCCATTGCGATAAACCAGTTGCCATCCAAGACTATAGAACCCGGTCTGTGCTGCTATTCGATTGTCTGCCCGATTCCTCAATCCGAGCCGCTATTCATTACTCGAACGCGCCTCCTAAGTAGACATGTATATTTCGAGAATAAGAAAAAAAATGCGTTTAAAAGTACTATTCGGGCTTTGCTTGGCCTAGGACAGTTTTATAACGCTATGTCATGAATTATATATACATATTTACACATCTTTCACATACAGAAATAAAAGAGAGTTATGAATATTTCGAGAGGCATTACGAGAAATTCCGAATGAGACTCTAAAAACGCAATATGTCTGTATTAAGAAGAGTTGATTAGGCCGATCATCAAATACAAAAAAATAATGTTGTGCCTTTTTGTTGTGACCAAGTAATTGTCTATATTTCTGAGATGAGGTATTATGTACAATATTTACATTAGTCGGACTATTGTCCTCATCTTTGTCGTCATATTTGTCACAACGTTTCGGCCGTTGTACGCTCCGGCCTTGTTCAGGTGGTTGGAATGTCGAAGGGAACCCTTTATTTCGATCACTGGGGTAGACTGTTCTAGTTCCACGTGCCATGTTTGATGGATGTCAGTTATCAGTTATCTCCTGTTAATTTTCCCTCCGAAACTTCTCCACTGCCTTAACCGGGTATTGATCTAACCAACGCCTTTATCCACTGGGCCATGTGTCCTTGAGGTCACACAGCACAGTGATAACTGACATCCATCAAACATAGCACGTAGAACTAGAACAGTCTACCCCAGTGATCGAAATAAAGGGTTCAGTTCGAAATTCCAACCACCTGAAGAAGGCCGGAGCGTACAACGGCCGAAACGTTGTGACAAATATGGCGACAAAGATGAGGACAATAGTCCGACTAATGTAAATACCGTACCAAGTAATTGATTAAGAAATAACAAAACAAGAGATTGCAGATAAATAGTGTATTGAACAGTTAATACAACAGAAGTGTGTTACAAGACTTGGGAGTGTGTCGGTTGACCAGCGTTCAGTCTATATCATTGTTATATTTACCCCCCGCCACTCACGAGGTTTATATGTGACATAAGTCCGAGTTTAACGTGGGTCATCCAAGCCCGTAGGTTCGGCCAAAAAGTCCCCGTAGAACCGGCATAAACGGGTTCGGGCCTATCTACCTCCCCGGACGAAACTTTGCCCTTCGGCACAGCCTCGTCCGGGTTCCCAAGGCAAAGAATTCAACAGGAGCTGAGAAGAGCCTCGTAGAACAGTCTGTAACACCGTCCCACCCCCAGGGCTTACTTTCCTACGACTTTATAGTAAGTGGAAGAGTCCACAATAGCCTCATTAGAAGGAAGACACCACAACACTTTTATTGTTATTTTATTATTAGTTAAATAATTCATTTTAGATTGCATCAAGGGTTGTCTTTAGTGATGCACTGTCCTCATCAAAATTTCGGGTTTTGCATCATATCGGCTCCGACAGCAACCCCGACCTGATTCAAGACGAGTCAGGCCGCCTCCTTGAATGCGTCGTGCTACGCACCGCGACATTGCAAAAAACGGAAATCCCCTTCCGAGCAAGGCATGAGTCCGACCGTTCTTATTGACATATGTCAGTCAAAGCCAGCCAATGAAAACACGGCTTTTCACGCTCCTCTCCTATATAGTGTTGTCTTTTTTACTTCATCCGGTTTAGCTTTGATCTACTACTTCCGGAATCCATAACGAGGTGAGCTGCCATCTTTATTTGCATAGTTCAATCCAACGTATTACGTATCAAATACTAATCCCATAGCGATACTAAATCTTTAACTAAACCTAAACGCGTACCCAACCCAAATCTCTCCCCTACTAGCACTTTCTAAAAAGAAATTCGTTATTCTAACTATCAGGTCAATCTGTAACGTTTACCTTATAGTCTTATTCAAACAAAATTACACAAAAAAATTCACCTGCATGTACGTTCCGGCATCCATACTTAAATGTAAAAATATGCATAAGCACATGTAATGACACGCGTACATAAACTCTATCCCCCGTTTGTTTTAATTCTCGAAAGCAGTCACTACAAATTAACTCATACTAATTTATTTAGATTTCCGTCCCCATTTTGTCATTTACCGACTAAAATAATTCGATGGCCTAATAACAATATAATAAATGAATGAATATACTGTCTACTCAGTTAAGTAACCTATACACATATTTACATTCTGTTACATATTTCTCAAAATAAACCTACCCAATTAGTACTAGTATCGACTTCCAAAATTTCCAGACTTACTACAAAACAATATCTTTCTCGCCTATTCCGTTCATAATAAATATGCAGTTAGGTATTAATACTGAAATAAAACCACGAGTAAACGCTAACAAGAAAAATAAAAAAATAACAAAACAAAAATACGGCAATCAGTAACCGAAAAGCAAAGAAGAAAAAAAATCCCTATCTATGCCCCCCGCCCTACATACTCTTATTTTTAAGGATTTCAACCCAAGCCAGGCGGGAGTGCACGAAAGGAGTTACAGAGAGTGAGAGCAAGAGTAAAGAGGGGTGTTTAAGGAAAGGATATAGAGAAGGACGGGGATGAGGATCAACGTATCAGAAGATGTCGATTGACATTACATTTAAATATTTGAGGATTTTATCTATCTATCTATCTATCTATCTATCTATCTATCTCAATCTGCTCCTATCTATCTATCTATCTATCTATCTATCTATCTATCTCAATCTGCTCCTATCTATCTATCTAGCTAGCTAGCTAGACATATAGATAGATAGATAGATAGATAGATAGATAGATAGATAGATAGTTATCTTTTTTAAGCATTTCACCCCAAGCAAGACGGGAGTGCTAATAGCACGTAAGGAATTACAGTGAGTGAGAGCAAGAGTAAAAAGGGTTGTTTGAGGAAAGGATATAGAGAAGGACAGAGATCGGGATCAAGGCACCAGGAGATGTCGATTGATATTACATTTAAATATTTGAGGATTCTATCTATCTATCTATCTATCTATCTATCTATCTATCTATCTATCTATCTCAGTCTGTTCATTATCTATCTATCTAGATAGCTAGCTAGCTAGCTTTTTTTTAAGCATTTCAGATCAAGCAAGGCGAAATTCCACTAGCTCGCAAGAGATGACAGAGGGTGAGAGCAAGAGTAAAGAGAATTGTTTAAGCAAAGGATACAAAGAAGGACGTGAATCAGGATCAAGGCATCAGAAAAAGTCGATTGACATTACATTTGAAGATTTTAGCTACCAGAGAAGTAAGTAGCGGGAAGTGATTTCCACTGTCGAGAAGTGCGAGAGAAGAAGCTGTTATAGACATTTAGATATAAACATTACTTAAGCATTTCACACTTAGGAAATTTGAAGTGCCACTAGCAAGCAAGGGGTTACAGTGAATGAGAGCAAGAGTAAAGAGGGGCGTTTGAGGAAAGGATGGGAATCTAGATCAAGGCATCAGAAGATATTGATTGACAATGTATTTGAATATTTGAAGATTATAGCTATCAGAGAAGCAAATAAGAGGAAGGGAGTTCAACTGTTGGGAAGTGCGACCTGAGAAACTGTTGGAGTAGAAGAGACGGGTACATTTAGCCGTTTCGTCAGTGAACGGGTGGGACTGAGATGCCAACCTAGTAGCGCGCTTAAATTCATGCATTTGGGGAACTAGTGTAAATAGCTCGTCAGAGCACTTGCCATGAAAATATTTGTAGAAAAGATGGACGGACGTCTGCGTGAAAGTGACTGGAGTCAAGATGCCAGATCAGGACTTATCACAATTTTGGGATTTTATCATTTAACGGTTGATACTTTGTATGTGTTTACATTAAATGTATTGCGGTGTGCTGAACACTTTATTCCACATGGGATCGGAATCAATAACACTGGGAACACGTCAGTTAAGAAGGGTCGAATAATGAAATAAAATATTGTGCAGAAGAAGAGGACACGCCGAAATCGTTCTACTGAAAATGGTTTTTATAATCTACGATCACCAATTAATCATTCACCTTATTTTAATTATTTTTTATACTCTACATGACTTTATTAAAATTAACAGATTCGATTTAAAAACCAACTGTTATTCTTCGTCTCTTTTTCTTCAACATCTTTTTTATGAGCTTTGTAAGCGTATGTTTGATATGATAGATAGATATATAGATATAACTGAGATAGATAGATAGATACAACCAGGCTTAGATAGTATGATAGATAGATAGATAGATAGATAGATAGATAGATAGATAGATATGACTGAGATAGATAGATAGATAGATAGATAGATAGAACCGGGCTTAGATAGATAGATAGATAGATAGATAGATAGATAGATAGATAGATAGAACCAGGCTTAGATAGATAGATAGATAGATAGATAGATAGATAGAACCATGCTTAGATAGATAGATAGATATATAGATATGACAGATAGATAGATAGATAGATAGATAGATAGATAGATAGATCCAGGCTTAGATAGATAGATAGATAGATAGATAGATAGAACCAGGCTTAGATAGATAGATAGATAGATAGATAGATAGATAGATAGATACGAAGAAATTCACACACACACACACACACATATATAGCTAGATAAACAGATATGACTGAGATAGATCGACATATACATAGATAGATAGATAGATACAACCAGGCTTAGATAGAGAAATAGATATGAAGAAATTCACGCACACACACACACACGCACACACACAAACACACACACTCTCTCTCTCTCTCACACACACACATATATATATATATATAGATAGATAGATAAACAGATATAACTGAGATAGATAGATAGATAGATAGATAGAGAGAGAGAGACAGACAGACAGACACAGAGAGAGAGAAATACAGTAACAGAGTGATTGATAGATATTTAGAGTCCTAGGGAAAGAAAGAGAAAAGAGAGTGAGAGAATGAGATAGATAGATAGATAGATAGATAGATAGATATTGTGAGAATGATTGATAGATAGATAGGGAGAGAGAGAGAGAGTGTGTGAGTGAGAGAGTAAACGAGAGAGAAAGAAAGGGAGAACTTTTGCCTCTTTGCCGTTACTATTCTGTGAGTGTTTGCGATTTGAACGATTTCGTGCAGCAGAGTCTGAAAATTTCGGAAGACCTTGAGGCAAAAACAGCCTTAAGCTGCCGATGCAACAGATATAAAACGCTTAGCACTTGTATCCCTGTCTTTTCTTTCTTTAGCATCCAGGGTTAGATCTCCCCTTTCCTCGGTTTTCCCACCGCAGCAGGACTACCATCTTGGGAGCGCCACTATTCAACAAATCCTCCTAATACAGACACCAGAATTCGAATTGAAACCAAGGAACACGTGCAACAGTTTGGTTACTAAGAAGAAAACACACGGATGGAGTGTGACACATGGTTCAGTTCGTTCATAAAGATTAAGGGGAGAAAGAGGTTCTGTACGGAGATGGGTTCATGTTCGGATATAGGAGAAAATAAGGAAAATGAAAAGGAGAGATAGGGAAGAAGAAAAGAGAAAGTGCGTTGAAATCGTGAGAGGAAGAAGAAAGCGATTAAAAAGGAAAGATCTAAGAGTAAAGGGATTGGCATAGAGGGAGATAGACACAAAGAGATACAGAGGGGAGATAAAGGCGATAGATGAGGGAGAGGGAAATTCAAATTGATATAATAATAAAGAGAAGGATAACGAGAACTAAAAGGAAACAATAATGAGAGTGAAAGAGTGAAAGTTACAAAAAGGAAAAGACGAGAGAGAGAGAGAGAGAGGAGAGAGAGAGGGGGAGAGAGAGAAGTGAAAGATGGAGTGAGAGAGATTCTAGTCAAACTATAAGAAGGGGAATGGAAAAGAGAGTGAAAATAGAAAGAGTATTAAATATAATCAGAGTGATAGGGATAGATGCAAAAAGAAGGAAAGCGAGATAAATAGAGAGAGAGGGATAAAGAAGTGATTGAGTGAGAGGGGATAAATAGAGAGAGGGGATAAAGAGAGTGAGGGGAATTCAACAAAAAAGAGGAGCCACAAAGAAACTGAACATGGAAAGATATGAGTCTAAACAGATTAGAAGATGATAGAATAGAAGAAACTAAAAGAGAAAGAGAGAGAGAGAGTAACAGAAAGTAACAGAAATAGAAAGAGAGAAGGAGTAGGAGAGAGTAAGAGAAAGAGAAAGAGAAAGAGAGAGAGAGAGTGAAAGGTAAAAGAGAGCTCAAATTAGAAAGTGAAGCTAGAATAGGAAAAATAAAAGAAGAAAAGACGAGAGATTCGAAGAGAAAATTGGTAGAAGGAAAGAGGCAAAAAGGAAGAAAGCCAGAAGTAGAGAGAAAGATAGAAGCGAGAGGAAAAGGAGAAAAAGAGAAAAGGGGTTGGAATTAAAAAGAGAAGGAAGAGAATGAAGAAGAAAAAGGAGCAAATATTAGAAAAGCATCAGGAAACAGATTGGAAGAGATGCTGAGGGAAAGAAATAAACAACGAAAAAGAAAGCGGTTGAAAGAGAGAGAGAGAGAGAGAGAAAAGAAAGAAAGGGAGAGAGGAAAGGGAGGGAGAGAGTAGAGAGTAGAGTTCAAGTTTATAAAGCAAGAAAAAGACGAAAACTTAACAATAAAGCGATTGACATAGAAGATAGAGAGAGACAGGGAGAGAAAGAGAGAGAGAGAGTTGGAAAGAGAGGGAGAGAGGAGAGAATGGGGTTCAAGTTTATAAAGCAAGAAAAAGAAAGACTTAACAATAAAGCTATTTACATAGAAGATAGATAGAGAGATAGATAGAGAGAGAGAGAGAGAGAAAGAGAGAGGGATAGATAAAAAATCAACTGAAGGAGCGAAAGAGAAAGATAGAGGTAGAGGTGGGTAGAGATCAATGAAAGGAAAGCGAGAAAAGTCAAGTTTATTTCAAATAATTCGCTCTGTAATAATAAATACATTGAGCTGTTTTTTTGTGGATGAGTTTTAATATTTTATATTACTAGGATCCACTTGGATTATATACCAACGGATTTGTTACATGTAATAGATATATATTTGAGGAAACATCCAACATTCGCGGCCTAACGATTTTGTCTAGCATTCATAGATAGATAGATAGTTAAATAGATAGATAGATAGATAGATAGATAGATAGATAGATAGGACTGCAAAAGAAAGTATACAGTAAATTGATATGTTTAATATAGTCGATACGTTTTGTGTGGACATTTTGTTTTTCATTACTGTGTACCGACATTTTCATACGCACACACACACATATAAATATATATATATATATATATATATATATATATATATATATATATATAGAGAGAGAGAGAGAGAGAGAGAGACAGAGAGAGAGAGAGACAGAGACAGAGACAGAGATAGAGACAGAGAGATATAGATGTAGTCAAATGTATATATTACTATTATTATCATTATTATTGACTATAATTAGTATTGCATTCCCATGCAAACACACACACACACACACACACATATATATGTATACATGTATATATATATGTACGTAAAAATTCCTCAATGTTTACCAGTAGAAATATATATATATATATATATATATATATATATATATATATATATATATATATATATATAAAGACTGAAAAATAAAATTGACAAAGATTACAGTTTAAGGTTGACGGACATGCATGTCTTAATTAGCTTTTTTTTTACGAATTGGTGAAACCCAAACTCAAACAAAAACATTGTTTTCAATCGTTATGAGTCTACCGATTGAATAGAATTTTATTATAAACAAATTTTCTTCGAGATGGAATTTTTAAAGCATTCTGAATGTAAAAATAAAAAAAAGTGTGCAATACCTGCCAAATAAAGTGAAGTTTTGTTGAAATCGGTTGAAAAATGTAGGAAATCCGGTCTCATATATAAACGAACACACACACACACACACATACACACACGCATACACACATACACATACACACCCACACACAGACGAACAAACAACAACCCTGGGTTTTATAATAAGTATAACTCGATAACTCGATATTAATAAGTATAACTCGATATGAGTTGTCCCCCTTTAATTAATGCCTCTTAATCGTGTTTTCAAATTGATTTCCTGCAAAAACAATTGTGTTTTTCCAATTTTGGGCACTGTCAGAACCATTGCAAGGTAACTTTGCGTAGTCCTGTGAAGTTTTGTTGAAATCGGTTGAAAAATGTAGCAAATCCGATCCAATATATAAACGAACAGACACACACACACACACAACGTGGGTTCTATAATAAGTAAGATGTACGTGTGTGTATATATATATATATATATATATATATATATATATATATATATATGTATGTATGTTGAAGTGGACGGTATTATGTGTGACATGTTTAAAAACAAACAAAGCGTAAACGTGAAAATATAAGGAATATGAGATATGAAAAGGAAGAAAAAGAAAAGAGAGAGAGAGAGAGAATCAAGGAAGAAAAAAAGGTGTCAAATTTGAAGAGTTAAAATAAACCAAAAAGAATTTTAATAAACGGACGTGTGTTTTATGCATCAGCATGCGTCAGGAGACGAAGGAGGCTAAGAATGGCGCCGAAAAAAAAATGGTTAATTTATCTTCATTCTGTCTCACTGTAGCACAGGCTAACCCTGGAAGGAACAATCGAAAGTGTATCTCTAACTCTCTGTCTCTGTTTGTCTGTTTCTTTCTCCCCCCCCACTCTCTCTCTCTCTCTCTCTCTCTATATATATATATATATATATATATATATATATATATATATATATGTATATGTACCTTATTATAGGGGATTGCATGAGAACATATGTGAAAAAACGCTATATAAATGCATTCATGTTTCGATGTCTATCATCTCATCATCGCTTGATGAGATATGATGATACGCATCTAAACATCCATTTATGTAGCAATATGTTCGAATGTAATATCCCATAATAAAGAATTATCGCTCTAAGATTCTATTGAATCCTATTTTTAAATTAATGTTATGAACGTTTGAATTTAGATTTGATTCGCACTCATTTCATAGGTATATATATATATATATATATATATATATATATATATATATATATATATATATATATATGTGTGTGTGTGTGTGTGTGTGAAAATATATAGAAAATAGGAAAGAACTGGTTAGGTTAATAATCCAAAGTTCTTTAGTATTGTTGTTATTATTTTTTAAAAATACTGCTCGATACAAAAGTAGAGGATAAATATAATTATTTTTTAAAAAATATGAGAACTCTTATGCAGCGTGTTGGAATCATATTTTTAAATAAATAATTATATATATATATATATATATATATATATATATATATATTTCTGAGATGAGGTATTATGTACATTATTTACATTATTCGGACTATTGTCCTCATTTTTGTCGCCATGTTTATTACAACATTTCGACCGTTGTACGCTCCGGCCTTCTTCAGGTGGTTGGAATGTCGAGCTGAGCCCTTTATTTCGCTCACTGGGGTAGACTGTTCTATTTCCACGTGCCATATTTAATGGATGTCAGTTATCAGTTATCTCCTGTCAATTTTCCATCTGAAAGTTCTCCACGCCCTTAACCGGGTATTGAACTCACACTCTTTGGGTCCTGTCACTGGATCTAACCAACACCTTTATCCACATTAAACAAGGACAAAAGTCCATATAAACGTGTCTGCAAATCCTTCGTTTTAGACTTATTAAGTTTAAAGAAAGTTTACGGTAGGTGGCGCTGTGTTGGCATGTGGACTAAGTTACATTTGTCATTCGTGTATATTTATTGCTAATTCGTCTTCCATGTTTAACATGTTTAGTAGTGAGTTAACTGAGAATTGTCCCATTTAACAATGGCAAGATATTCATATCATGAGAAAGCAGGTTTCATTTTTTACATACGGCCGCGCGAATGGTAATAAACGCAAGGCTGCACGGGTGTATCGGATGGCATTTCCAGACCGAAGGCAGCCGACTCATCTACCTTTTGCTGCTGTTTATCGTCGCGTTGCTGAAACAAGATCCGTAGCACTACACATTATGTTAATAATCATTTTCTGATTTTATCTTGTATTGTACATTTTACAACGTCTACCGTAAACTTTAAACATCTTAAAAAAGAAGTATTTGTGGACATATGCTTATATGGACTTTTGTCCTTTTTTTGTATGAGGACCCCGCCACCAAAGTTTATAAAGGTATTTTTATACACCCTAACACACACGCACACACCCACATATCTATATATGTGTGAAATGTATATATATATATATATATATATATATATATATATATATGTATATATGCAATTTTTATATATATTATTTATATATTATATATGCGCGGCACTTATTTGAAAGCGCTCAATATCAGTGATAGAGCTTACATATTTAGTGGGAGTGATGTGAGTTTGTGACAATCGCAAATAGTGTGAAACCCAGGGTCACAAACTCACATCAATCTAACTAAAGATATATATATATATATATATATATATATATATATATATATATATATATCTTGAAATACTAAAGTAAATTTATACAATAAATTCTCCATTGGCTTTAACCCCGCCCTCCAAGCGACTTTAGGATCTCCTGCATCTCTTGTGGGCGGTCTCCTTGTTTAAGTTGATGAACGTTGCCATAACCCTTGCCTTCAGTTCATCTTTGTTGTTATTAGGTTGGTGTAAAAATAATGACGTAATAATGTCGTTTTTTGACGTTACAAAATACGTCAAAAACGACATTATTACGTCATTATTTTTGCACCAACCTAATACAAGGAGTTTTGTTGGTCTCAACTGTGCTCCACAGATAATAATGTAAGGGGTTACATACTGAGGCGTGCGGTAGTCAGATGTAAGGGGTGATGTGGTCGCAGAAATTGTCTGAGAGCCATGACTGGGATCTCCTGCTTGTGTGTCATGGTGCAGAGTCCTGTTGCCATAGGGTCTTCCAGCAGCCATCCTCTTGACTCAGGGCCGCACTACCTCCTCAAAGCACTTAATATACAGTATGCGATGGGTAAATTGTCGCCATTTTATATTTTTAATGCGCGTTGTTTGTTTTTGTCTTTATTGACTGTATATTATAGTAGGGTCAGTTGGGCACCGTCTATGAGAAAAAGAGCACCATGACGCAATTCACGCCGCTAGAATTTTGGAAACATCATGTTGTGTTGCTTGGTATTTTAGCTCGAAATCCAATACGACCACTTTAGAGTGTTTGGATTCCAAAAGCCAGTGCACAGGATTCGGAAAGAGTTGGATGAGTCTAATGGTGATTACGAAGGTGTTTAGATAGCGACGTTATGCCACCAGTCATCTTACACAAGGGCCTCAGACTTAACATGCCATGTCAGCTGGGTCTTCAGAAAACTCCGAATGCACCTCTACTGAGGGGGTAAGAATTCCTCTAATGAGGAGTCCTGGGTATGACGATAAACTACATTCTGCAGCAAGGCCTCTGATCAGGCAGTTTTGCGGATATTACAACCTCTTAATTGCTGTTGTTTCTTGGTTCCCTCGGGGTGCTAGCTAGAGAAAATATTAATCACCAAACTGTGGTCAAAACACTATGAAAGTGTAAAAATAGGTTTTATACTAAAAATACTTGCAATACATTAAAAAAAAAAAATTACCAAGAATATATTTTTGAAAAAATATGTACTACCAGCAGTACATTTTTTTTTAAAATACCAGTAATACATTTTACTCTCGACACAAAACCTCTTTACAAAAATGCGCGAAGAAACCTGATCAACGAACTGATTTCTTACAGAGAACACATATTCTATTCATACGAACCTACCCTAACAATATTGTCAGCATTAAACAACACATTGAGGTTGATATGCAGAAAAACAAACCCAACCACGTCAGAGACCTACAGTATATATATATTAGGTTGGTGCAAAAATAATAACGTAATAATGTCGTTTTTTGACGTTAAAGATACGTCAAAAACGACATTATTACGTCATTATTTTTGCACCAACCTAATATATATATATATATATATATATTTGGTTGGATTGATGTGAGTTTGTGACCCTGGGTTTCACGCTTTTACGATCGTCCGACAAACTGATGGTGTTCCCCAATACACGTAATCTACATAAACCTAAAATTAAAAAAAAAATAATGAGTTTGTCGGACGATCGCCAAAGCGTGAAACCCAGGGTCACAAGCTCACATCTATCCAACCAAATATATTACCGCTATCTCTGATATTGTGCGCTTTCTAATAAGTACCGCGCATATAATATATAAATAACTATATATATATATATTTATTTATATTTATATACACACACTTTTCATATATATATATATATATATATATATATATATATATATATATATATATATTAAATAAAAACAGAGCACTTTTAGGTTCCATGTAATAAATTATTTCACCACAGCCCTTTTAAAGGACTGCTGCGGATCATCAGACTTTACTTCCAAAGGTTGAAACGAAAAATGAAAAGAAATTTACACATTTTTGACGGGCCGTATTAAGCATATGTAAATTAACGAAGTGAGCAAGTGAGGGTGAGAGAAGACATGAGTGAGTTAGATGTAATATAAAATTTCTATTCTTTTATACTTAAAATTACTTGAGGAGGTCCAGACATTGACACATTTAAATGGTTAACTTAACGGAAGTTATATATTGATATAGAAGGGGTAGAGGAGAAAAAAGACATAACTAGAAAAAGAGAGAAGTATATATATATATATATATATATATATATATATATATATATATATGTGTGTATATATATATATATATATATATATATATATATATATATATATATCGAGTGAGAGAGAGAGGGGTAAAGAGGAGGCATTGAGTGAGATTGAGAGCAAAGCTTCTTCCTCTCGAAGATATATGTGCGGGTGTATTCATTTTAAAAGTACGTTGTTAACAATTCCAGCTGGTGCCTGCTTTCATCGCTAAGCTGGCAGCCTTTAATCCTTTGGTCGTGTTATCCGCACCCCCACGCCCATCCCTTGATCGATGCGACACAGCTTCGAGTTTTAAAATATACAAGAATCGAAGACGTGTTCGGAATATTTTTGTCATAATCATATTCTTTATTAATATCGGATAACAAGGGATTAACTTTTCGTTTGGATTTCCCTCGAATATTTGTAGCTTGGAGGATTTTCAAGTTATTTGTTTTTTCATGACATTACTATAATTATTATTATTATTATTATTATTATTATTATTATTATTATTATTATTATTATTATTATCACAGAATCAATATATCTTTTTCTTCTGTCTACACATATGTCGGAGAATAAAATAATATGTTTCAAGTATTAATCGCTTTTCTCCTTTCGCCTGTTCTGGGTATGACGATAAACTACATCTGGCAGTCACACCTTTGAGCGGAAGGTTTTGAGAAGCGGGAAACCACTTCTTAATTGCTCTTGTCCCCAAGTCCACCGAGATCCGGGGTGGTAGCACCTGATAAGGCACCAGCTATGTGAACACAATGCCTTGAATTCAATTTACACACCGGTAGCCGTAACACTATCTCCAAATGTATATATATATATATATATATATATATATATATATATATATATATATCTATATATCTATATATATATATATATATATATATATATATATACACACACATACATACATATATATATATATATATATATATATATATATATATATATATATATATATGGCGACTGGCTTACATCCCATCTTTCCTTCTCTTACACTCTTCCTATTTCCCATTGCCATATGTCTGTCTCACATACCTTATATTGAAATCTCTGTCTTTCTCCCCCTTTTTTCTTTCCCCTTTTAATATTAAAACTTTTTCTTTTTCTCTTTATTATCTCTCTTCCATTTCTCTTTATTTTTATTTTCCTTTTGTCTGAATAAAATGATCTCCTTTTATTTTGTAAAATTTGGTCTGAATACGTAGAGTCCACGATATAAAATATCGCCTTATAGATTCTGTATTAATTATATATATATATATATATATATATATATATATATATATATATATATATATATATATATATATATATATAAATTACAGTTCAAAAGTTTGAAGCTTAGAATGGGATGTACTTGACACAATAGTGAAAGAAAAAAAGGAAAAAGAATTCTTAGAATCATTGACAAAAAACAAGAAAGAAATCATTTATTAAACTTATATTTTGAGAAAGTTTTGCAACGAATGAAAAGATTTTTGTGGCAGGAATCAAGGCTGCAAGAGGATATTTTGAAGACAAGAAAATTTAATTATAAAAGGAAAAACCATACGCCTCGTCTAAGACAAATTTTCCTTTTGTGCTTATTCATATATATATATATATATATATATATATATATATATATATATATATTTATATATATATATATATATCTGTTAGTGTGTGTGTGTGTGTGACAAAAGAAGAAATCAGTGTTTGTTTCTAACAAACAAGGCGTGTGTTATGATTGCTTTCTTGTTTGATATTTCTGATCACCGATCTTCAACAGGGCTTTTATTTTTCCGGCGCATGCGTGATGACAAACTCTGTGTGTTACTTAATTCGGTAAAAAGACAAATCTAGGTCCATTCATGGGTTTCATTGGTAATTTTCTGAATTAGTCCAAAATCAATAAAAGAGTGGATTTCAAAACCTTTCGATGAAAGAAAGAAAGAAAGAAAGAAAGAAAGAAATGAAACGAACGTATTTGAAACGGAAGAAAAAAAGAAGAAAAGATAATGATTTCGAAGAAACATCACAGCATAAAATTTAGAAAGGGACGCAAGAAAACATTCAAAAAGATTGAAAAAAGAATAAAAAACAGAGAAAAAGGAAAATAATTATGAGAAGTTAACAACATTGTAAAAGAATACAAAATAGAAAGAAAATACTAAAAGGAGGAGGAGGAGAAGAAGAAAGAGGTGGAGGAAGAGAAGAAGAAGAAGAAAGAGAAGAAGAGGAAGAGGAAGAAGAAGAAGAAGAAGAAGAAGAAGAAGAAGAAATATAAGAGCAGTGAAAAAAAGGAGGAAAATGGGAAGAGAAAAATAAAAAAAATCACAAAAAAGAAAACGACAAAGAAGAAGAAATGACGGGGAGGAAGGGGACTAATGGAAAGCGAAGAGAAAAGGAGAGTATAAGAAAAGAAACGGATAAAGGAATGAAAAACAACACAAAAGAACGAAGAAGAAGAAGAAGAAGAAGAGAAGAAGGAGGAGGAGGAGGAGGAAGAGGAGGAGGAGAAGAAAAAAACAGGAGGTGGAAGTGAAGATGAAGAAGAAGAAGAAGAAGAAAACAAAAGAGAAGAAGAAGAAGAAGAAGAAGAAGAAGAAAGAGGAGAAGAAGGAGGAGGAAGAGAAGAAGAAGAAAAAGAAAGAGAAGATGAAGGAGGAGGAGGAAGAGGAGGAGAAGAAAAAGAGGAGGAGGAAGTGAAGAAGAAGAAGAAGAAGGAGAAATAATCATAAAAAAGAAAGAAACTCGAAATAGAATGAGAGGAAAGAAAACAGGGAGAGAATAAAAAACCAGTAATAAAAAAAGAAAACAGAAAAGATGGGAACCAATGAAAAGAAATGAAAAGGATTGAAAAAAAAGAAAAGAAAAATCAGTTAGGAAGAATCTAAATAAATAATAATAAAGCAAAAAAAAAAAAACAAAAAAAAACTGCGTATATGAATGATTAATTTACATATATTTAAAAGAAATACAGGTGAGATTGCTTGGCAATATATTAGCGAAGGGTTGAGGTGAATTTAAATAAGTTATAAATTGTTGCTTAAGGGATAATTAAGAAAACATTCTCTTTCGCTCTCGGACAATTCATCAAAGAAAAAGGCACTTCTATCGTTATAAGTGCATATTAACAGTTCTTGCGTGTGTGCAAACGTAGATGCGATCTGGCAAGATAACAAGATTGAGTTCTCTCTAAAGTTGTTTGATTTGCTTGTTTGGTTATTTCTTCTATCTAAATGAAATATGCTGTATTCAAATACAGAAGTTCAAATTTAATATTCATTATATGAACAAATACATTTGAAAAAAACTTTCTTAGTTGAATGAATATATACTATTTTTGAAAATATTATTACTGGTATTTCCAAAAATATTTAGCCAATTTGTTATTTTTAAGTTAGACTGGAGTATTAAAGACTTTTGAGTTCAATAGGACTTGGTTTTCAAATCATGTGGTTAATGTTTTCAAGGTTAAAAATACAAAAATAATATTGTAGAAGTGGGTTAAAATATTCAACATTCCACAATATTAAAAAAGCAAAAGAAAAAAAAAAGATCTACAAAATAATTGTTTTCCATTTACCAAATATCTAAACATTAATCAATGTTTGTTGAAATAAAAATATTTATGTTATGTTGAAATACGGATATTTATGTTTATTTCTTACTTATGTTTATTCTAAAAACCAACAATTTCAGAATAATAGAAAAAAATGGCACTGGACAAACCATTTAAATCTACCAATTCTTTTCATATAAATAACATTTATTATACAGCGTGTTTCAAAAAGAATACGCCCAAATCATCACGTGATGTGTCAATAACGAAAAAAAATTACAAATCACTAGCATAAACACATGTGTTGTATATACATTCAAGTTTCATTTCATGTTTTATAAGTGGCCACTACCGGCAGCGCAGACAACATCAAGCCGATATGAGAATTCCTCCCAAACGCGCCTCAGCATGTCACGGTCCACCGTGTTGATTGCAGCTGTTATTCGATCTTTCAAGTCATCGATACTTGCTGGAAGTGCTGGAACATAAACTTGGTCTTTAACATACCCCCACAAGAAAAAGTCACACATAGTGAGGTCCGGGGATCTCGCAGGCCAAGCACAGAGAGCAAGGTCTTTAGCACCTCTCCCCATAATCCATCGCTGAGGCATGTTTTCATTCAGATAAGCTCTAACCCCGAGATGCCAATGGGGTGGTGCTCCATGTTGCTGAAAAATGAAGTCATTCGAATCTGCCTGCATTGTGACAATGGCATTTGTTTTCACGAACTCAAGCACTGTTTTTGCGTGCTTGAGTTCGCGAAAACAAATGCCATTGTCGCAAAAACAAATGCCATTGTCACAAAAACAAATGTCTTCTGCTGAGGAGTCGCGATTTTGATTGATCTTCCCACAATTCAGCTGCACTGGAAGTTATACTAACGACAGCGGTGAAACTGACACCCAATCAAACTTTGATAACTACTCTATCAAATAACCACTGATTGAGTCCACTACAATGCTATAGACCTGAAAAAATAGCGCAATGATTTTGGCGTATTCTTTTTGAAACACCCTATATATTAAAATAACATCATAATATATAATAATATTTATTATGTATTTAAACTCAGTAAAATAAATCATGCATAAAAAGAATGTGAATACAATAAAAATTAACAGACTTAAGAGTTTTTGGGGATGACAATATTTTGAAAATGTTTTTTAAAGTTGCTTCCCTTTCCTTTCTTCATTAATAGTTCATATTTTTATTTAATCATCTCACTTCAAGCAAGGCAATAAAGGGATTACTGAGTGTCAAAGATTATGAAGTGGATGGGAAAGATTAACGAGAGAAAATAATAAAAGAACAGGAAGTAAGAAGATGGAAGATAACAATTTACATTGAATTTTCATTTCATTTTATTTTATTTATTTTTTGTTGGAAATAATAGTTTTAGTGATACAACTCTTAGAGTTCGACATCGATGGATGAAGGCGTCCTAGACTGAAGTCAACGGGCAAATCGGAAGTCTTCCCCAGAGGAATCAACGTCCACGTATTTGTTGTAACCTAGGGAAGGTTACTGAATAGAATAATCAAACGAAGGTTGGTAATGAATGATAATACTTTGGACAATAACAATGCATATAAGATTCGCTAGCGGCGCCTAGAAGTAGTAGTTAACAGCTAGAAATGAGTTAAGTGAATTTCACAATGAATCGCCAAATCTTGGATATCTATATATGATATAAATGGCGAAAAACATCCTCGCAAACAAATTTATTAAAGTTACATCAACCCACGAACCACTCGATGAATGTTATGATCCTTGTTTTTAATAACTTCAAGTTGTATAAGGTCTTTTTTTATTTTGCTAGTATTTATATCATTAACGTTACTAATCTACTTTTTGTATGAATGATTCATGTAATATATATATATATATATATATATATATATATATATATATATATATATATATATATATATACATATATATATATATATATATATATATATATATATATATATATATATATATATATATATATCAAGGCAAAATCTTGAAAGTTAGGGTTACAAACTCACATCCATACAACTAAGTGTGTGTATATATATATATATATATATATATATATATATATATATATATATATATATATATATATATAGCTTTAAACAATACAGACATCATACCTTAGGAACCTTTCGGCCAAAGGTTTTTCAATGGTATTGGGAATTCAAATGAAGACACACTCAATAAAGTAAATGAGGAGGGAAAGATGGAACGTGATTAAAAGAGAAATTTTAATTACACAGAATTAAAATTGAACAGGGGTGGGGTGAAAATAACAAGTTCCACAAGGGTATAAAATGAAAAAAATCGCGTTCCATGGCGTCTGTATTGTTTAAAACTATGTTTCATTTCTGTGGGTACAAATCACTTTTTGTGCGTGTGTATATATATATATATATATATATATATATATATATATATATATATATATATATATCTTTGCCATGTCCCTTAGGACATTTTCAGAGAGCCTAGGTTTCGAATGGTGAATTTCAAGGGATCCAATTAACGCATAATATGATCTTCTAAACCGTATTTCTAGCACTTTAACCTTGAGTTTACGTGAGCTGTTATGTAATATCGATACTTCTGTATGCCAGTGAATGAAGGATCTCCCCATCACTGATGGAGAAGTGACTGGAAACAACATATACGTGTTTCTACAGAAGGATGCTGAGAATAACATAGACTGAACATGTGAACGAAAAGAGCAATTAAAACACCTGATTTTTCTAGAGTATCCTAATCAGGAAAGAAGGCTTGGAAAATCTAACACTCAAATGGCATATTTAAGTTTTGATATAATAAGGAAAGCCTCCTATAACCTACCTATACAGATTGCGTAAAATTTGGTCAAAATGGGTAATACATGATATAGCAAAAAGACAAAGTTTACTAAAGGTTGAAAATGAACAGGAAATAGTGGAGAGCTATCATCGCTCACGTAGTGAATGGATACGGTACATCGAAAGAGAATATGTTTATATTTCGTTATTATATCTTTGACAGTTCGTAATCTTTATCTCTTTTGCGTGAATTATCTATTGGTAATATTGTAATTAAGTGACAAGCAGAATTTAGAATCAAACTTCTAGCAGCATTAATTCATCGGGTGTGATCCGTACTCCGTCGCAGGATTGTAGATTTGCTTGTATGTGTGCACTGGGATGAGCAGATGTTATTGATCGCTCAGGCGTACAATTGTAAGAAGATGTCCGCGGGAAATAGTTATGCCATATACAAAGAAAATTATTTTTCTAAGGATTGCGGAAGAAATATTACAACAATGAAATGCAGATTATGAATTATCATAATTCCCACCAAGTTCCATTTACATAAATTACGACCGCAGGAATATAATGTACTTTTTATTTCTTTCTTTAAAAAAAAAAAAAAAAAATACTGTTTCAATTTAATGACATTCAATAAAAGGAAAATATATCTTACAGCATTTAATCCTTTTTGTGTTTGGCTACTGTCTACGTATGGAAGCGGATAGGATTATGCATCAGGAAAAGGACAATGCTGTTTTTCTTTTAGAAAATTGGAATATAATCAGGAAAAAACAACAATAATAATCCTTTAATTGCAATCTCTCTAAAAAGACGTAGGCGTTCGAGGCTCTCCATAACTTCTTTTTCTTTTGATGGTTCCAATTCTGTTAAGAATGACATCAAAAACATTGCCTCCCTCAAATTTACAGATAAATCGTAAAGATGTATGCTGGATTTCTTCTTAGCCAATACCATCCTGGGTATGACAATAAACTACATCTGCGTCTTGGGTAATAAACTACATCCGCGTCCTGGGTAAGACAATAAACTACGACCAACGGCAAGGCATCTGATCAGGAGGTTTTGAGGAGCGTGGAACCACTTTTCTGACGTTCCCAGGTCCATCCAGACACGGGGTGGTAGCCCCTGTTAAGGTGCCAGCTATAGGCAAATAGTTAACACCAAAACTTGGGTGAAACACTATGAAAGTGTAAAAATAGATTTTAATACCAGAAATACTTTGTAAAAAATTATTAGCAGCAATAAATTTTTGAAGAAAAAAACCTCAAAGCAGCAATATATTTTTGGAAAAAAAAAAAAATTACCAACAATACGTTATTGAAAAAAATATTACTAGCAATACATTTTTGAGGGAAAATATTACCAGAAATGTGTCCTGGGCAAGACGATAAACTACGTCCGACGGCATGGCATCTGATCAGGATGTTTTGAGGAGCTTGGAACCACCTCTTAATTGCTGGTTTTCCCAGGTCCACGCCAACCCAGGGTGGCAGCACCTGTTCGGGTTCCAGCTATGGGCAAATGGTTAACACCCAAACTTGTGTTAAAATAGGTTTTAATACCAAAAATACTTTGTAATAAAAAATATTACTAACAATAATTTTTGAAGGAAAAATTATTATCAGCAATACTTAAAAAATACCAGTAATACAAACAGCTATACATTCTTTAGAAGTTACATTGTACTCAAAAATATGAGTAATTGAAAATTGGTTCAAATATATATGTATACATACACACCCTTTTTGCAAACTATGGCTATGAATCTATTTCAAAAATTTTGTTGGCATTAAATAACCCACTGAGGTTTTGATATGCCATAAAACAAAACAACCAACCAACCAACTTAGCCAGTAAGATTTAATTTTACTCTCCTCCCCAGTCTTTTGAACAGGAGTAGACGTTTATGTTTTGTTTCCTGTTTAGGATTGTGTTTCCGGTTCCTTCTAAAGTCTTCTTATTCTTTTTCACTCTCAGTAACCCGGTGTGTCATTACTTGATTGGGATAATTAATTAAATTTAAAATTAAAAAAAAAAGGTTTTATGACTTTTAACCGATTGTAATACTTTTGGCTCAGTGAATGACAAACGTTTCCTTTATTGGAACGAATTTCACTATCGCTATTAGAATTCACTCCATGAAATGCATATCTATTTAAAGCCACCTGCAGGCGTCAGTATTTATTAATCTTTGCTAAGTCTGCAACAAAGCCTAAACAAAGAGAAGAGCTCTGCAGCCCCATTTTTCCAAGAGGAGAAAGCGTGCCTGAGAAGAAAAACGACATATATTTAAAAAAAAAAAATATATATATATATATAGTGACAGGACCCAAACAGTGTGAGTTCAATACCCGGTGAAGTGGAGAACTTGGAGAGAGGAATTAACAGGAGATAACTGATATCTGACATGCACTAAACATAGCAAAAGGAACTAGAACTGTCTACCCCAGTGAGCGAAATAAAGAGTTCAGTTCGACATTCCAACCACCTGAAGAAGGACGGAGCGTACAACGGCCGAAATGTTGTAATAAATATGGTGACAAAAATGAGGAAAATAATCCGAATAATGTAAATAGTGTACCTCAGATTTAACTAATGCCTTTATCCACTGGTTGCTGAAGATATTAGGTTGATAATACCCAGAAATTCACACGCAGATGTCCTCAAGGAAACATAGCACAGTGGATAAAGTTAGATCTAGTGACAGGAGGCAAAGAGTGTGAGTTCAATACCCTGTAAAGAGAGTGGAGAACTTTCAGAGTGAAATTAACAGAAGATAACTGATATCTGGCATCCGTTAGACATGGCACGTGGAACTAGAACAGTCTACCCCAGTGAGCGAAATAAAGGGTTCAGTTCAACATTCCAACCACCTTTTTTTTTCTTAGTAAAAATGCTTTTTCTCGCTTGCTACATTTTTTCTTTCATTTTTTTTTCATTTTTTTCTTCTTTTCTTTCAACAAATGTTTTCTTTCTTCTTTTCTTTCTACAAACGTTTTCTTTCTTCTTTTCTTTCTACAACTGTTTCGTTCTTTCTTTCTGTCGACAAACGTTTTCTTTCTTTGTTTCTTTCAAAAAATATTTTCTTTCTTCTTTTCTTTCTACAAATGTTTCGTTCTTTCTTTCTGTCGACAAATGTTTTCTTTCTTCGTTTCTTTCTACAAATGTTTTTCTTTCTTTCTTTCTTTCTTTCTTTTTTTTAACAATGTTCTTTCTTTCTTTATACAAATGAAGTTTACTTTTTTTTTCTTTTACTTTCTCTTCTCTTTTTTTCTCTTCTAATAGTTTTTCTTTTTATGTTCCTTATTTCTTTTGGAAGTTTCTTTCTCCTCTTCTCTCCGGAAGTGTGTCTTTTCTTCCTTTAATTCTTGATTCTTTCTACAAATGTTTTTTCCTTCTATTTTTTTTTAAATTTCTTTCTTTTTTTTTCTCTGTATCCTTGTTTGTTTTCATTCTGTAACTGTTTCTTTTTTTTTTCTAATGATAGACAGCGACTCATTTCCGTTTTTAAAGGGAGACATTTTCGTTAATTTTCATCCAAACAGGATGTGGACGTAATGGAAGGAAGCGAAAAGTATTTGCATTGGAAATTTTAAAACAGATACTGTCATACACCCGATAACTAACAACAACTTTCTATCCACACATATAAACCACTGACTGAAGACAAATGGAAACTCTGATATGAAATTAAAACAATGAAGAAAGAAAGGAAAATAAGATACAAAAATGTGTACAAATTTCTTTTTTAAGTCGTTCAATGCCAAAATATAAGACAGGATGAAATAAAAAATAAATTTAATAAATAAATAGAAAAAAAAAAAAAAAACTAAACAAAACGAAAATGACATTTCTCACTTCCTGCTTTCTGGCTGGAATAAATCACGTGATGACAAAAGCTTACTTAAAATGATTCTATTGTTTAGTGTTGAGGAAATTTCTTCGATTCTATAGGTCATAATTAAAACTGAATCAGCGAATTCCTACTTGTTCATTATATGTATATTTTCTCTAATTTACACTCATTCGTCTTGCGTATTGTTAGCCAACAAGAAGACAGAATTCATGGCAATCAGTAAAAGGAATACAATTAATCATTTTGGTTTTCAAGGTAACATCTCCGTGTTAATATGTTCACAAAGAAGACGTTCTTGGGATTATTTGATTGACTGACTTTTATGGCTTATCACTATCAGACACGGAAAAGAAACTACAAAGCCTCCTACCGAAGGTAGCGAAGGAGAGCGAGAAGAAGGGACTATGCATAAACTAAAAGAAGAAAGAATACATGGTTTTCAGTAGAAAGATGAGCCCGAAATGAGATTTAAAGATCGGAGACACTAAAATCAAGCAGACGCAGAAATTTAAATATCTGGGAAGTGTTCTGACAGAAGACGGTAAGTGCGACACTGAGATACGAAGACGTATTGGGATGGCAAAAGACGCATTCTAAAAATTAGGCAGAGACATGAGAATTTCGTTGATAACAAAGAAAAGAGTACAGAGCTGCTACATGATATCTTTTCCCCTTTACGGCAGCGAATGTTGGACGATCTCCTCAAAGATGAAGAAGAACCTCGAGGCAACGGAGGTATGGTTCTACAGAAGGATGCTAAGGATATCATGCACCGAGCGTGTGAGTAACGATGAGGTTTTGGAGAGAATGTAAATAAGAAGGAAGCTTACAGTTAACATCAGGAACAGGCAGCTGAAATTTCCAGGACACGTAATGAGAAAAGTAGGCTTAGAGAATCTGATACTCGCAGCTCGAATAGAGAGAAAAAGAGACAAGGGAAAGCAACACATGGCGTACCTTTCAAGTGGACGAAAGAACATGGCCTGGGGAAAATAGCAAAGGGCCAAAACATATTGAGAGCTACAAGGGATAGGAGGTAGTGGAGAGCCATGATCGCCTACGTTCTACAGGGACGCAGCACATAAAAGAAGAAGACTCGCGTAATTTTCGCAACATAATATATACAGGGTGGTACTAATATCACTATACAGTTACTTGGTTTTAATTGTCGCTTATTTGAAGTTAATCTGACCAATGAGAGAACTTTACGTAATTTTTATCTAACAATGAGTTATACCTGTCGTCTTTATTTCCAAGAGGATGGAGAACCGCCATATTTTACTCTCAAAGTATGAAATTTTCTTGATGAAACATTTCCACCAGGAAGATGGCTAGGGTGACGTGGCAGCGTTGAGTGGCCCTCTCGCTCACCAGGTTTGAACCTCTGATGAGTATCGTTATATGGGAAAGAATCAAGTTTTCCGTTTTTGAAAAGAAACCTCGAGCTATCGATGGCCTCAAGCAATTTATTCAGGATGGATTTGCAGACTTGAGTGATGAGAAGCATTTGTGTCGGGGCATTTGTTGAAGCGTTCTCTCATGTTGTACGGAAAGCATTGAAGCGGGTGACTTTGCAGTTCGAACAGCATCGCTAATTAATTTACTATTGTTTAACATGGCATTTTATTGTTATTAACCAGAACAATTTTAATAATAAATTTTTGTACAGTTGATTAATTGCTTGCTTTTAATTGTTATTGTAAGGCGAACTGGAAACTGGATTCTTATATATATATATATAATATATATATATATATATATATATATATATATATATATATATATATATATATATATATATATGAAGAAAAATATACAGAAAAAACAAACAAAAATCTTAATATGCAATTATGGTGTATTAATGCTAATGTTAACATTAATACGGCATAATTGCATATTAAGATTTTTGTTTGTTTATTCTGCATATTTTTCTTCATACTGTCGGATCTATATCCATATATTTGCTTAAATATATATATATATATATATATATATATATATATATATATATATATATATATATATATTGTAAATTAATTGATTTAAAATATGGTTTTTCCGCTACACTGTTTTAACCATGTTTCAAAAATGGAAGGTCCGAATTTAATTTTGTAATTAAATTAAAGACATTAGTTCCATTTCATCCTCAAGCGAATTTTGGAGTAACTTTTAAAATGACTGGGTTTTAAAGACACAGCTAAAATCATAAATCACGTTTCCAAGGTTACAGATTAATTCACTTCTACTAGACAAGGGTGTTTGCGTGTTCTATGTGTCTATATTTTGATGCATATATATATATATATATATATATATATATATATATATATATATATATATATATATATATGATTAGAGTAAGTAAAAGGTTAGCTGACTGATGTTACATTCAGCATCCCGACTCCAGTGTTTGTTAAGCGGGGAAGTTCCACCGCTCTTCAATGGTATCAGCAATTTACTGCTTTTATTGTTCATTTTTTTTTCTTTTTATACACTTATCATTGGTGTAATTCTTTCTCTTTTTTCTGTGTGTGTGCATTTTTGCACTAGCAGCCATGCGCTTGTCTGCGCGGATGTGTGTTCACGTGCGTGCGCTCGTCTGCGCGGATGTGCGAACGTGTAGGGAGTCATGACCATTTGTCCTCTTTTTTGGTTTTTGTTTCACTTTATATTCGTTTTTAGCTTTTACTCTTTCTATTTTTCTGTTGTTTTTCTTCATTTCTTTCGACAGTTGCAGTTTTTCGCCATTTTTAACTTCCACGGCATTCTGGATCATTCTACGTTTTTTCCTTTCTTTTTTTTTTGTTAGCGAAGTTGTATTTCGTTTTTTACATAAATAACTGATGTTAATGCCTAAATAATATATATATATATATATATATATATATATATATATATATATATATATATATATATATATATGATACTAATGATATTAATGCTTAAATAGCATATATATATATATATACATGCACACACACACATATATATATATATCATATATACGTACATGAATACATCCACATATACTTATATATCTACACTTGGCTATTATTTCGTGTTTTTATTTCGTTTGGTGATAATAAATATTTATCGTAGGGGTTAGATTAATAATTAAATTTATAATTATAATTCTTTGAAATATACCTGTATTTATACGCTCATGTATACACACATTTATGCACGCGCGTATATAGGTATACGCACGCGCACATATATGTATATAAATGCGTGTGCGCAGGTGCATATGCACCTGTGTCTGTTATTTTTTTCTATTTTCAGGGTTATTAATTATGGTTGGTAATAGAATTTGTTGGTGAAAATATTTATATATACATATATATATATATATATATATATATATATATATATATATATATATATATGTATATAATTATTTTAAAAAAATATGATTCCATCGCTACATAAGAGTTCTCATGTTATAAAAGCAGAAATAGAAATTAAATTAAATTAAAGTACCTAGTTGTTTTACATCTTCAAGCGAATTTTGGTATAACAAAGTTTGAAATTTATGGAGCTTAAGAAGCATATAGATTCGTAATATTAATTACTATGGAAACAGAGAAAACCAATCATTTTAATAAGGGACGGTAGGCTATACGTTTTCACTGACAGCTATTATATCAACATATTAGTTACTTTTGAAAAGAGGTTAAGTCAAAATTTGTTATTCCAAAATTCGCTTGAGAATGAAACAGAACTAGGTATATTAATTTAATTTAATTTCTGTAATTAAATTGAAGTTTTTAACTTTTGTTTTTTGAAACATGAGAACTCTTATGTAGAAATTGAATCATATTTTTAAAAAATGATTATAATTTAGGCTCTACTTGTGTATTGAGCACTGTTTTTTATTTTTTATTTTTTTTTTGTTTTTTTAAATAAAACAAAAATACTAAATAACTTCGGATTATTAACCTAACGGTTCTTTCCTATTTTTCTATATATTTGCACACACACACACACACACGCACACACACACACACACGTAGAAACACACACACACACACACACACATATATATATATATATATATATATATATATATATAAATATATATATATATATATATATATATATATATATATATATATATATATATATATATATATATATAGTAGTCACTTTCGTATACACCGCACGCATGCTGCCCACGCGCACATATATGTAATATTAAATAGTGTATATGTAAGTGTTTGGTTAGATCTTATTATTGGTTATCGGTTATTCAATGTTTCATTTTTATTTAATGGTTAGTATTTTATTTGTTTTTGCCTTGGTGTTACATGTCTGTCTACTCTTCAGGGGGGTTACAAGCTTTTTTGAATGCGCTACAGGTATATTGATGTACCTACATGTGCATTTACTAAGGAGATGCTCTATTGCATCATTAAGCTTATTGGTGTATCCATCTACGCATGCGCCAAGGTTTAATACAGTCGAGTAATGGCGACTTTGCCAGTTTTATAGCAGAAACTACTGTAAAATTAAAAAAAATATATAGTTATTTTCGTTCTTTTCTCAAACCCGTCTTCGAACTCAATGATGTAAAGAGTGAATTTTTAGACATTACGATTTGGTGTTGAAATCGGCATGGGAAACCTTTTGAAAGAAGATAATTTAAATTTTGAAAGCAAATGCCTCAAAAACAATTTTGCGCATCATGCCGAACGTTGGAGTTGTGGCAAGCGATGTTTTTTTTTTCTATTCTTTCCTCAACTGATAAAACATGCAACGAACTTGTGGAGATAACACTATTGCCATATGACTGCTGCATTGACGAAATGATGTCTCGGTTGAAGATTAAACAAATGTTTCCCCCGACGAAATTGTAACTTAAAATAGAGGTAAAAAGAAAAAAAATACGAGGAGAAAAAAGGTGTGGGGGGGAGACATAGCGCAGGTATTGACGAATAGAGGAAGGATAAACACAGCTACCAAAAAAACAGGGAGAACGAGAAAAAAGAAAAGGTCGTCTCGTAGAGTGCGATATATCTCAAGATAATATAGTCAGCTAATTTTCTAGTAAGTGCGAATTGCAGTGCAACAATTGCTTTAAAAATCTGATTGGTTAATTCCGGTTGGAATCAACCAATCACATGACTAGTTCTTTTTGCCAGCGTTTTCAAAAATAAGACGAAGCTATTCAGATACACTAGTCCACACTTAAAAAAAAATGTAGGGAAAATAATAATTTTTGTACATTAGCATTCATTAGACCTAAATTTAGATTTTCTTTTAGAACAGATAGGTTTTCCTCATGATATCGATCCCTATATTTTTCACAGAATTATCTCAACTTAATTATTCAGTGTACGAAAACAGATTTTTACAAAACAAAAACAACTTATAAATAAATTAAAAAAATCACGGATATATACATTAAAGAGATAAATCTTACATTAATTAATATACGTATATATCCGCTTATTTTTCATTTAATGTAAATACGCATTATACTGCAATGTTGTACATGTGTTTCTGAAAAAATCCCCACCCTCAGAAAAGATTTTTTAAAATTCTGAAAATGATAAGCGATATGCATATATCAACGATGTAAACAGTTTCAATCTTAACATTTGTAAATAACAGTTAAGTCCAGTATCGCAATAAAAAAAAACATCAGAGATCGATTTTATATCGCATCGATGTTATGAACAAGTACCCCTAAATTAATAAAATATCAATATTTTTCTGACATGTGTTGTTGTTTGAGGAAGGTCTTATGAATTCCAATCTATAAATATTATTCCCTGAAATAAAAATTCTTTAAATATTGTGTCAACAGAACAATAACGAAAGTGAAAGTGAAAGTGAAAGTAGAAAATAAAAATGCAGAAATATGTAAACAATGGTACTCACATCCCAGCAACATAGCAAATATGGAAAATATCTTCTCAGCATTGGTGTTGGGTGCAACGTTTCCAAAGCCGATGCTGGTGAGACTGGTGAAGGTGAAATAGAGTGCTGTGAGGTATTTGGTCCGAATGCTGGGGCCACTAGTGGTGTCGTTCGGCAAATAGGGTTCATTCAGAGTTTGCGCCAGATTGTCCAACCAGCCCACTTTGGCCTTGAGGTGAGGCCGCTCCATGTTCGCGATGGCGTAGAAGATACAGGCCAGCCAGTGGCCGATCAACGTGAATGACACCATCAACAAGAGCAGGACGGCAGCTCCGTACTCTGCAAATTGCTCGATTCTCCGCAAGACGCGGAGTAGGCGAAGGAGACGGGCGGTCTTAAGGACCCCAGTAATAGTCATAGTCTGAAAAAGAAAAAGAAAAGTAAATAGTTTGAAATGAAGACATAAAAAAAAGAAATTCGTGATAAAAAAAGAAGAATTTTTTTCACAATAACAATTTTAAAATTTATTCTTACTTATTTGTTTCAAATTTCTCGTCTCAGTAATCTAAGTGTTTTTGCTGTAGCCTCCGTAATAGGGAGGTTTTTACGTCTAACAAGATTTAAATTCAGATTTCGCTTTCTCCCGTACTCGTTTCCAACCAATGTTAGAGTGTACAGTCTACCCTTTTATTCAACCCATAGCTGAGCTGATAAGAGATAGATTTATACCATTACAAAGATAAATGCGCAAAAGCGAACGCAACTCCCCCGGCTAGAATTCGAACTCAGCACACCAATTCCATTACCTTCACTAATTACCGCTATTCTACACGCATATCTCATACTTACCTATAATATCCTTTTATTTTGTCA
Organism: Acanthosepion lycidas; assembly: GCA_963932145.1. Classification (NCBI taxonomy): domain Eukaryota; kingdom Metazoa; phylum Mollusca; class Cephalopoda; order Sepiida; family Sepiidae; genus Acanthosepion; species Acanthosepion lycidas. The sequence continues at coordinate 67,521,779 of OZ010604.1, forward strand.
TATATATATATATATATATATATATATATATATATATATATATATATATATATATATATATATATATACTTCAGTACCAAGAGCAGAGCAATAATTATTTATCATAATTTTTACACCGAACAAAAAAGACTTACTCGCTACAAAGATGCAGTCTTGCTTCGATGCAGATGCATCTCGATGGGTGGGAACCAAAAACAAGAAAGCATTTTTGTAGTAAGTTGATTTTGTCCGTATGGAAAAATTATATTAAATAATATATATTATATGAGGTCTAGACACACTGTTGAGCTGTGATAAATCGAAACAGTCTGTCTGTAGTTGACAATATATATATATATATATATATATATATATATATATATATATATATATATATATCACAGAAATAAAAGTGTGAAGCTTGATATTACAAGTCATATTAAAAACGGGCGAAGTAACCGGTTTCGCTCCCGCTCTTCAGGCTTGCACGGGAGATTTAATTTAAATTAAAAACACAGAAAATGTACAATGTAAAGGAAATGGGGAGGAAAAATATGAACACAAGGAGCTAGAGACAAATAACAGCGATCCCCAACAGACATCCACGCTGTTTACATAGGGAAGGCTTGCGGGACCCGATGTAAAGTCCCTCCAGCACCTTGAGATGAAATAAAAAGTGTGACTGGGACAACACAGTGAACCAGTCGACACTAAAGTTAGCTGCAAACCCTCTGTTATTTAAGAGGTGCTCACATATGGTGGAACCATAGGTATTTTGGACACGTCCATTCAACAAGGTGTGATTACTGATCTTACTGTAGGAATATGTTATTTAATACTCATGTCTGCACTTTGTCGTCCTCCCTATGTAGTCAGCACCACAACAACAAACCCGGCCTATGTTTCGTTCTGCCGGTAAGGACGTTCCCTCTCCCCATCAATTTAATTCTATTATTTATAAATATGTTTGTAGTTGTGATGCTGATTATGGAGGACGACTCAACGCCTAGACATGAGAATTAAATAACATGTTCCCACTAAGATCAGGAATCACACCTTGTCTTTGAATGGACGTGATATGTGAGCACCTCTTAAATAGCAGAGGGTGTGCAGCTAAGTTTAATGTCGACTGGTTCACTGTGTTGTCCCGGTCGCACTCATTATTTAACCTTAAGGTGCTACAGGCATTTTATATTTGGTCCCTTCCCTGTGTAAACAGCGGGATGTCTGTTGGTGCTCGCTGTCATTAGTCTCTAGCTCCTTGTGTTCATATTTTTTCCTCCACATTTCCTTTTCATTGCACATTTTCTGTGTTTTTAATTTAAATTAAATCTCGCGTGGAAGCCGGAAGAGTGGGAGCGAAACCGGTTGCTTCGCCCGCTTTTAATATGTCTGGTATTATCAAGCTTCACACTTTTATTTCTGTGATTAAATTTTGTACCTACAAAAATATCTTTATAAAGTATATATAATGTTTTATTATAATATGTATATACGGACAAAAGTAACTGCCTCACTACAAAGATGGATTCTTGTTTCAATGCATCGGCATCTCGACTGGTGAGAAACAAAAATAGATAAACATTTTTCGTTCTAATATAAATTATTTAAATGTGCCTTATTTTAAAATATAACTTGTCTTTAGAATAGAGATTTTAAGTATGATTTTGTATTTTTAAATATAACGTTATTTATAAATTTTTTAAACCCCGTTTTTATTTCCCTTCGATTAAAATTAACATTTCATTCTTCCTATAACCCCAATTTACTGTCATGAGGTTCATATCTGGGTTTAATTTTACAAAACCTCTTCCCTTTAAGACTAATAGCTTCCATCCACCCTTGACCACTGTTTCGTGCTTTTCGTCTGACTGAAACACTGAAATGGATAAATTATGTATTAGTTATTTGAGGGGTATTTTTTATTTCTTTTATTTTTTATAGCTTTCACAGTAAAATTACTAATTCCGACATGAACTCTATACTGGGGTTCAATAAGACTGACGAATTTTATTTTTTCGTCGGTCGGAATAAGCTTATTCTCCATATGAGGATTTTATCATATATATATATATATATATATATATATATATATATGAAGAAATATAGTTTTAAGGTGTGCTATGTGTATGGGATAAAGTGCACAATATCATAGATAGAGCATATGTAAATATAAATATAAAAGTGAACATCAACACTCAGAGGTGACAGGCTGTTTCATGCTAGACACAATCGGCCTGACGATTGCGTCTAGCAGGAAGTCGCCTGTCGCCTCTGAGTTTTGACTTCAATGTTCACTTATATGTATATATATATATATATATATATATATATATATATATATATATATATTTATACAGGTTCGATTCCTGTCGGAAGGACGCATATTTTCTATGAAAATTTCTCGGACATTCAGGCCGGTAAATCTCGTTTATACTGTTTATTATAAACAGAGCATTTACTTAAATATTTGTATCTATCAAAAGACCGTATAAACATAAAAAAAATGTCTTAAAATAATTGTCAGCCTTTGTCCATTTCATAATATATGACGTCATTTGTTTACATTTGGATACGCATTGAGCAGATATGAATGAATGAGATAAAATCATGGAGAATTGTGTTTAAAAACAGTAAAATCGACTTTGCTAACCGAAACGCTCCTCTGTGGCCCAATTGGTTAAGACACGTCAGGTTATATGATGACTCTGTATAGAATACAGATTCGATTCCTGTCGGAGGACGCATATTTTCTATGAAAATTTCTCAGACATTCAGGCCGGTAAATATTGTTAATACTGTTTATTATAAACAGAGCATTTACTTAAATATTTTATCTATAAAAAGAACGTATAAATATTAAAAAAAATATCTACATATGTATGTATATTTAGGCAGAATATGTTTATTTCTAGGGTTAACCATTAACTTTCACACCCCGACTTTACCACTTATTCTGTAGTCTTCTGTAAGGAGTGACACATAGCAATAAAAGGTCTGCTAAAAAAAAATAAATAAAAATCAGGTATGTTATTCGGATAACAGAGATAAAAAGGCGCAGAATGTCTGTGAATTCTGTTGCGCATACATAGTAAGTTATACATTTTTCAATTACTTCCATTGTTTTATCGCAGTGCTTGGAAGGAAAGTGTGTAGAGTGTGGTCGTCTCACCACACCACAGAGTTTCTATCAGTAACCACGACTTGTGGAGAAGTCTTCGGTCAAGGAACATCGGTTCCAAGGTTTGACCACCACCATATTCCACAGATCTCGCCAAGGGTGACATTTTTCTTTTTCCTACTTAAAATGATTTTCAGACGTCAATGAAATCTAAGTGAATGCGACGGGAGAGCTGAAATAATAGGTGTTGTTTTCTTTTTATAGCAACAGTCCTGGTACAGTTTGTATCTGTATCGTATATAAGTGAGAGCCATAAGGATTTGCACTGATCCCGTCGCGTTGCAATCAGTCATCTGCGAGTATAGGTATGGAATAAAACAACCGTGAATACTTAACGCTACGTTAGTGAACATCCGTGGAAATATTTTTCCAAAGCATGATAGACACCTCAGGCAATCATCGGATCAATGAAGCTGTTCGAAGTATCACCAAGGTAACCCTTATCACAGGCTGCGAAGGATAGAGAAAAATTGAAGGGGTCTATCACGAGCAGGATAAAAATCATCTTCTATCAATACATACCAAAGATAGTTTAGGTTTGGTGAAAGAAATCAAGTTGGCAGTTTCTTATCAGAGTTGGCACGAATATATATGACATTCATTTATTTTAAACAGAATCATTATCCTTAGATTTATTTTAAACGGAAATATTAGAGAAGTGTCTTATATATGCGAGGGAGTTAATGTGTGCACACACAAAAACACATACCCCCATACACCCCCCAGATATATGTATTAGGTTGGTGCAAAAATAATGACGTAATAATGTCGTTTTTTGATGTATTTTTAACGTCAAAAAACGACATTATTACGTCATTATTTTTGCACCAACCTTATATATATATATATATATATATATATATATATATATACATATATATATATATATATATATATATATATCCAATTACAGGATTGGTGTATACGGAATAAGTTCCAATAACCAAACAAATACTATTCTTAAAAGAATGCTCAATACAGAGTAGAGTAAATAGAATTTATTCGAAAATTATAACATAAATATGTTATAAAATCATTTCAAAAATGGCCATTTCGTTTCAACACTTCTGGTGTCTTATCAAGTGATGGTGTTGAATGTAGAATGTGGTATGTAGGTGCTATATATATATATATATATATATATATATATATATATAGGATATAATATATATATATATATATATATATATATATATATATATATATATATATATATATACACCCTTGTGCTAATTAATTGAAATAACCGATTTAGTTTCATTTCTTTCACAATACAGTCAGTTCTAGACTCAATGGAGTGACGGGGTGTAATCGATTTCTATTTTTTCCTCAGATTTGGTCATTTGCAGTGGTGTGCAGTAATATGAATCTACATTCAGAGTGTATAATGAGATTTGTCTGCCTTTGAAAAATAAAGCGTCATCCGTGACTGCATCAGACTTTCATCACGTTCAGAAACTACTGTCTCGACTGTCGATTAGTTGTCCTACGGTCATTTTCTGCGATGGACGCTTACCCAAAAAAGCGTACGGAAATTGTAACGCTGCACGAACACACTGGCAAGCCTTACCAGTGAACAAATAAAAGTACTATATATTGGCCCGGAATATCTATCTATCTATCTATCTATCTATCTATCTATCTCGTTCTCCTCGTTATATATATATATATAGCAGTTCCTTCATATCTATCTATCTATCTATCTATCTATCTATCTATCTCCTACTTGCGTGCTCGCGCGCGTGTGTTGCAGTTTGAGCAGCCGTTATCTCATTATTCACGCAACCCTCTTCGTATGAGTTCGATCTTCATTAGGCATCATTCATATGCAAAACAATCTATCCCTTGTATAATAAATAGGTTTTAGTGAATGTTCTCCTTTCCCAACCTTAAATGTTTTCACTGTCTTTTTCCTTATATAAGCATCTACCTGTCTCTCAGCCTCTCTCTATCTGAGTGCATAATGTCGAGAGCCTAGGTGGGTGCTTAGAACGTTCGCTTTCCAACCATGATGTTCGAGTTCGAATCTCACTATAGTCATTTTGTCTGGAAAATGTCTGAAAACCTTAGCACAGGTTGATCCAAACTTTTTAAGTGAAATTGGACAGACAGACGCCATCGACGGTAGTATTCCTAGCACGGAGTAGAAATTGTAACTAAGATCAGCTCAGCATAGTTTTAGTAGAAACCACAGGTTGCCTCGGTGGTGTTGAAAAAACACAAATTTGCCTTAGCAGGTGTCAGGTTGTACTCGAAAATGATGAGTCGGCCATCTATCTATTATTTGTCTGTCTGTCTGTCTGTCTGTCTATCTATCTATCTATCTATCTATCTATCTATCTATCTATCTATCTATCTCAGTATATATAAGTTTGGTTTGTTTTGTTTTACGGTATATCAACCTCAATGGGTTATTTAATGCCGACAAGATTTTTCTTGTCGTCTATGTTTTTCTTCTTTCTATCTATCTATCTATCTTGGATACTTCATGTTTATCTGTCTCTTTTGGTCCCTTCATATCTATCTATCTATCTATCTATCTATATATATATATATATATATATATATATATATATATCTCAATATGTTTTTCTTTCTGAAACTTTGGGATAAAAAAACAAAGATAGTAATACAAATAATTGAAAGAGTTATGACCCTACTTTAACATTTTAGGCAACATTTTTTGGATGGAGATAGCATTACCTCTATCTCTGTAACAAAAACGTAACTAAATAAATAAAACAAAATAAAGATGAGGATATTAGTCTGAAAGATTCGGAGAATAATGACAATCCTTCATTTAAATATATATTCGTTTTGCTAATCTTTACTAAATACAAGGCCCGAGAGACACTCGAGGTAGATAGCTACTAAATAAAGTTGTACTATGAGCGCTAAGAGGAGGATGTAAGAAATTCAGTTTCTGAAGATATGTAGGAAAGATTACAGTCAAACCTAGACATGTACAGTTTAAGAATGTAGTAATCGGAAGAGTATCCTCTCGGGAGTCTATTACACAAAGTAGAACTTTTTCAGAAGAAGCTGACCCAGTAGAACTTCCTTTATCCTAGGGAGAAACAAAGTTAATGGGGATGATTCGTTCCAATGTAACTTGCATGGCGGGTCTTCCTTGTGAAGGTCACCACTAATCACAACATTTGTCACAGAGAGAGCAATAGGGTAGCCAGATATTTGCGATGTTTTGTCTGCTTAGAAAGGGGTAGCAGGGTGGAATATAGTTAATCGCCTACAAGGCCGCGTAGATGCTTTTGAATTCTATAAAAAACATTAAAGTGAGGACTAGGTTGCCCCAGCCAAGATATGATAGCTGTAACCCATTCTTGATCTGAATTAGTTCTTGTAATGCGAGAGCATAGCAAGCGGGGTCACGTACTTTCTGGAGCGGTTTGGGCAACACTTGAAGGATGAAGACCTCATACCTGCATCTAAAATTAAATAAAACAATGAATAAAGAGTAGAATATGTAATGGTTATTGACCAATGAGAAGACGTGACTACATCTGTCACGTCAAATTATTCTTTATTTCGCTCTGGAAACGGTCACTTAATGTCGTTGTGCGTAGATTCGGGGGATTTCTCCAAATGTGAATTCTACATTCCCTCAAGGATTTTAAACATTATTTTCTCTCACTTCATTGGTAGGTATTTATATGTCTGTCTTTTATCCAGATTATCCCATGCAGATATATCGATTACGGGCTTATATGGTTTGGGCAATCGTTGACATCTAGTGAAAGAGCTTTTTTTTTTCAGTTAAATAGATATATAACATATATAACACACACACACACACACACACACACACACACACATATATATATATATATATATATATATATATATATATATATATATATATATATATATATATATATATATAGTTAAACCTAGACAGCCAGACTAATCTAGCAAGGTTTCACGTAACGATCCGCTTAGGTGAAACCTTGGTAGGTTTGTCTGGCTCTCTAGGTTTAACTAGGTCAGCTCTACTTAACGTATTGAGCACTTTATTTAATTATTTTGCTTACTCGTATCGGTTTTTTTTCTTTGGATTTTGGACTTGCATGCTAGACGATTATTTTCGGTTACTGTATATGTTCTTGGTTCTTTCTTTTTTTATACTTTTTTTTTTCCTTTTGGTATTGGTTTGATTATTTGCAAATCAAGATACCGAAGGTTTTCCGGACGAGTATAATTTCTTATGCTTATAAGATTAGTACTATATTATATATATATATATATATATATATATATATATATATATATATATATATATATATATATATATATTCTTCATCTAATGTTATATATCTATTTATTTAAAAAAATCTTACGACGATATTATTTTTTCTGGCGATGTGTAGGCGAAAGCTAAAATTTAATCGATGTGATACTTCTTTTCATGAATAAAATATGATCACTTTTTAAAAGATCATATATATATATATATATATATATATATATATATATATATATATATATATATATTAATAAATATACATATTATCCCTTGCTGATTGCACAACTAGGAGTATAGACTGACTGTTCCGTAATTACAATTTTAATAACAATATCTGGTTATATTAATGTTGGTGCAGTTATATATTATACTGGAATTACAGTTTTTTACATTTAACTAATATATTTGGCATTTAAAATTCACGGGATTTATAGAAATATGTAAACAAAAGAAAACATTATTTTAGAGTTGTGAAAATTTAATTTTTATTTTTTATATTAAGGGAGATTACTTGTTCTATTTCGAAAAAAAAAACAAAACATAATTTACATTTAAATTGAACCTGATCACCGTATTTTAGCAGATATTTATTTTTATGCCAACATATAACGATCAAATCATTTCTATTTTTTAATAAGTTATGGTTATTTCGGTCAACTGCTGATGTAATATTGTTGAAACAATTTATCAAGCTTTAGACCAGAAGGGAGAAGGTCGGGCTATTGCATTGGATATGTCAGAGGTATTTGACAAGGAAATGGCATACCCGGCTTCTGCACAATTCTGAAAAATTATTTTATTTCTGGGCGAATTTTCATTCTTTGTTTTATCAAATCGCGAAATGAAGGTTGTATCGAACGGCCATTCTTCTAGATCAGGCTTGGCCAGCCTTTTTTTTTTTTTGTTAAAGAGTGGGCCGTCTGAGGTGCATTATATCATTACTAAAATAAGTATTTTTTTCATTAAAGATACCGCAAACATTTTCACAGCAAAAAACCGTGAACCTGACCGCCTGTCATAGAAATGGGGGAAAGTTCATTTTCTTTCGCAAGAGAAAAGATTCCTTAATAATAATAATAATAATACCCCCACCCAAGTCTTGATATGATATTATCATTAATGACACACATTGCTGGGTGTTATTTATCTCTAATTTATTCATTTGAGTGTGTGTATATATATATATATATATATATATATATATATATATATATATATATGGTTGGATAGATGTGAGCTTGTGACCCTGGGTTTCACTCTTTGGTGATCGTCAGACAAACTGATTAATTTTTTTTTAAATTTGGGTTTATGTAGATTGCGTGTATTGGTGTTATTGTGGAAGTGCTGGGGGAAACTCCGTCGTTTTTTCATCGTACTAACGCAAACATTATGTTAACTTGGCAAAGAAAAGAGAGCCGAACTTCTAATTGGAGATTTCAAAATCAAACAAGTACAGAAGTTTAATTATCTGGGAAGTGTTTTAACAGATGATGGAACATGCGACACTGAAATTCATTCATGCACTGGAATAGCAAAAGATGCCTTTCAAAAACAAAGCAAATTACTAAGAAGAAACACATTAGAAAAAAAACATGAAACTGATATGCAATCCTCCTAAATGCAAGTGAATGGATGAAGAGAAAACTTAAGGCAACAGAATTGTAGTTCTACAGAGGAATGCTGAGAATTCCATGGATATGTCACATAAGCAATGATGTAATTTTCAGGAAAAAGGAAACAAAAAAAGAAGCTTAAATATCTGGGAAATGTTTTTACAGAGAATAGAAAATGATACAGTAAAATCTGAAGGCACACTCAAATTAAACCTCCATTATCTGCTTAAAAAAAATTAATCACAAAATGCTTTTGTTTTAATTTTTGACATAATAAAATTTATTTTATTTTTTAACCTTCTACAATAATTGCTTCTTATTTAAAGTACAAAACAACTACTTTCTGGGCCAATTTAAAAAAAAAATTACCAGGAGTATCCTCGGACTTTTCAACTGAAGTGTACTTTTTATTGTTTCCTACATATTGTTCACATCCATGCTTTGTTCTGGAATATCTTTAGGTTCAGAATTAAAATCTTTCTTTAATATACGGATAAGTGGTGGTGGCGGAAGGGGTGGAATTGTGTAAACAGCTACTTGAACACAAAATGCTTTCTTTTCATTAACAGGTACGAAGCTTGAAGCATGCAGCATTACGATGTTCGGTATCAACCTCATTTCGCCTTGGATCTCTCCTGTCGTCTTTTCTCATCCACTCCAGGCCCAATCGAAGCCCGAAAAGTGACCTAGCTGCATCTCCACAACCGCAATTGTCCACCAACTGCACGATCCTTCACGTGGTCCCTCCCTAGCCCATATCGCATGGTCCATTCGTCCTCGTATATCAAACTTCAAATCATTATTATCAAATGGTTCATTATCGTGCCCACGAATCCCGAAAGAAGCGCCTTTCAAACTCGGATCCGAGATTGCCAAATCGGCTTAAGCAGATGGCACAAGTGACAGTTTTTAGATGATTTTTCCCAGGATTCCCGGTTCTATTCCATTCTTCCGTTTTCTTGTTCGTTGGCGTTGTTTTTTTTTTTTTGTTGTTTTTTGTTTTTTTTCCAATAACTTCCTACAGTGAAGATTTTCTGGAACAGGAATCACTTACATTATGTACATTATTCGGACAGTATCCTCACCTTCATTGCCATATTCACAACGTTTCGACCATTGTACCCTCCGGCCTTCTTCAGGTGATTGGATCTCTGAGATGAGGTATTATGATTACTTAGATTATTTACATTATTCAGACTGCTATTTTCATCTTCATTATCATATTCACAACGTTTCGACTGTTGTACGCTCCGGCCTTCATCAGGTGTTTGGAATTTCGATCGGAACCCTTTATTCGCGCCCACCGGGGTGGATTGTTCCACTTCCAGGTGCTCAAGGACACATGGCACAGTGGATAAGGACGTTGACTAGAGCCAAAGCGGTGTGAGTTCAATACCAGGCTATGGTAGTGGTGAACCAAAAAACTTGAAGAGTTGAGTTATAGGGAAATAGCTGAGACATCCGGAAGAGGCATGACACGTAGAATTAGAAGTAAGGGGTTCGGTTCGAAATTCTAATCCCCTGAAGAAGGCCGGAGCGTACAACGGTCGAAACGTTGCGAATATGACGATGAAGATGTGGATAACAGTCTGAATAATGTTAATAATGTAAGAAATCACAATACCTCATCTCGGAGACCCAATCACCTGAGAAGACAGGAGCGTACAACGGCCTATGGCAATGAAGATGCGGATAACAGAATAATGTAAATCATGTAAGTAATCATAATACCTCATCTCAGAGATATAGGCAGATATTACATATTCATTTGTAAATAGAGTAGTTTTATGTATATAGATATAAAAACATGGAATATAGAAATCTAAATATAATTTACGTTGTACATTCCGGCCTTCTTTAGGTGATTGGAATTTGTGAACCGGATCCTTTATTTCGTCGCCCAGGGTAGATTGTTCTAGTTCCACGTGTCATGCCTCTTCCGGATGTCTCGGTTATTTCCCTTTAACTGAAATTTCCATTTTTTTTTGTTCACCACTGCTGTAGCCTGAGATTGAACTCTCAACCCTCTCGCTCTAGTCAGTGGCTCTAATCGACGTCTTTATCCACTGGGCCAAGTTTGAATATGGAAACGAAGATGAGGATAACAGTTCGAATAATGTAAATAATGCAAGTAATCATGATACCTCATCTCAGAGATATAGAGGCCGAAACACTGTGAATATGGCAATGAAGATGAAGCTAACAATCTGAATAATGTAAATAATGCAAGTAATCATGACACCTCATCTCAGAGATATAGAGGCCGAAACGTTGTGAATATGGCAGTGATGATGATGATGATAATAGTCCGAATAATGTAAATTATGCAAGTAATCATGATACCTCATCTCAGAGATATAGAGGCCGAAACACTGTGAATATGGCAATGAGGATGAAGCTAATAATCTGAATAATGTAAATAATGCAAGTAATCATGATACCTCATCTCAGAGATATAGAGGCCGAAACACTGTGAATATGGCAATGAGGATGAAGCTAATAATCTGAATAATGTAAATAATGCAAGTAATCATGATACCTCATCTCAGAGATTCAATCACCTGAAAAAGGCCCGGGTGTACAACGGAGCAACGTTGTGAATACGGCAATGAAGATGAGGATAACAGTCCAAATAATGTAAATTATGCAAGTAATCATAATATCTCATCTCAGAGATATAGAGGCCGAAACGTTGTGAATATTGCAATGAAGATGAGGATAACAGTCCGATTAATGGAAATAATGTAAGTAATAATAATATCTCATTTCAGAGATATAGAGGCCGAAACGTTGTGAATATTGCAATGAAGATGAGAATAACAGTCCAAATAATGTAAATTATGCAAGTAATCATAATATCTCATTTCAGAGATATAGAGGCCGAAACGTTGTGAATATTGCAATGAAGATGAGGATAACAGTCCGATTAATGGAAATAATGTAAGTAATAATAATATCTCATTTCAGAGATATAGAGGCCGAAACGTTGTGAATATTGCAATGAAGATGAGGATAACAGTCCAAATAATGTAAATTATGCAAGTAATCATAATATCTCATTTCAGAGATATAGAGTCCGAAACGTTGTGAATATTGCAATGAAGATGAGGATAACAGTCCAAATAATGTAAATTATGCAAGTAATCATAATATCTCATTTCAGAGATATAGAGGCCGAAACGTTGTGAATATTGCAATGAAGATGAGGATAACAGTCCGATTAATGGAAATAATGTAAGTAATAATAATATCTCATTTCAGAGATATAGAGGCCGTAACGTTGTGAATATTGCAATGAAGATGAGAATAACAGTCCAAATAATGTAAATTATGCAAGTAATCATAATATCTCATTTCAGAGATATAGAGGCCGAAACGTTGTGAATATTGCAATGAAGATGAGGATAACAGTCCGATTAATGGAAATAATGTAAGTAATAATAATATCTCATTTCAGAGATATAGAGGCCGAAACGTTGTGAATATTGCAATGAAGATGAGGATAACAGTCCAAATAATGTAAATTATGCAAGTAATCATAATATCTCATTTCAGAGATATAGAGTCCGAAACGTTGTGAATATTGCAATGAAGATGAGGATAACAGTCCAAATAATGTAAATTATGCAAGTAATCATAATATCTCATTTCAGAGATATAGAGGCCGAAACGTTGTGAATATTGCAATGAAGATGAGGATAACAGTCCGATTAATGGAAATAATGTAAGTAATAATAATATCTCATTTCAGAGATATAGAGGCCGAAACGTTGTGAATATTGCAATGAAGATGAGGATAACAGTCCAAATAATGTAAATTATGCAAGTAATCATAATATCTCATTTCAGAGATATAGAGGCCGAAACGTTGTGAATATTGCAATGAAGATGAGGATAACAGTCCAAATAATGTAAATTATGCAAGTAATCATAATATCTCATTTCAGAGATATAGAGGCCGAAACGTTGTGAATATTGCAATGAAGATGAGGATAACAGTCCAAATAATGTAAATTATGCAAGTAATCATAATATCTCATTTCAGAGATATAGAGTCCGAAACGTTGTGAATATTGCAATGAAGATGAGGATAACAGTCCAAATAATGTAAATTATGCAAGTAATCATAATATCTCATTTCAGAGATATAGAGGTCGAAACGTTGTGAATATTGCAATGAAGATGAGGATAACAGTCCGATTAATGGAAATAATGTAAGTAATAATAATATCTCATTTCAGAGATATAGAGGCCGAAACGTTGTGAATATTGCAATGAAGATGAGGATAACAGTCCAAATAATGTAAATTATGCAAGTAATCATAATATCTCATTTCAGAGATATAGAGGCCGAAACGTTGTGAATATTGCAATGAAGATGAGGATAACAGTCCGATTAATGGAAATAATGTAAGTAATCATAATATCTCATTTCAGAGATATAGAGGCCGAAACGTTGTGAATATTGCAATGAAGATGAGGATAACAGTCCAAATAATGTAAATTATGCAAGTAATCATAATATCTCATCTCAGAGATATAGAGGCCGAAACGTTGTGAATATTGCAATGAAGATGAGGATAACAGTCCGATTAATGGAAATAATGTAAGTAATAATAAGCTCTCATCTCAGAGATATAGAGGCTGAAACGTTGTGAATATTGCAATGAAGATGAGGATAACAGTCCGATTAATGGAAATAATGTAAGTAATAATAAGCTCTCATCTCAGAGATATAGAGGCCGAAACGTTGTGAATATTGCAATGAAGATGAGGATAACAGTCCGATTAATGGAAATAATGTAAGTAATAATAATATCTCATTTCAGAGATATAGAGGCCGAAACGTTGTGAATATTGCAATGAAGATGAGGATAACAGTCCGATTAATGGAAATAATGTAAGTAATAATAATATCTCATTTCAGAGATATAGAGGCCGAAACGTTGTGAATATTGCAATGAAGATGAGGATAACAGTCCGATTAATGGAAATAATGTAAGTAATAATAATATCTCATTTCAGAGATATAGAGGCGGAAACGTTGTGAATATTGCAATGAAGATGAGGATAACAGTCCGATTAATGGAAATAATGTAAGTAATAATAAGCTCTCATCTCAGAGATATAGAGGCCGAAACGTTGTGAATATTGCAATGAAGATGAGGATAACAGTCCGATTAATGGAAATAATGTAAGTAATAATAAGCTCTCATCTCAGAGATATAGAAATATATAACAAGTGTTACATACAGAATTCCATGAAGTTCTTTCATTCTTTCTTAAATACTTACACAATCTTTTCATTTTTTCTCCATTCAAAATTATTTTTTATTTCAGTATAAACCTTCTAAAAACTAAGAAAACTTTTTCTCCTTTTTTTCCCTAGATTTTTCTTTCTTTTTTACTCAAAATATTTTTTGAAAACTTATTTCTTAGTGTCTCTCTTTTTGAGTATTTAATAGAGCAGTTTTATATATATTGATATAAAAACATGGAATATAGAAATCCGCACCACGCACACACACATGCGTGTGTTTTGGCTTATATGTGGATATTAAATACACAAAACGTTTTTAATTATTATTTTCCTTGTTCTTATTGACCACTTTGAAGCTCATCTCAGATATGACGTTTCGTCTAAGAACACAAAAGATATATTTTTGTAGTCTTTGGCCTCTAGATTTTAGCTAGCAGGATATACAAATGGCATTGTTATCTCATTCTCTCTTACTCTCTATCTCTCTCTGTCTATCTATCTATATTTTTTGAAATCTTATTTCATCATTAAAAATATTTACTATTTAATTTCGACTTAAAAAATATTCTTCTGACGATCGATCACCTATCGCCTTTTCATTTTTTTTTTTTTTTACATATATTCTTTATTTATTTTTTTATTTTTCTCTATATTTTTAATTCTTTCTTTCGTTCATTCTTTCTTTCACAAATTTTAAGATTTTCTTTATCCATTTAAAATTATTTCTTGCTTCAACTGAAACTCAAATTTTCGGGCGATAGATGTAATTTCTTCCCTGCATCTGCTAAAAAGTATTTTCTTTTTTCCATTCTTTTCTTTTTTACTCTTTTTTGCCTTTCTTTTATTCTTTCTTTCTCTGTTCGAACCAAATTAACTTTCATGTAATTAACTTGAATAACAAATATTAAAATGTGGACAAGTACAGAAGAAAAATAACACGTTATATCTATCTATCTATCTATCTATCTATCTATCTATCTATCTATCTATATATATATATATATATATATATATATATATATATATATAATATAAATACACATATTATATAAT
Source organism: Acanthosepion lycidas (assembly GCA_963932145.1). Taxonomy (NCBI): domain Eukaryota; kingdom Metazoa; phylum Mollusca; class Cephalopoda; order Sepiida; family Sepiidae; genus Acanthosepion; species Acanthosepion lycidas. The sequence goes on from OZ010604.1 coordinate 67,537,126, forward strand.
TTGTTAAGATCTATCTATCATTTAGCATCTATCTATTTATCATTCGTTAACATCTATATATATATATATATATATATAATTTGTTAACATTTGTTTATTTATCTATCATTTGTTAACATCTATTTAACATTCGTTAACATCTATCTATATATCTATATGTATATATATATATATATATATATATATATACACATATCATATACTTTGTTAACATCTATCTATCTATCTATTTATCTATCTATCTATTTATCTATCTATATATATATATAATATAAACACACATATATAATTTGTTAAGATCTATCTATCATTTAACACCTATTTATCATTCGTTAACATCTCTCTCTATATATTTATATATATATATAATTTGTTAACTTTTATTTATTTATCTATCTATAATTTATTAACTTCTATTTATCATTTGTTAACATCTATCTCCTTTTCTCTCTCTCTCACTATATATATATATATATATATATATATATATATATATATATATATACATATACTCTCTTTCTCACTATATATATATATATATATATATATTAGGTTGGTGCAAAAATAATTTCGTTTTCTCACATAGTAACATATGTTAGAAAACGAAATTATTTTTGCACCAACCTAATATATATATATATATACACATATACATATACATATCATTTGTTAACATCTATTTATCATTCGTTAACATCTATCTATCTATCTATCTATCTATCTATCTATCTATCTATCTATCTATCTATCTCTATATTTATATATATATATATATATATATATGCATATAATCTGATAACATCTATCTATCTATCTATACATATATATATATATAATTTGTTAACATCTATCATTTGTTAACATCTATTTGTCTTTCGTTAACATCTATCTATCTATTATATATATACGCACACATATATTATATACTTTGTTAACATCTATCTATCTATCTATCTATCTATCTATCTATATATATATATATATATATATATATATATATATATATATATATATATATATATATATCCCAGTAGACTAGATATTCTGGTCTCCTTTCATGTCTTTCATGGGAATATTAATATCCGTCCGTTTCTTTACCCTTTAGAAATATTTCTTGAAGATATTTATTTACTTGCGCGCTTTTCCTTTTAATCTTGCTTCTGTTTTAGTGCGTTTAAGACTTTGATGAAAATATAAATTTTCCTTTAACGAGCCTTCATTACTGCAAACAGTAAATATTTAAAAATGTATGCCGACAAAATGGAACCAAAGACTCGGAGAATATGGAGAACGGGTTATAGATGTGAAGAATTTCTTTAAAAAATAATATAAGATGAAGGAATAAATAAAATTACAAAAGGAAGGTTAAGTGTGATTACTGGCGAAAAAGGCAGAATGTCAAGAGAAGGACATTTTAAATGGTGTGTCTTTATAGAGATTAAAAGGAAATTAGTCAGTTAACGTGGAGCAAGCTTTAATAAATATAAATAAATTTAAAGTTAAAAAAAAAAACTCGCCTTAGCAGATCAAAGATGCAATAAAAACAGATAGGTGCTTTCAGTGAACATTTTCGCAAGATATGGAGTACACGCAGGCGAAAGCGTACACAACAGAATAAATGTAAAAGAAAAATGTCTGAAAGAGATCGCTAAACTAAGCGAGATTCGTAGAAATATTGATTGTCTACACCCAAAGAGAGTGATAGCTCTGTGGTATTTATTAGCCTAGTTTGAAGCGTAAGCTAGTTTCAGTGACGGGCGGATGTTTGGTCATATCTAATTCTCCTGTATTCGAGCGAATAAGACTTAGTATAATTTAGTTATCCACTGTTTTAATGAAAATATATTATTTGCAAAGATGATATAAAAATATTTGGAGACAAAGGCTTAAATTAATTCAGAGAACGAGACCTAGAACAATAAGATGCAAAAGTAATTATGGATAGATTATGAAACTAATAAGAGCATATTTGGTAAATAAATTCTTTGGTAGAAATGTCTCTCTTTCTCTCTACTTATTTAAAACACTTTCTCTCTCACTTCTTCTCTCTCTCTTTCTTTCACACAGACATGTATATTTATATGTGTGTGTGTGTGTGCTAGCATTGAGGAATACCTTTTTCCTGCATGCGCTTTTTCAGAAAATCCCTCAGAGGACGAAACGCGTCGGCTAAGAATAGTTTTTCCTCTTGTCTCTTTTTATTTGTTTTGTTCCTTTATAAACTCTTTCTGAAAATAATATGAACATTGTCGACATGAAAAACAAAACCACACACACACAAACAGACTTAATCAGAAAATCCAAACACACACATATACACACATCTATCTATCTATCTATCTATATATATATATATATATATATATATATATATATATATATATAGATAGATAGATAGATAGATAGATATATAATTATTTATCTAAAGATTATATCATAAACATATTATAAAATCACTACAAAAATTTTCTTTGAACACCTCTGGTGTCTTATCAAGTGATGATGTTGAATGTAGATAAATGCTCTTAAAGGTGATTGGAATTTATTCCGTAAAACCTTTATTCTACA
>OZ010604.1:67542193-67587193 GCA_963932145.1 Acanthosepion lycidas
ATATATATATATATATATATATATATATATATGCTTATATTATAATATTGACTGTAGAAATATTAAGCGACACAAAACAAATATGAAAAAAATACATTGAATAGTAGAATTCGTTTAATGTCATGACGATAGACATTTAATTCTCATGAATTATCTCCCTTGGGCGTTAATTATAGTGACGCCTTTTTTCTTTTTGGTTTTCACTTCGTCCAATTTACTTTGAATTAAGAATTTAATTAAAAACAGCGGGAATAAAAGAACTGAATGGCGATCTCAGAGCAAATATTGAATAAGCAATTAAAAGATTATCATTCTCTACGCTGAAACGGAAATAAACATTTTAAAACAATTTTGTGTCCATGTAACAATTATTTCCGCCATACTTATATGGACGTTGTTTGTTCAATGTTGATGATTTTCTCCCCTTGTTGCAATACCTTATATATATATATATATATATAAATATAAAAGTGAACATAGAAGTCAACACTTAGAGGCGACAGTCTGTTTCATGCTATATGCAATCGTCAAGCCACGTGTGCTGTTATTTTTCTCGGCTATTTATATATATACGGGTTAGTGGTGCATTGTGGGTATTCTATTATGGCGGTTATTTCACCGGAAGTCGTTTGTTTATCTATTTAGGTCAAATTATATTGCTTGTTTTTATTTTTGTTTCTTATTTTATTTATTTATTTATTTATTAACGTAGTAAAAATTTGTTTATATCACTTATTTAACAGTTTTGTTTTGGTTTGGGAATTTAATTAAAACTATTTGTTCAGTTTTGGGGTTGATTGTTGTAGTTCATTCTAAGTATTATTTTGGCGGGAACAGTTTTTAATTGATTATCTTTATTTGGGATTGGTTTGTTTATTTATTTACTTGGATGAATTTAGGTTAATTTATTTTACTTGTATATTTTCTCTTTTCGGTTTTCGATTTTTAAGTAACATAGTATTTTTTTATGTTTTATTTCTATTTTTTTTTTGTTATTTTTGCTTATTAGTATATTTATTTGTTTTTATTTTATTTTTTCCGTTTTTAATTTTTTAGGTTACGTAGTAAAAATTTATTTTCATGTCTGCATTTTGAGATGAGTTCGGATCTTTTGTTTAATAATTTATTTTGGTCGGGAAAAGTAATGATAGCTATTTTTTCCTCCGAGCAAAGTTTGCAAGTTTTTGATTGGTTATTGTAGGCTGATGATTTTTTCCTTATCTTCCAAGATATTTTTGGTGTGATGTTCGTTTTGTTTTTAATTTCCCAGATATACTTAGAAAGCATTGTACTGTTTGCATATTTACTATTTGTGAAAGATGTTTTGTGTGTATAATTTCTTTGTTTCCAGGGTCCTTCAGTTACTCCTATGTATACTTTTTCTTCATTATCTGGTGATTTTATCGTGGCTTGGTATATTACGTTGTTTTGTAAACAATTTCCGTTTAAGGGACATTCGTTCTTTATTCTGCAGTTGCACGTGGGTTTAATTTGTTCGTGTGGTTTGTTGATAATTTTCCTATTGTGCTTTTTTATTATTTGTGCCATGCTCTCGGTGCAGCTGTAGCTTATTTTTACAGTGTTTTTGTTGAATATCTTGTGTAAGGTGCTTGATTCTGGGAAGTGTTTGTGTAAGAGTTTGAAGAATATTTTCCCTACGTTTGTTTTTACGTTCTTGCTGTACGGTGGGTTGAACCATATGATATTTCTTCTTCTGTTGGGCTTTTTTGTATTCTGTGGTGAGTATGTGAGTGTTTCTGGGAATCCGCTATCTTTTAGGGCTGTTTCATAGTCTTTCTTAGCTTTGTTAAATAGGGATTCATTGGAGGAATTGTCAGAGAGCCTGCGGTTAATCGATTTTGGTATCTGTTTGATTATAGAAGGTGGATGGTTGGAAGATGTGTGTATGTAGAGTGGTTTGTCATTAGGTTTTCTATATGGTTTATGTGTGCCTTCTCTTAGGTTGAAGGTAACATCTAGAAAATCTACTTCGTTTAGGTTAGTTTTTATATCTATGTCGAATCCGTTATTTTTAAAAATCTTTATTATTGCTTTTCTAGTTTTGTCTGTGTTTTGTTTGTTACAGTTTCTTAAGATTATGAGGCCATCGTCCCTGTAGAGTCCTGTGTCATTTCTATCTATTATTTTGCTCAAAATCGAAAACCGAAAAGAGAAAATATACAAGTAAAATAAATTAACCTAAATTCATCCAAGTAAATAAATAAACAAACCAATCCCAAATAAAGATAATCAATTAAAAACTGTTCCCGCCAAAATAATACTTAGAATGAACTACAACAATCAACCCCAAAACTGAACAAATAGTTTTAATTAAATTCCCAAACCAAAACAAAACTGTTAAATAAGTGATATAAACAAATTTTTACTACGTTAATAAATAAATAAATAAATAAAATAAGAAACAAAAATAAAAACAAGCAATATAATTTGACCTAAATAGATAAACAAACGACTTCCGGTGAAATAACCGCCATAATAGAATACCCACAATGCACCACTAACCCGTATATATATAAATAGCCGAGAAAAATAACAGCACACGTGGCTTGACGATTGCATATAGCATGAAACAGACTGTCGCCTCTAAGTGTTGACTTCTATGTTCACTTTTATATTTACACACGCTCTATCTCTGATATTGAGCACTTTATTCCATAAATATAGCACACCTTAAGACTATATTTCTTTATATATATATATATATATATGAAAGTATCGATATATCTTGTGGAGGAGTTTTTGGAGGGCCAGGACGCCAGCATCTTCCGTGATGATATCGCAATGCTTAAGAATATTTCGACTAAGTGAATTGATGTCACGGGGACTATATTGAAATATAGGGAGAAACTGTTTCTCAAAATCCTTCTGAACTATATGAACGGTACTTGTAAATGTCTGGGTGGCTGTATATGTGGGCACAACGATATAAGTATGTATATCTGTATATGTATACTATGTACGTGTATGTATCCACGCACGCGTGTGCGTGCACGGTTGTATCTATATGTCGGTATATGTATTTGTATACAAAGAGATAGAGAGAAAACAATCAAGCACAGACTTTCTTCAAATCTGGAGCCAGAACATAGATATGATAAGTCAGAGTAATTAATGTGATTTGTATCATACAATTTGGACCCACAAAACACTCTCCTAACACATATTTTAGTCATCCGTCTTTTACTTGAACTGATGACACCAAAGAGAATATAAGCTACGCTAGCGAAACGCGTCTTTGATAAAGAATTTACAAATTTATTTCATAATCTTGACATTTGTTTCGGATGCTATTATACAAACACATCACCTGCATATATATATATATATATATATATATATATATATATATATATATAATATTTTTCTGTTTATACATTCTTTTTTATAAATACAGATATTTAAGTAAATGCTCTGTTTATAATAAAGAGTATTAACAACATTTACTGGCCTGAATGTCCGAAAAATTATCATAGAAAATATGCGTCCTCCGACAGGAATCGAACCTGTATCCTATACGGAACTGTCATATAGCCAGACGTGTTTTTACCGATTTCGCCACAGAGGGGCGTTTCGGATAGCAAGGTCGTTTTACTGTTTTTAAACTACAATTTTCCATGATTTTCTCACGTACATTCATATCTGCTCAATGCATATTTCAAATGTAAACAAATGACGTCACGCATTTTGAAATGAACAAAGTTTACATTTGGATACTCATCGAGCAGATCTGAATGTACGTGAGAAAATCATGAAAAATTGTAGTTTAAAGACAGTAAAACGACCAAACGACCTTCAACCCTCGTCAAAACCACCTGATCAGAGGCCTTGTTGTTGGACGTAGTTTATCGTCTTATCCAGGACGCGGATGTAGTTTATAGTCATAGCCAGGACGCCTTTCAACTCGGTGTAACATGATATCAAGGAAAGGTAACGTATTGCTTTCTTTCATTTCGTATGTAAAAAATCTATTGTATGTTCGACTCTGCTTAGTTTATCTACCAGATCAGGTAAATCAGTTTCCCAAGGATATATTAATAGAGCATCAGCAATATATGACATTATTTTGGCTATTGGTACGTAGAGGATTATCTTTGACAGTACCAGATGCATTTTAAGAGATTTAAGCTTTTTTTCAACCGGGATTATTATTCTAAAGTGATTTTACATCGAGACTGGCCATGAGTTTGTCAGTCATATTTGTTTTCCTTAGTTTTTCACGATTAATGCCATAGCATGGCTGCCTGAATATTTTTTATATGCGCTGGACTTATTGTTTCATGGAGTCGGGTTAAAATTTTTGCAATGGTTCTAACTACTTTTTGCTGGGACGCTGCCTATTCCTGAAATGACGGGGCCCATAGGGATAGCAGTTTTGTTACTCTTAGGGTGACCATAACGTTTGGTTGTTCTAGGGTGATATTCTATGACTCTATACCAAGATTTGTTTTAAGTTTTAATTACTTTCGTGATATCCTTGTTTAATTTTTGTGTTTCAATAGTTATTTTGCGTTCGTTTATTTTATCGTGTGTCGGTATCTTTGAGTAGTAAGTCAACTATTTCTATGCATGTCTTCTCGTTTATAAACAAAATATCCCCTCCCTTATCAGAGCGAGTGATGTGGATCTCCATATTTCTCTCGAGGCTTTTTAGTGCATTTAGGTGTGTCTGTGGTAATGTATTTTTTTTTTAAATTGTTTTGCTCGTGATTTTTTCTAATATGTACCCTTTGCAGATTCCGGTGGCAAATTTTAAAACGAAGCTGAGGGCTTCTTTTTCTGTATTGGGAAACTTTATATTCAATAGATGAGGCTTTCTAATATATTTTAACTTGCTGTTGCTGCACAGGTTGTTGTGATATTGTCTCAGTTTGTTGTTTTGATTGTCAATCATTTGTTTGACAGTTTGAGTCATTTCCCGCTTTGCGTCAACATAATTTTTATGGAGCTGCGTTCCAACAGTTGTGGCTTTTATACTGGTTAGTTTTTCCAGCACTTCTAGTTCTTCGGCAGATGCTTTTAGGAAAACGCACGCGTATATTGGAAAATGTGAAGCGATGTTCTAAGTATTTTGTGTGTAAGCAACTTGGGATGGCATTTTCATCAATGCATTTCAGTAAGAAATTTTCGGTTTCTAAATGAGTTATAAAAGAATACAAAACAAAAAAAATTGACATCTGCCAATTCTTTAATTAATGTCGACGGTATGAGATAACGATATTATTATATATCAAGAAAAGTATTGGGAGAATTGTAAGACAAAATCGAAAAATGGTCGTTCACCCTAACGAAACTGACCACAATTTTGACATTAAAAAAATGGTATTCTAATTAAGAAGGTAATGGATAGCGGCTCGGATTGAGGAATCGGAGAGCCGAGTTCGAATTCCAGTCGAATCCATTACATTCACTTACGAGATAATAACTTTTCGAAATGTATGAATCCTCTTCTTCTCACTCCTGGCTTTGGGTAAATAGCAGGACAGACTTGGTTGTATAGCTTTGTATGGCAACTGGTCTACTGCAGAAAGAAATGGCAACCTACTGCAGAAAAAAAGGATGCATCGAAAGATACATGATTGCCTAAGCGTGTATCCCGCATGGCACATAACTTGAGATTATAAGAGAAGATAAATCACTAAGACGAAAATGTCTATGAAGTGCTTTAATTGCTATTTAAGCTACAGCAAACTGATGTCCAGGATCTTACAACGTTTCACTATTCTTGGCAGATCTTGTTATCACAATATGGGATAATTAATAAGGAAAATGATCGAAGGGAAAAGAAAAAAAAAGAATATAGATGTATTTGGCTATATTGCAAAAATATATTTCAAATAGTTGGAAACTACCAGCATCTCTCATTCACGAACATGTGTATTCACAACAACGTCAATAAAGTCAGTCTGATGAAATCCGAGTAGATAAAATACATCACAAATAAACTTTTTCCCATTTTGTCTTCCAATTCCCCAATACTGTTCATTATATATATATATATATATATATATATATTAAACTTTTCACCCCAAGCAAGACGGGAGTGCCACTAGCACGCAAGGGGTTACAGAAAGTGGTAGCAAGAGTAAAGAGGCGTAAGAGGTGGGAAAGAATGAAGAGAAGGACGGGGAATATATCAAGGCATCTGGAGATGTCGATTGACATTGCATTTGAATAGTTGGTGATTAAAGATATCAGAGAAGCAAGTAATAGGAAGGGAGTTCCACAGACGGGAAGTGCGAGACATGAAGCTATTGAAGTAGAAGAGACAGTTACATTTAACCGTCTCGACACTGATAGGGTGGGATCGAGATGCCGGCCTAGTGGCACGCTTAAATTCATGCAGTTGTCAACAAGTATGTTACGAATAGGGTACAGTAGGTGCCCATGGGTATTTAAATGAGACCTAATTGAGCTATCCTCAGAAATGTGTAGTGTGAGTCTTCGTGTCAAACATGTTGTACTATGGCCTATATAATTATTTACAAATACAATTCTTTAATGGGCATTTAAATTCGTAAATAATTTCCTATCTATTCATATATATGTGCGTGTTTGTGCGTGTGTGCATGTGTTTGTGTGTGCATGAGTTTATGTGTGTGTGCATGTGTTTGTGTGTGTGTTCATGTGATTGTATGTGCATGTGTTTGTGTATGTGTGTGCATGTGTTTGTGTATGTGCATGTGTTTATGTGTGTGTGTGTAAATTATTTTCCGGTAGTGTGTGTCTGTAAAGGAACACAATGAATAAAAAACAAGAGGTAAAAATTATACGCAGCCGACGCGTTTCGTCCCCTGGCGCACATTATCAAGACAAATGTAGGGTTTATTTTATTGCATGTGTTTATATGCAAGAGCAAAGATGTCTTTGGTTTATCAAGGCTTAAAAATTAGTGAACATTCATTAGGTTGTTGAATGGTCAGTCAAAACATGTGAAACACAAGCTGCCATAATTCAAAGTCCTGTAGGACAAAAGTAAGCGAGGAATATTCGAGAATTTTTTTCTTTCTAATTGTATCTTCCTGAAAGAATTTTTTTGTTTTCCCACACCAACATACACAAGAAAAATGTTAAAAAAATCCATTACCTCATGTTTTTGAAGATATACAGCACATACGCCCATCCGAAACCATAACAATCTGATCACAGTTTAAACAATAATCATTTATATATAATTATTTTTATATACAATTATTTTTAAGATATGTTTATAATTGTCGGACTTTGTCCATTTCATAATGTGTGATGTCATTTGTCTACATTTGGATACGCTTTGAGCAGATATGAATGTACGTGAAAGAATCATGGAAGATTGAAGTTTAAAGGCAGTAAATTCGACCTTGCTAACAGAACGCTCCTCTGTGGCCAAATCGGTTAAAGGCACGTCAGACTATATGACAGTTCCGTATAGGATACAGGTTCGATGAAAATTTCTAGGACATTCAGGTTGGTAAATGTTGTTCAATACTGATTATTATAAACAGAATATTTTCTTAAATATTTGTATCGATGAAAAAGAATGTATAAACATAAAAATGTCTTAAAATAATTGTCGGACTTTGTCCATTTCATAATATATATATATATATTTTTTTTTTTTTTTCTCATTTCGTTGTTGGAAGGTTTACCTGATGATCCTGAATCCTTAAAAAAGGATTTAGATGAAATAAATTATCGTAATGGTACATTAAAGTGATTTGTTTTTCATTACATATTTATATATATATATATATATATATATATATATATATATATATATATATATATATATATATATTACATTCACTTACGTGCTAATACCCTTGGGAAAGGTGTGAATCCTCTTCTTTTTCTTCCAGCTATCGGTAAATAACAGGACAGACTGGGTTGTATAGCCTTGGATGGCAACTGGTCTAGGAGAAGGACTACTCTAAATTCAAAACCTGCGGACGGTCGTTTGGGGACCTTGTGGAATGTAGTGCACCAGGTCTCTGTATTCGACCCTTCAAAAAGTGTGGATGGTCCAGCACGAAACCTTCACCAATATAATCAAATCTCATGTGCTGTTGTCAGGCTGTCGGTTTATTAGGAACTGATCTGCTTGACCCTTATACGTCGAATTCAACGGGAGATTCGAGTATATATATATATATATATATATATATATATATTGTGTGTGTGTGTATTTAGGCAGCATTTAGTGTTTATCGTTGCTTAGAAATCATATATGTAAACAATGACAGACTATCATCACTGTCTTGTCCGTATATTGCTTAATATGTTGTAATTGGCATATTTGATAATGGCTTAAGTAAGCCGAAAGCTTAGATTGTATTAAAAAAAATATGGATCAATATTGTGAATTTCTTTCTTCGTTTAATGATAATGTTATTAAACTTACCAGACGTTATGAAAAGAATTTACATAAAATAAATAGACAACACTTGTCTATTTTATTTAATGAAACGTGTATGAATATATATATATATATATATATATATATATATATATATATATATATATATATATATATATATATATATATATGTATGTATGTATGTATGTATAATGCTACAGAAGATCCATGTTAAATATGAATTTAATGCAATATATATAGCTTTTTGCTTGAAAATTAAGTTTTGGTAAACATCAGCGACAGACGCTGCACGTCTGAATGCCCCAGGTAATTTGATAGGCCAGGGAATTAAATTTTTGTTGAGTCATCACAGACACATTCAAGAAAAAAAAAATAATCCAAACCAGAAAGATGTCTGATTTTTTTTTTATTTAATGTTAACAGACAATTTTGTTATTATCTTTGCATTGAATACTTTTCAAAAAACCCCCAAAAAAACCCCCAAGAAAAACCCCCAAAAACCCAAAAGAAAAACAGTAACCAAATAAAGGTAATGTTAAAACAAGCATCTAAATTTACACCTTCTTTTATTTATATTAATTTAAATGTTGATTTCGTTTTCTCATCGACATGGAAATAAAGAAGCCATACTTCAATTCCCCATATTTTTGTCTTCGCCTCTGGTGCGAACAAGCCAGTATAGTTGTATCGCGCCCTCTTTATAACTTCGGTTTGTCTTCCTTTCCTGTTCTTATTCAAGTCTCTTTATTTGTAGAAACCCGTCTGGTGGAGCTTGCTTTTCTTAGAAGAATGACGTTCAACTGCCTTCGCCCGCGCAAGCATGGAGAGGCGGGAATAAGAGCGAAAATATCTAACTACGCTTGGTCACAATCTTGCGTAATCCGAATTGCTTAGGCTATCGTCTGCTCACTCGAAAATTAAATTATCGGTTCGTATGTGATTAGAGTCAGCCCTAGATAATGTCGAAAGTGGCGGGATGTCCCCTGTGTATGTGTGAGTGTATTTGTTTCTTGTGCATGATTGCATTTTTTTTTTTTCTCGATGAAAATTGCTAAGGTTTCTTAGAATGTAATGTTTGCGGAATGGTAACTAACAGAAAACTAAATGGTGTGCAGAGAAAAGACAGATTCTGCCATGGGTATATATTTTTTTTTTTTTTATCTCAGATTGTGCTTATGAGTTTACTTATTCTAAAGCCTTCGGGAAGGAATGATTAATTGGAATAAATTCCTAGCAGTATTCTCAAAAGATAGGATTTCAAGAGATATATCAATCGTTATCTTCTGTCTTCTTAATTCGTGTGCATTTATTGCATTCTCCCCTTAATAGGAATTTTTCTAATATTCTTTCGTGTTCGGTAGCAACTTGCGTTTTAGTGACTTTATTGCCTTGCTTTAGGTGAAAGGATTAAAAAAATAAATTAAATCAATTTAAAATAACTTTTTAACAACTTAAAAAAATGTACATTTTTCTTTTATTTACTTTTTTACAGAGGTGTTTCATGTTTAGCGATTTAAAAAAAAATGGGTGACTGTTTTTGAATATCGTTCCAAAGGTTTATTGTTCCTTTCGTGATATTTTTTTTTTGTACAAGGAACGTTTCTGCTTTACGAGAGTTCGAAATAATTTAATAAAAGGCCCAAGATCCACTCAAGGTAGAGAAATACTCAATGATATTGTTTTGTGCGTTTACGGCGAAAGAAACATTTTTGCCGTAGGAAAACTCGCCTCGGGAATTTTCGCCATAGGAAACTTCGCCGTATACGATTTTTGCCGTAAGACAATGTCGCAACGTTTTATTTTTTATTTTTCGTATATTTCAATATTTAGGAATTTATAGTGAATTTAAAACAGTTTATATTTGCAAATAATTTGTGTAAATTTCAAAAGACTTACTGAGAACTTGAAAGTGTATATCTTTCTTTGATCAGATATTTTATATTGAAATTCCTTTCGTATACAAGTTCTATGTTTGTTTGAAATAATATATATATTGCGAGAATGAAATATTAAATGAAATAATATTTATATTGCTTAAGTGAGAATTATTGGCAGATTGATATAAACAGAAAATTTAACGTTAAGTCTGAAATATGAAATTTTGACGTAGGTTTTGAAATCAAGATGAAACTTTTGCTCTCTTTACTGACAGCAATGAATAATTTCGGAGTTTGATCGAATACCTTCGTTTATTTAAAATATTTAAATCGAAGTAACAATAGTGTGAGCCAGATATAGTTGATAACAAGGTACTTCGCATATTAAAAAGAAAATGCGGCGAAATTGTTTTCAGGTAAAAATCCGATACGACAAGGTTTTCTACGGCGAAAATTTATGAGGTGAGTTTTCCTACCTCAAAAATGTTTACGGCGAATGTTCCTAGAACGTGTTTTGTGAACAGGCGATAGTTAGTCTTTTCTTCTTCTTTTCTCTTTCCTCTAATGCCTTGTCTACGAGTTCTTTCCAGTTTCTTTCTGAAGAAGACGTTAACATAATGTCCTCTACGTATCTTTCTAAGATTAAGTCCGTCGGTAATAAATATTAATGGGTCTATTTGTTCTCCTATTCAGTACCATTTTCCGTTTTTGAGAATTCATTTTCTATTTGAATAAAATAGGAGGTTATGAGTTACTCGAATATCGTTCCCGCTAAAATGTCGCTTTTGTAGTGCTTCAACTTGATCTTCATGTCGTATTCTCTCAAATAACTGTGTGAAATATAGTTATTGAGGCCTAACGAGTCAATGAGCGAGGGCTAATATGTTTAACTTGCGAATAATTATTTGTAAGATCAGTTTCTACATAGATTTTTAAATGGTAGCAAGACAGGTAGACATAAAAAGTCTGAGAATGATAGACATGAAACTGATATAGATAGATAGACAGATAGAGATATATGATTAGACTGAGATAGATAGATAGATAGATAGATAGATAGATAGATAATGAACGGACAGTGATAGATAGATAGATAGATAGATAGATAGATAGATATATAGATATATAGATAGATAGATAGATAGATAGATAGATAGATAGATAGATATGAAAAGACTGACATAGATACATAGATATGGAGAGATTGAGATAGATAGATAGATAGATAGATAGATAGATAGATAGATAGATAGATATGACAAGACAAATAGACAGGTATATGAAAAATACTGAGATAGATGGAAATATATATATATATATATATATATATATATATATACACACAGAGAGGGATAGATATTAGGTTGGTGCAAAAATAATGACGTAATAATGTCGTTTTTTGATGTATTTTTATAACGTCAAAAACGACACTATTACGTCATTATTTTTGCACTAACCTAATAGATAGATGGAATATATATATATATATATATATATATATATATATATATATATATATATATATATAGATAGATAGATAGATAGATAGTAGTGGATTTAGGCAGCAACCTTCATTTATACAGGTTTCATTAAAGACGACGGACAGCAACTGCGATTAATATTTGTATTTAATTTTTCTTGTGTTCAAACAATTTTTTTTCTTTTCTGGACGGATAGTGTGTGTAGAAACTGTCCAAATGTTCTATAATTCCGAGTGTTTTCAGCTATACTTTTAGCCATTATCAACGATGATGTTATTTTTTGCTTTTTATCTTGGTGTAAGGGTTGTGTGTATGTTTCTAGTGTCATAAGGATGTTTTATTTTCCTAATATGGCCGAGTTTTTTCAAACGTGACCCTTAACTTTATCTACGAAATTAGTCAAAAAAATAAACCCCCATTCATAGACGTTCTCGTATAAATGCGTTTTTGAAAAAATAATGTGACCAGCTATGCGTTTTTGGGGAAGCAATATTAACAGAAATAGATTTCTGACAAAGCAAAATTATTACCAGGTAAAAAAAAAAAAAAAAAGGAAAGTTGTCGGCATTAAATGACACATTGAGGTTGATATGACGTAAAACAAACCAAATCAACAAAGCCAAACAGACACTAGTTAACAATGGCTTCTCTAACCACCTTACAAACTACAATGTGTGTTCGGAAAATAAAACATCCCTATACCTCTCGACACATATACACAACCCATACATCCAGTTAAAAAGCAAGAATAAAACCATCCTTGATAATGGCTAAAAGTATATCCGAAAGCGATCGGAATTACAGAACATCTGGACATGTTCTACACCCTCTTTGTCCAGAAAAGAAAACCTTTGTTCGAACATACAAAAAATTAAATAAAAAGCTTAACCGTCCTGGGTATGACGATAAAGTACACCCGCGTCCAGGGTAAGACGATAAACTGCGTCCAGCAGCAAGGCCTCTGATCGGGAGGCTTTGAGGAGTGTGGAACCACCTCTTAATTACTGGTGTTCCCAGGTCCACCCTGACCCCGGGTGGTAGCACCTGTTAGGGTCCCAGCTATGGGCAAATAGTTAACCCCAAAACTGAGGTAAAAAGCATTATAAAAGTGTAAAAAATAGGTTTTGGTATCAGAAATACTTTGTAAAAAATTATTACCAGAAATAAATTTTTGAAGAAAAAAAAATATTACCAGCAATACGTTTTTGAAAAAAATATTACCAGCAATACATTTTTGAGGAAAATAATATTAACAGAAACAGATATTTGAAAAAAAATAAAAAATATTAGGTTGGTGCAAAACATGACGTAATAATGTCGTTTTTTGACGTTAAAAAATACGTCAAAAAACGACATTATTACGTCATTATTTTCCCACCAACCTAATATTACCAGGGAAAAAAAAAAGTTGTCGGCATTAAATGACCCATTGATGTTGATATGCCGTAAAACAAAACAAACAAACAAACAAACAAACAAAACGCTTAATCGCAGTGCCTTTTCCGTCGTTTTGAATTAAGCTTGTATAGATAGGTAGATAGATATGAAAACCCTTTTTTCTGGAGGGTATTGATGACACCACAATATCAAATTTTATCCATGTTCAAGAGGAGTCCCTAATAATTACATTTGAAGTCTTCTTTGAAAATTTAGATGACAGTTTACCTGGGAATAAACAATACAGTTATTAATTAAGCCTATGATCATTTCAGCCCACACTCGCATATGGAAAGAAACAATGCAGTTATTAATAAGAAGAGTTGAAATTAATGAATGCAAGATTTCAAAGCTCTAGTATCACTCTTTCATAGTCAGCCTGTTGACTTTTCAGCCCATCCTTGTATCTTGAACATAATTTTATGGCTACAACTATAGCTATTTTTATATACTTTTATACTTTCAAAGTAAACGTATGTTTTTTTATAGATATATATAGTTTGTAGATGATCTATTGTAGTATTTCCAAAAACTTTTTCCCAAGTTGGTTTCATTGT
Organism: Acanthosepion lycidas; assembly: GCA_963932145.1. Classification (NCBI taxonomy): domain Eukaryota; kingdom Metazoa; phylum Mollusca; class Cephalopoda; order Sepiida; family Sepiidae; genus Acanthosepion; species Acanthosepion lycidas. Next base: position 67,555,920 of record OZ010604.1, read on the forward strand.
AGTAATTATGTCTTACAGGGATTAAGTGCGTACATTCAGTTAAAATGTTGTGGTGAACAATTATGTAGAAGCAAGCGAGTCAGAGTGGCTTGCATTTGATGCAAAGGAAAATAAGTTCCTTACCTCAATACACGACACGTAGCAGCGTCATTTTTTTCATTGAAAATGGCATGAATCTCCCCTCCTCACATTGGATTATTCCGAAAGTGTATATTCTGTAACGGTGAATTTGTACAACTTAGCGTGGTTTGACCAATAGCAAGCCGTGTGCTGACTGGTCTGATTACATGATGCTTTTTGCCTGAGTAACTAAAAGTTAAATAGTCAGCCCGCTCTCGTAAAACTAACAGAAAGTTCTATTCAGGGAACAATAATCTCACTGTTCTACTGAGGCGGTTCGCAGCTCTGTCGAACTCTATGCCTTTGGCAGAGATTAACCTGGACGAGGCTTTGCTGAAGGGCAAAGTTTCGTCCGGGGAGAGTGAAAGACCCGAAGCCATTTATGTGGGTTCTACGGGAGTATTTTTGGCCAAGCCTACGGGCTTGGATAACACACAGTAAACTCGGCCTTGTGCCACATACATCCCTCGTGGTGGGGTGTTAAATATTAACAGTCGAACAGATTGTTCATTACTGTCGAACTCTCCAGACGAGGCTTTGCCGCAGGGCAAAGTTTCGTCCGGGGAGGTAGACAGACCCGAAACCGTTTATGCGGGTTCTACGGGAATATTTTTGACCGAGCCTACGGGTTCGGAGAACCCACGGTAAACTCGGCCTTGTGCCACATACATCACTCGTGGTGGTGGTGGTGGTGGGGGCTGTTAAATATTAACAAACAGTTCTGTCAGAAAACATTCGTAATTAGTTTGCCAAGGATCAGTGAATGATATCTAACATCATTTTCTCTGGAGGTTTGTCTCGTCGACAAATCCCTTATAATTCTTCAGTTAGTAAGAATTCTTCCATCGTAGTTAATCACATTATTAATAGTTTTAGAAAGAAAAAAAAATATTGGTGTCAACGTTTATAAGGCATCGGTATCTAGAAAATGTACGTCACACAATTTGATGATAAACTGTGTAGACATTGTTTTCTTTGCATTTAACTGTTTCTGTTCACTGTTTATACGCAATTACAAGAAACACGTTGGTCGTTGGTCGTCTATACGTGTAACTTATATAATGGAATTATTTAATAAATATGCAGGTAATTCTCGAAGGTGTTGTTAAGAAACGACTTTATATACATATTTAGATAAACTGTACGCTTGCACACAGAAATAAGAAAAAAAAAACAGTTCCGTTTAGTCTGAAAGAGACGCGAACAGACAATAGAAGTAAACATATTGAAAATAAATAGACAGATGTTGTATAGCCCCCTGTTGGGGGTGATCCCCTCTCGTCTTCTCTTGGCCAGTGGTCTCTAGTTGTTTTGCGTCCAGAAATAAAATAACTTCAATACATGGAATTTTAACTCACCTATTTTATTAACGTTCATGTCAACATCTATTTATCCAGTATGTGTGTGTGTGTGTGTGTGTGTGTGAGGGTTTCCCCTCACTGGGGAGCCATATCAGACACAAAATAAAACACGTCTACATTGCTTGACGGTTATGATGCGATTCTCTGAAAAAGCTTTCTCTATCTACTTTCCCACGCTGGTTCAACCAATCAAAATCGACTTCCTTATTTTGTCTTCGATCTGAACTCGAAGATCAACCTCAGGAAGTCCGAGCTGAGATACCATTCCCCTAAAAATAATAGTCTGCTAAACTATTATTTAACATAGATAGATAGATAGATAGATAGATAATCCAGCAATGATAGGTATGACATATTCGGACTGAGATCATTACTACCAGTAGAAATAAAGCAAGTAAGAAATGCTATTAAAAACGAATAATGCCTGTCATTGCTTCATCGCATAAAAACGTAAGATAACATTACTTCTAGTGTAAATAAACAACGAAAAATTAAAATGAAAGAAATACTTGTCAAAAATTAAAAATGGTTGATAATGCTTCCTCTAATAAAAAATCAAGATACAGTGTAACCCGGATATAAGAGAGTTGTCGGGACCGGAGAAGAAGTCTTTTATATCCGGGTTTCTCTTATATCCGTGTTTGGTCTATTTTGTTTACATTAACACAGACTCTAATTTGGGACCAGAGAAAATCTCTCTTATATCCGGGTTTCTCTTATATCAGGGTCTCTTATATGCGGGTTACACTGTAATATACTAGTGGTGGAAATAAAGGAAGTAAAATTAAAATGAAAGAAATACTTGTAAAAAATGAATACTTGTTAACAATCCTTCATCTCAATAAAACTCAAGAATATTCCTACTAGTAGGAATAAAACAATTAAAATTAAGATGAAAGAAATACTAGTCAAAAATTATTTATGGCTGACTGCTTCCACTAATAAAAAATGAAAATAATATTACTACTAAGGAAAACAAAGCAAGTAAAATTAAGATTAAAGAAATACCAGTTAAAAATTAATAATGGTTGACTCTGCTTTCTCAAATAGAAATTCAAGATAGTATTACTATTTTTGTAACTAAAGCCAGCAAAAGTAAGATGAATGAAAAATTGGCAAAAAATAAAAAATAAAAAAAATAAAAAATAAAATTAAATGATGGTTGGCACTATTTGACGCAATAATAATTCACTTGTAACGTTCTGTATTTAGCTCAACATTCAGACTTTCAAGTAATTTCTCTGTTCAAAACGAGAATAATATCATGTGATGATGCAAAACCTGAGAAGCAAGTGGAAAGTGAAAACATCGGATACTCAACAAATTTCTCATCTCAGAAACATTCACGTATGTCGTCTTGTTTTTCAAGACACAGGAATTATGCATTGGATAAAAATGTCGTTTTTCAAAATATTTGACCAATACACTATCGACCTTATAATTCAATTTTCGTTTATTGGAGTAGGTTTTTATTCCGGTTGTCTGCAAGTGAATCATTTGGCGGTATAGATCCAGTATATCAATGGGGGTCCTTAACTTAAATGTCGACTGACACTCAAGCTTACTCCAGATTTCATGTAATGCTCATATATACGATCCATTGCTAAATATATCGGGAAAAAAATGGTCGATTCCTTGGTCCGCTTCACATACCATGTACACAAGGTCGCATAACTTTCATTCGTTTCCTATTCCGTTGGTAACAAGGAAAGGGGTCACTTCGGCATGGTGCAATGTTTAACAAACTTGTCGGGCTAGATCTATTACGACTGATTAGTGATTCCAACCCCCAATAAGTGCCCCATACTTTCAGCCTTGTGCCACATCGAAGCTACGCTTGGTAAATCGCTATATGGGCACTTCGCCATGGTGTTAATGGTTAACAAGCTTGTCTCGATAGAACAATTAGAACTGAGTAGTGAGTTGTATCCTCACTTAGCGCTCCATGCTTTCTGCCTTGTGCCACATCGAAGCTACGCTTAGTAAATCATTTATGGGCATTTAGACACGGTATAATGGTTGGCAAATTTGTCACACTCGATTAATTACAATTGAATCGGGAGTTCGATCTTCATTCGCTGCTCCACATTTTCGGAACTTCTCCTTTTGGAGACGCCTCAGGTACAGGGTAATTACGTCATGCCCCTCTAAAAGGCGGGCCACTGCCTCGAGGGATGGCTTCCTAGGGATTGAATAGTATTTTAAAATTACTCAACCGAAGCCAGTTAATAAGATTCACGGCTAAGGCCCGCCATACCACGCACATTCTAGTGAGCCACGCTCATTTTTTCCGTATTCCATTAGAGTAATGGAGGTTCAACACAAGCAGCTTCTTTTGACGAATCCCATGCTACTGCGCTGGAAACGACTCTCTCCGACTGCGCAGGAACCGACTCCCTGTGACTGCGCTGGAACCGACTCCCTGTGACTGCGCTGGAACCGACTCCCTGCGACTGCGCTGGAACCGACTCCCTGCGACTGTGCTGGACCCGACTCCCTATGACTGCGCTGGAACCGACTCCCTGCTACTGTGCTGGAACTGACTCATTGTGACTATGCTGGAACCGACTCTCTGCGACTGCGCAGGAACCGACTGCCTGTGAGTGCGCTGGAACCGACTCCTTGTGACTGTGCTGGACCCGACTCCCTGCGACTGCGCTGGAACCGACTCTCTGCGACTGTGCTGGAACCGATTCCCTGCGACTGCTGGAACCGACTCTCTGCGACTGCGCTGGAAACGATTCCCAAGACGATGCTTCCACGATTACTAAAATCTTAATCTGTTCTTCATTGTCTTCCGGACATATGCCCATAAAATGTGCCTCTTACACTATAATCCTCTATCTAGAGTGGCTCTTGGGCCTTGTACATTAGACAGAGACAGTACACTAATATCTGTGTTTCTACATATCAAGATAGCCGAAGAAATTTCAAATTTTTTGAAAATGTCTTTTACCTTCTGGCAAGCACGGTCAACGTCAGTGTCATCCTTCAGGCGTGGGGAGTAATTTAAATTTCTCTCGGTGTAATATAAATATAATATTTATAATGGATTAATGTCGATGGAAATAACTGACAAAAACCGGAAGCTGCATATCAATGCTAATTTATTCAGGCAACGATATTTTAATCTCTACATTTTCTCTGTCCGATATGTATACAACGTGTTTTTTTTTTCATTTCCTTACGGCTAAAAAGAAAATGATGTTTTTTAGCTACTAATTTTTAATGAATATTTCGTTCGTTTGCCAAAACCCTTGAGCATAAATCACATCCAATAAAGTCGTTTTCGTATAACAACCCCTGCAGAACAAAAAGCAGCCACACAGAAATTCAACAGCATAATCACACACCCGCATATACACCCCCAAACACAGAGACACACATATTTTCTGCTCCATAAAAAAGAAGAATATAGATTAAATGTTGATTTAAAATTTTTCAATAGCCTACGGAATTTATATATAATGCTAAAAGGAAAGCATATAAAATTTACAAAGGAAACGAAATAAAGAATTTATATTCGGCAACACAAAAACTAAGCGCATTTTATTACCTACAAATTTCATAGCTAACAAAGCTGTGAGAAATTTAGCAAATATCAATATAAAAATGATTACGAACTCGATTTAAAAGGGGGTTAGTTTTTCATTAGGAGCAGATCCCCTAGAAATAAATCAGTGAATCATGCCGATATTTAAAATATTAAAATAATTAATATTTAAAAAATTCGTAATCAAATATAAAAAAAAAGCACTCAAAATTAAAAATTCACTGCATTTGCTTACCTTCGAAATACAATTTTCATTTGCTAAATGCAGATTTAATAAGAAAATGAATATAATTTACTTGGACGATTATGTATTAAAAGTACATTTCTTTCTGTCGAACTGTAGCGTAATTAGCCATAAGTTAAATGTAATTGGCTGAAATGCGCAAAAAACATGATTGACAAAGGTTGCAATAAACAATAACAAGCGAAAGAAAAGAAGATAATATTTATGAAACAATATATGCAGGACATTGCAACAGTAATAAGGCAAAAAGTTCACAAACTAATAATGGTGTTGACGCAAAAAGGGGATGCATACAAGCGATCACAGCGTTCTGACTTCAAGACAAGAAAGAACAGAACTCAGCCAGATGAGATGTGGTCTATCTTATTGGTTTTGAAGAAATCCCAACTTGCATCTGCATGTTTTGTTTTTACATGTTGGGAGGGGAATGTTTTCGTAGTCATCCTATCGAGAATTGTGTCATATATATATATATATATATATATATATATATATATATATATATATATATATAATAAAAGAGATATTGCACGTTTATAAAGACATTTTTACATCATAAGGCATTTTGTAGGTTCCAAGTTAATATGTGGTATTGTGATACATGTAGGATTGAATGGTGATGGATAAGTTCTTGTGGTGAAGGATTAAATTGTAATGAATGAATGGGTCGTGAATCTGATTATTTAGGTCTAGGATAGTTAATATTGACTAGTCTTACCGCCCTCGGTCTTGTGCCACAATTGTAAAATATTCGTATAATAAATAATCATTCAGTTCCAGAATTGGAACCAAATATATTTCTCTGCAGCGACACCAGATAATCTGCAAAACATTTGAAAAAAGTAAAATGCTTTCAAATTCTGTCTCTCTCACTGTCTGTCTTTGTTTGTCATTCTGTCTCTCTCACTGTCTGTCTTTGTTTGTCTGTCTGTCTCTCTCTCTCTCTATCTACCTATATATATATATATATATATATATATATATATATATATATATATATATATATATATATATATATATATATATATATATATATACTAGAATAATACATTTCAGATGCATCAAGGATGGTCTTCAGTGATGCACTGTCTTCATCGCCGATTTCGGGTTTTGCATCATATCGGCTACAACAGCAACCCCGACCTGATTCCAAAAAGGGTCAGGCCGCCTCTTTGATAGCGTCGTGCTACGCACCTCGACATTGCAAAAAATAAAAGTTCAGATATGGCACGGAGTCCGACTGTTCTTATTGACATACGTCAGTCAACATCAGCGAATGAAATAAAGGCTTTTCACCCTCCCCTCCAATATAGTCTTGTCTTTTTGCTCCATCCGGTTTTAATTCGCGCTATTTCCTCCGAATTCATAACGAGGTAAGCTGGTAGATATATATATATATATATATATATATATTAAGAAATGGACAAAGTCCGACAATTTATTTATTAAAGACATTTTTATGTTTAACGTTATAGATACAAGTATTTAAGTAAATGCTCTGTTTATAATAAACAGTATTAAATAACATTTACCGGCCTGAATGTCCGAGAATTTTTCGTTCTTTGACAGGATTCGAACCTGCATCCTATACGGAACCGTCATTTACGCTGACGTGCCTTACCGTTAGGCTACAAAGAAGCGTTCGGTAGACAAGGTCGAATTTACTGCTTATAAACTCAATCTTCCATGAATCTCGAATATTCATAACTGCTCATGGCGTATCAAATGTAAACAAATGACGTCATATATTACGAAATGGACAAAGTCCGACAATTTATTAAAGACATTTTTATGTTTAACGTTATAGATTAAAAGTGTCTTTATTTATATTGTTGAAAGAGAACTTATGCTGCCTCCATCTAGCTTTAAAATCATTCTTCGTGGACCCGATGTATATCATATTAGTACTAGGACTCTCAGTGGATGAGATAGTACATTGGTATAGCACAGATTTGATGCAGCATTTATTTTCTAATGGGCAGTTTTCTGGGTTTCTACAATCACACAATTTTTCACTGTTATTGTCAGATTTAAGTGTAACGTTTTTATTAATACTATTCAGGCATGGGGGTTTGTTCAGGATTTTATTATTGTGTTTTTTTTTGTGTATTTTTGTGTTTTTTTGTGTTTTTTTTTATTATACTTTCTAGATATAAAACAAACACAATAAAAATTTCTAGATATAAAAAATATGTTTCTAGATATAAAAAAATTCTTTCTAGATATAATAAAATATCTTTCTAGATATAAAAAAACACAATAAAAAAACACAATAATAAAAATCCTGAACAAATTATTAAGTTTCTAAATAAAAAAAATCTATTAAACAATAGACATGAATTAACGGTTTTTTGCCGACATCATCAAATAAATAATAATTTAGCTTAAAAACAAACATACAATAAATTAACTTTTATAATCCATAGCCCCAATAAAAAGTTTAAACACCCTACAAAAAGAGATAGCCCTTTATGAAGTCGTCAAAAAACAAATGTTACGACAGTTTTGATATACACAAAACCCTTTCATAAAGAAATAAAATAAAAGAATAAATAAATCTCCATAGACACGTAAACCAGACTGGTTGAAAACATCTTCCGTTTTAAATTCAGACACCCCAACCTTACCCTGACTTGACATCTATGAAAGTAACTCTATGCTGATACAAATTATCAACACCCCTACCTATTTTAAAAATTCGCCATGGCTGTTACCATGGAAATTTTGATTTCAATTGTGAATATACTATTAAAACACGTAAATTTCAGAAATAAGTTATTCCAAAAAAATTTCGCTTGAAGATGGAACAGAGCTTACTTTAATTCAATTTAATTCTAATAATTATATTGAAGTTTTCGGCTCTTGTTTTTGAAACATGATACTTCTTATGTAGCGTGTTGGAATCATATTTTTAAATAAATAATTATATTTATGCTCTACTTTTGTATCGAGCACTATTTTTTAAAAATAATAACAAAAATACTAAAGAACTTTGGATTACTTACCTAACCAGTTCTTTCCTATTTTCTATATATTTTCACACACACACACACACACACACACACACACACACACACACACACACACACACATATATATATATATATATATATATATTCATATAATCCAAGTATATTTTTTCTGTATAACAATTGAGGAGAACTATCCAAAATAATGATGACCCACTCGCCCAAAATTATATTTGTTTTTGAAAAGGAAAACAAGAACTTTAGTTAAATAAGAATTACAAGAGACATGAGTTACGGCCAACATCAGCCGTGTTGAATATTTGTTTTGCGAATTTAACTGTATTTTATTTCCCTTTTAGGGCTAATTAAGAACAAATGAATAAAAATAATTTATGTACTTATGTGAGACACAGTGAAATGTTATATGTTTCTCTTTTCAAAAACAAGCATAACTTGAATTTGGGTGGGTGGTTCATCGTTTGTGCGAAAGTGTCAGTACGTGCGTGCTTGCTGCTTTTTAGTAACGGGGGATACAAGAGATCGTAAGAATCTAGTTCTGACTGTGATCTGTGTCGGCGTTGTTGGGGTGGTCTCTTTGTAGTTTTCAGCGCGGTAGCATTTTACGTGTGGACTTGAATGTGAATCTTGACTTCTGTGCCTCTCATGTTAAAATTTTGCACATTTCCCCTCAATTGTTACACAATATATATATATATATATATATATATATATATATATATATATATATATATATATATATATATATATAGGGTGTCCATAAAGTTCATGTGCATTTTAAAACATTTATAACTTTATATGTATTTGCGATAGAAATAATCTGTAAAAAATGTTATAAAGTTTAATGTACCTAGTTTTAAGTATAGCTAAAATAACTAATGTGATTTTAGGCATTACTATAAATCAGTTGGCAAATGTTTTCCTTGTACTGCAAAATCGTATTACCCTTTGTATTGCTAATGATGGAGGACATGTGGAAACTTAAATAAAATTTCAATAAAACCTTAAAAAAACATAGATTTACTTTTTTCTAATCCTTTTTACAAATTATTTGTATCACTAATACAAATAAAGTTATAATTTTCTAAAGTGCACACGAACTTTATGGAAACCCTGCATATATATATATATATATATATATATATATATATATATATATATATATATATATGGTTTACATTGTTCAGACTAACATGGCATGAAATCGAATACAATCTATGCGCTTCGTTTGACTAATGGTCATCATATAGACGCGTGTTACATTAGTTGAAAAAAAAAACTTCATTATCTACTCCTTATTTTCTAAAAATTTCCAAATATTTGTCTGTTCATTTACTTTTGTAGTATTTGTAATATTTTTTTTATTGTAAAGGAATTTTATGGACACTTGGTGTATATCTGTCTATATTTCTGAGATGAGGTATTAGGTACACTATTTACATGGATCGGACTATCATCCACATCTTTGTTGCCATATTTATCACATTTCAGCCGTTGTACGCTCCTGCCTTCTTCACGAGGTTGGAATGTCGAACTGAACCCTTTATTTCGCTTGGTGGGGTAGACTGTTCTAGTTCCACGCGCCATATCTAATGGATGACAGTTATCAGTTATCTCCTTTTTAATTCCCCTCTCCAAGTTCTCCACCGCCTTAACCAGGTATTGAACTCACACTCTTTGGGTCCTGTCACTGGATCTAACTAACGCCTTTATCCACTGTGCCATGTGCCCTTGATATCTCTTAAACATGGCACGTGGAAATGGACCATCACTTCCAATCCACCAGGCTGGAAATGTTTGATTTAGGTGCCCACGAACATGCAGTCCCCATTGGGGTGCTTGAGGCCACGCCAATTGCCTTTGTATTTTTTAAATTTTTTTATGGATAGCATATATATATATATATATATATATATATATATATATATATATATATATATATATATATATATATATATATATATATAGTGTGATTGAAAAGTAACTCCCTATTTTATGTTTGATGGACATAATATTTTAACAAGACGGAAGAGTTCTTCATGTATAAAATGGGAAGTTACTTTTCAATCATCCTGTATATATATATATACTTATATATATTTCATAAAATATTTTTTATTGTTAACAGATAATTTGCAGAAGAAAATCACACACACACACACACACACACACACACACACACACATATATATATATATATATATATATATATATATATATATATATATATATATATATATATGTATACTTGCTTACATTCTATCAAATATTTTTACTGTATTTTAATAAAAGAAATGACCGCGAGGACTTTCTTTCAGAATTTGATGGCTTCATTTAAATAATATAGTAAAAATTCGCAGAGAATGTATATGTTCTACAATTAGATGTCTGTTTTCCTGACTTTCTTTCTTTCTTTGTTCCGTTCAATGGAAGATAATGGCTACTTATTTATCAAGCACATCTACGTTTCATTCCTGTTTTTCGGAATAAGACATTTTTCCAAAAAAGCCACCTTTACAATGAGAAGCAACAGCATCACATCAGAAAAACACAGAATATTTTCACCAAATCTGATATGCCTATTGAAGATTTAAATGTACCTTTTCTATAAATATGCTCATGGTAACTGTCCTGATGAGCTTTCCTCTTTGCTACTAGATTGGCAGCAAGGTCTAATAATTTTACAGTTGAAATGGACAGTTGCAACTGTAAATTCTATGTTAACGTTTCCTTCACTCGCATTTCCCGACTGTAGAACATTCTACCGGCGTCTTGTTACTCCACTCAACTTTGGCCTTCAAAAATTTAAGTACATTCGTTATCTTCTTAATTTTTCTTCTTTTATTGTTACTTCTTAATAATAATTTTTTTTTCCTATTCTTTCTTGCGTGTAATGAAATGATTAAAAGAATTAGAGTTCTGTTTGGAAAAGTCCTCAAATCTATCTATCTATCTATCTATCTATCTATCTATCTATCTATCTATCTATCTATCTATCTATCTCTCTCTCTCTCTATATATATATATATATATGTATAAAACAGGATTGTGTGTCTGTGTGTCTGTCTGTCCGAGTGATACCTTTTCACTCGAGATCCATCCAGCTGATTATGATCAACCTTGGCACATACATTGTATAATGTAAGAAATAGGTTCTTAGCGTAAAAAAGTCGATAATTTAAAAAAAAAAATCAGTAATCGATAAAGCCGATCAACAATCGATAAATTCAACTTTTTTCCTCCGATTTCGTTCAAACTCGGTATGTAGGTTACTTACATCCTGATGAGCTCAACGATACCTCTTTTTTTTGTTTTATACGCCAATGCGTTTAGCAAAAAATTCAATTTCAACACAAGTCGGTTTCAACATAAATTTTAACATAAAATCTCCCTCAATTTTCAAACAATCTAACACAAACTTCACTCAATTGAGGCCAACAATGTGATGATTGTTTAACAATCATTTAACTTGATCATTGAGTCCACCTATATAGTCAAAACCCGCGTAAATAGCGAAAAATGGCGATTTTTAATGGTTTCTTTCTTATTTTTCGTTGATCTTTCAACTAATTTTAATCAAACTTAACTATTGTTTTATACATGCAACCTCTTTTACATCACTGACAAAATTGAATTTCAAAAACTCCAAAATTATACATTGTCTTTTTATAGTAAGAGAAAAGGTAGACATCTTTTTTCACGGCTGCCACCTTATACGGCTGAGTGTTGCTAGTTGATCCGCGATAACAAAACTCTTACACATCGAGCGACGAGATAACAAAAATTCTCAACACACCTATTAATCTATGTATTTTCCTCTGCTCGCATCGACCTCAGTCTGGAAGATATATATTATATTTATAGTTCCTTTTGTTTTTCTAACTATGCTTATACATGTCAATCTATTCTAACTGTATTTAGATTCAAAACAGCGTTTCCTTATTGGCCCAGTTTACTGAATAAACATTTTGGGGCTAAGAAAATAGGATATTTCTCGAAATCGAGCAAATATCCCACCGCCCTGATATGGCTTCCATGTGTTTTACTGTAAATATTTTCAGGGCAGTTGTTCTAATGTGCTCTGCTTTTTGATAGCTCGACTACACAAATTTGAGCATACTACTAGATTGGCTGATAGGTCTCATAAATTAAATTTAACCGTAAGTTCCATTCTTATTGTTTATTTTCTCGCACATATCGCATGTATAACTCTCTTCTGACTTATTGATACCTTGCCCTTTCTACTTCTTTTTCTTCTTCATGGCGTAGGTGATTATAGCTCTCCACAGTTTCCTATCCTTTGTCTCTCTCTTAATAAATATCATCATGTTGTTATCTCTCCTAAACCTTGTTCCGCCATCCATTTACTTAAATTACTAGGTCGATTATGAGTCTTTTCTTTATCCCATCTTGCCTTTAAACTGCCCTGTGAGTATCAGATTTTCCAATCACACTCTCCTCATCATTGTGACCTAGAAATTTCAACCGTCATTTGCAAATCTTAAGTTTCAGTATCTTTTTTTTTGTTGTTTCCATTTTATCTAAAACTTCATCGTTGCTCACATGTTCGGTCCATGGTTTTCTCAGCATGCTTCTGTAGATTAATATTTCTCTTGCTTCATGTCGCATCCTCATCTGTGAGGATATTGTCCAGCATTGACTGCCATATAGGAAGAATGATATTACGTAACAGTTCAGTACTCTTTTCTTTGTTTCTAAAGAAATTTTCCTGTTTCTTTATAGTTTGCTTAACTTTTTGAAGGCATCTTTCGCTGATAATACGTAACTCTTCAGTACTCTTATGATCAACTAAAATTGAACTACAAACAAAAATGGGATTGTCGGATCCAAATACACCTGAGTTCGCTTTCGCACAAGGATCCTTTAAATCATCTCTTTTCCCTTGGATAATATAGACATATTTTGCCAACTTATTAAGAACATCCTATATGTCACTATAAATCACTTATATATATATATATATATATATATATATATATATATATATATATATATATTTATACAAGCACACACACACATATATGTTACACACACACACACACACATATATATATACACAAAATATATATATATTAAATCCATGTAGGTTTGTCAAATTTTGGTCTGAAGAGATGGATGCCAGATCCTGTGAAGTAAATTATTACTTATGGATTAAGGACTCGCTTTCATTTTATATTTGCTCTTTTCTTACATTGCGCAGTCTTTGGATTTATATCCCCCTTAGAATTATCCTAATAATTATAAAGTAATATATATATATATATATATATATATATATATATATATATATATATATATATATGTGTGTGTGTGTGTGTGTGTCCGAAAGTTGCAAAAGTACAATAAAGCATGAAACAGACAAAGCTTATATATATATTTCTTCAGACCAATATTTTACAAATATATATATATATATATATATATATATATATATATATATATATATATATATATATATATATATATATATATATATATATATATATATATATTGGGTATTCGGGCAGCAAATATTCTTCAAGGCAAAACAGCTGTTTCGTGTCGATTATATTTATTGATAAACTTTTAGAAATTTCGGAGCAATAGAAAGCGCCTCGGATTGAAGAATCGTAGAGCCGAGTTCAAATTCAAGTCGGATCCATTACATTTACTTACGTCCTAACACCCATGGGAAAAGTATGAATCCTCTTCTTCTCCCACCGACTATGGGTAAATTGCAGGACAGGCCGTGTTCTATAACCTTGGTTGGGAACTGGTTTACCGCAGAAAGAAATGGCAACCTACTGCGGAAAAACACTGCCTCGTCAGTCATGTATTGAAAGAAATGTATCACATATGGCACATAACTGGCTGACTGACTAACTTCTCCAATAAGTCGGAAATTCCGTTAAAAATTTTTCAAAGTACATTTTGGAAGAAATATTGTCCAATATATATATATATATATATATATATATATATATTGAACAATAAAAAAATATTAAAAAATTAAAATCTTCAGACACACTGGGTTGTAGATTAATATTCTTTGTTTTTTTTAGATTCCTCGACTATATATATATATATATATATATATATATATATATATATATATATATATATATATATATATGAAAATATATAGAAAATAAGAAAGAACTGGTTAGGTAAATAATCCAAAGTTCTTTAGTATTTTTGTTATTATTTTTAAAAAATAGTGCTCGATACAAAAGTAGAGTATAAATATAATTATTTATTTAAAAATATGATTCCAACACGCTACATAAAAGTCCTCATGTTTCAAAACATGAGCCGAAAACTTTAATATAATTATTAGAATTAAATTGAATTAAAGTAAGCTCTGTTCCATCTTCAAGCGAAATTTTTTTTTTGAATAACTTATTTCTGAAATTTACGTGTTTTAATAGCATATTCATTATTGAAATCAAAATTTCCATGGTAACGGCCAGCGCGATTGTTCATATAGAATAGGGCGCAGGGTTTTAATAATTTGTATCAATATATATATATATATATAAAATATGTGGTGCAGTTCAATTTATATTACAATGAATTATTCATACAAAAAGTAAATTATTAAAGTTAATGATATAAAATGGCGAAATACCTTCGCTAACAAAATTTTAAAGGTGCATTAACCTACTAATTACTCTATTAATCTTATGATCACTGTTTTTTTTTTAAATTATAAGCTGTACAATGTCTTTTTTAAATACGTGTGTACTTTCAACTGTACATTCAGTCATCTTCAGGCATGGAAATTATATATATATATATGAACTTCAGGCATGGAAATTATATATATATGAACTTTATCTCGTTATATAATTGTTATTATTTACAAAGAGTCTGAATATATATATATATATATATATATATATATATATATACATATATATATGGCTTCATTTTGTATGAAAATCTTTGTAATCCTAGAGAAAAACTCCGTGTATATTTATGAACGTGTCTGGATGATTGGGTTTGTGTTAGAGAGAGCGGGTGAATATAAAAGAGAAGGAGAGAGTAATGCCACTCGAAGCCGGAACTCGCTTCCTCGCCATTTCTAAGCATTTGTAGACTGTCGAAATTCTTGTCACTTCCAAGCATTCACAATTTGGCTTCCTTTTTTTGTGTACGTCGAATTAATCCTGACGCTTCTCGGAGCGTTTACCGGCAGCATCCGAAGTATATGAGAAAGAATTGATTGACCCCCACCCCCCCAGAGCATGATCATACTGAGGGTAGTCAGAAGGAGGGTGTTCTTCTTTTGACGGATGCGCGACCAAATCTCAACAATACGCTGAATAGACTATCTTTTATGCCATGCTTTTAAAAGGGCTTCCTTTTGCTGCTTAAACGTGTTCGAAAATCAATCACGCCTTGCCCTCCCGTTTAATTCAATATGTCGAGCCAAAAAGTCGACACTTTGAAAAAGGAGATCGCGTGTCTTTCAAGTAGGAACCTCTCGATCCCTGTGTTTTGAGTGTATTGTTCGCTATTCCAATCTGTCTGCCAGCGAGCGGGGTTGCCTTTAAGTTAATGTCGGCAAACGCTTAAAGTAAAACAATAATTTTCTAAGACTGTTTATCTGTCTTCATGTTTCTTGTCTTCCAAATTTTTTCCCTTGAACAGCAACTTATGAATCTTCTTCTTGTTCGTCTTCTACATGCCGCGTTTTTTTAGAACGTGGGCAAGGATGGTGATCCACAGCATCCTCCCCTTTGTAGTCCTTAATAAATTTCGTGATCTCTCCTAATTCCCGTTCTGCCAACCATTTACCCGAGCTCGTTACGTAGTCTATTCGTTACGATCACCGAAGTTAAGCAACGTCGAGCATGGTCAGTATAGAAGGGTGACTGCTTGAGAAATATCAGACGTTGTAAGCTTGAATGTGCGGGTTGTAAGCTTGAATGTGTAATGGATAATGTCTTGAGATTGTTAATTGGAGACCCGATTTCCAATTTCAGTCTGGTTCTTTATATTAACTTACGCGCAAATACAATTGGGAAAGTTATGAATCCACCGCTTCTTCTCCCAACTATGTGCTTATTATTAAGACTTGAGGAAAGAAGGCATGGGAAGTTTGATACTCACAGGACAAATTGAAAGCAAGTGGAAAACAATGCAAAACCTATCTAGTGAGCTTGAGTGAATGCATGGCGGAACAAGGTTTAGGTGTGATAAAAATATATATTAAGAGGTACAAAAGAGAGGAAATTGTGGAGAGCCATGATCCTCTACGTCTTTAAAGAAACAAGGCACACAGAAGAGGGAGAATACATGCACATTTCTAAAATGATCAGACACAGAGTCTGAAGTCTTAATTGTCTTTTTACGGGTTTGTTTTGTTTTGTTTTACGGCATATCAACCTCAATCGGTGATTTAATGCCAACAAGATTTTTATTGCTGGTAATATTTTGTATCTATCTATCTATCTATCTATCTCTCTCTCTCTCTCTCTCTCTATATATATATATATATATATATATATATATATATATATATATATATATATATATATATATGTATTGGTTTGGTTTGGTTTGCAGCCTATCAACCTCAATAGGTTATTTAATACCGACAACATTTTCATTGCTGGCAATATTTTTTTTCAAAAATGTATTGCTGGAAATAATGTATTGCTGGTAATATTTTTTACGAAGTATTTCTGGTGTTAAAACCTATTTTTACATTTTCATAGTGGTTTGACCTTACTTTCGTGGTGGTGGTGGGTAACTACCGTGGTGGTGGTGGGTGCTACCACCCTGGGTTAGGGCGGATCTGGGAAAACCAGCAATTAAGAGGTGGTTCCACGCTCCCTAAAACTTCCTGATCAAAGACTTTGCTGTCGGATATACTTTATCGTCATACCCAGGACACGAATGCAGTTTACCGTCTTACCCAGGACGGTGTCTTTTTACTGGAGTTGATTTAAGTTTCAAAACAGGAAGAGAAAGTTTGGATAAGAAGAGGAAAATTATTGAAATATAAAAGAGAATACAACGCGAAATCGTTAAAGCGTTTCGAATATCGAGACTTGCTGACCAGGTAATCCAGAAGAAGCAGGTTTGTGTTGGGGGCATTTTGGATATGAAAACGACTTGTGGAGCTTCGAAACGAGACAAAATAGAAAAAGAAAGTCAAATTAATATCCACCCACAAATGAACAGTTTCGACAGTAACTGATGAAAAACAAAACTATGATTAGAAGCAACTTTCTTAAAGAACCGCACAATATTCCGCACACAGGACAAGGAACAGCATCCTTTGAGAAGGCTGCTAGAAAGTTTGTGCTGTGTTAAAGAACAACCAAGGGATGTCAATAGAATTTAGCTTTTGCTTAAGTCTATCCTTGCGCTTTAACAGGGGTCTTCCGATATCAATTAACTGTACATGAGGATTTTCGGAACCCTTTCATCGCTCATGCGCGTAACATAACCCATTCACCGATGTTGCGCTCGCATTACAAATGTTTTTAACGTCTTTAAAAACAAATGAATATTATAGATTTTGTCTTCCATATTACAGCCACAGTCTGCCCGAAAGTAGCGCTTATGGAAGGTAAAAAAAGTAAGCAAATGTTTCTTAAACTTCTTGCCGACTTCCACCTAGAGTCGAACAAATCGTTTGAAGTCAGATGAAATCTCGTTAAGGAAGTTACCGAAACTGTGTTGTGTTCGGTGTGCATTTCTACGACTGTTGGCCATTTACAAGAGAAGTAAATGGAAAATTCGAGAGCTGGCCAATGTGGCAGATATGTCGTTAACTAATGATGTATACCGTATATGTTGTCCTTTGGGAGACTGTTTTGCCGTCGATAATAAATAAAGAAAACATCAAACTATATTAGTCATGCCAGAGCCTTCCTGTGAAGAATATTGACCTGTTATCTTTGACCAAAGTGTCATATGTAAGCATATAACACAAATCCCCGGCGCCCATTTCAATTTCTGTCAGATTATGATCGGTAATAGAACAGTAATTTGCGAATCCAAATACAAAAATCGATTAAAAATCCTAGAAGCCATTTACATCAAAGGTCGGCAGCACACTGTGAATAAAATTTGTTTCAATCTTAGCGGGCGCATTTTAAAATGCCTTTGAACTGTAATGTTATTTCCGCTTTGTAACGTTAAAATCTATTTCGCAGTCATAGCATGTAAATTCACGATCATTTGAAACTTCGATCTGTAAGCAACATGAACGCCAAACTGGAACCTTGCCTTCCCCCTAAAAACAATCGACGATCATCGAAAATATTAGGAATACAAGAATTCCAGATAATTTCTTCACAGGCTTGTACTTGACATCAAAAAAACAAACGCACCACAAAGTATATATATATATATATGTTTATATATATATATATATATATATATATATATATATATATATATATATATATATATATATATGTTTATATATATATATATATGTTTATATATATATATATGTTTATATATATATATATGTTTATATATATATGTTATATATATATGTTTATATATATATATGTTTATATATATATATATCTTTATATATATATGTTTATATATATATATGTTTATATATATATATCTGTTTATATATATATGTTTATATATATATCACTATATATATATATATGTTTATATATATATATGTTTATATATATATGTTTATATATATGTTTATATATATATGTGTGTTTATATATATATGTTTATATATATGTTTATATATATATATGCTTATATATATGTTTATATTTATATATATATATATTTATATATATATATATATATATATATATATGTATTATTTATGTTTATACATTCTTTTTATAGATATAAATATTTAAGTAAATGCTCTGTTTATAATAAACAGTATTAATAACATTTATCGGGCTGAATGTCCGAGACATTTTCATAAAAAATATGCATCCTCTGACGGGAATCAAATCAGGCTATATGATGGTTCCGTATAGGATACAGGTTCGATTCCTGTCGGAGGACGAATATTTTCAGGAGCATGAAAATACCTTTGAATTGTTGTTGTTCCAGGGTTCAACCTAACCTAGGTGTGGCAGCACCTGTTAAATTCCCAACTATGGGCAAACTTTTAACCCCCAAACTGGGTCAAAGCACTATGAAAATATAAAAACACATTTTTATAGCAAAAATACCTACAATACATTTTCATAATAAAAAAAGTATCAGTAATTTATTTTTGTAAAAATTACCAACCATATATTTTGTAAAAAAGATTTACCAAATTTTGTAATATAAATTACTAATGTTCCTAAAAAAATTAAATTTCGGCATTAAATGACCCATGAGGAATTGATGTGCCGCTAAACAAACAAAACAAAAAAAATGTAGAACCATGTTCAAATTCATGTTAAATTCGTAGCATTCATTCATGAGTAAATATCCATGGAAAATTTATGAATGCATTTGTTTGTCTCATCTTAGCTATGGATTAAATAGTAGATTTAACTGGGTTCTTTAGCCTTGTTTGTCAACCAGTCTAAGAGAAGGATCATAACGCGCACATGTTTTCTGTATTTTTGGTGAAACATAGAACTTCACTGTCATGTCGGATTGTAGATACTACGTAGCAGTCCATCACTCTTTTCTTTGTCTAAAGTTATTTTTCGGTCCCTTGGGTTTTAACAAGTATATTTTGCCCTTCGTACATGCTTTTGTTACGAGCACGTGTGGTAAGAAGTTTTGTATTCTGACCATGAGACCCGGGTTCGAATCTCACCATAGTCGATTTGTTAGGAAGGAGACTTCCTGATGTTATCGGACTAGTGGTGTCGATCCCACCGTGCGTCAACTTTGGAAAACCATACCACGATTTGACCCAAGTGTGTTGTGAGTGAGTAAAATTGGGTAGATTGGATCCTTGGTGGAACGTCATTAGCTGTGCTAGCACGAAGGCACCGTGGCCGAAGGCTTGAGCGTGCTGGTCTTGCTCAGATTGAATGATCACGCTAGATAACACGCTCTTTCCCAGAAACTTTAACTAAGGTCTGTTCAGTATAGTTGCATTATAAACCACAGGTGGGCTCTGTGGGTGTTGAATAAACACAAACGTGCCTGAGAAAGCGTCTGCAATAGGGATTGGCTAGCCGACCTTGAATACGAGTAGCTAGCTATGCTATATCACAAGTAACAATTACATTTCTCACTGATGAAGGTGTTGAAGTGTTACAAGATTGGCCCTGACCATAACATAATCGAAGTTATGTGAAAAGAGTTGAAAACGCGGTTGTACAAAAGAAATCCAAAGAACTGTATTAACAATCAAGAGGAATGGTATAATTTTGTTGAAGAAACAATATTTAATTTGTTGAGTTGAGTAGGCCACTAGCAGTAGCAACCATAGGTTGCCGCCGTGGGTATTAAATAAACACAAATGTGCCTGAACAAGCGTCTGCATTAGGGATTGGCTAGCCGACCGAGTAGACGGATATCGTCGAATACGAATGGCCATCTATACATACACGCGTTCGAATTCTGTACCACACTTTACGGATTCTGTTCCGACACCATAGAGATAGTTGAACTTCTGTTCCTGCTTCAGTTTGACGTTTCAATGCGAATCTGGCACCATGACCCTTTTGTTGACAACCCCGATTGATTTTTTTTTTTAACTATTAGTACTTTATTCTGCCTTACATCGAGTACTGATCACGTTGTTTAATAATAATTTCAATTTTCCATCTGATTCTACCATCAGCAAAAGTTATAAAATAAATATGATTTTAAAAAAATGAATACAGCAGATTAAACATTTGCTGAGCGTTGGGTTTTGATCTAATTGCTATTCGTAAGTTACTATAAACTGAAAAGAGTTTTAGATAACGCATGCCTATGTCGTCTAATGAAGCAGATTTTTAGACTGAAGAATACCTGTTATTCTTTTTTCCGTCTTATCTCTATACAAAGGACGAATCTCATCTATAGGGCTTTTTTAATTAACGATGAAAAGCAAAGACGGTTACGTTTTATAGATAACTAGTTAACTCACCAGATTAGTAAATCCTCTCAGGTTAAAACGAAATCATCAGTAGGCAGCCGCCATTTGTTAATTTTTGTTTGTTTGCAGGAAGAATAATCACTTGTTTCAATTTTGAGATTACGTCACGGTCTTTTTTAGACTCACGCGTTTGCTTATCTTATAGACGAAAAAGAATAACGGACAGACAACCGCTGTTTGACATTATTAATGATGAAGTTTATTAATAACTAGCAGATGTTACCCGCTCGCAATCGCTTCGCAAAGTAAGATATATTCACTATCTGAAATATTTAAAACAAAAATTTTACATGGTCATTCATAAATTGACTTCTTATAGTTAAGGAAAGTTTTACAAATAGATGCCAACTTGTTGAATGCCAAGTAAAATGCAAATTTCAAACACTTTTCTGCACGATATAATATTCCTAAACAGAATTTTTTTTGATATGAAAATAAAAAAAAAATACTTGAATAAAAGAACACTAATGGAGGACAGTTAATTAATGAAATATACTTTTTAAAAAATCAATATGCAAATTAGTTATACCTAAAAAGTGATATCACCTAGAAGTAGATAATATATAATACAGATATTGAGCTGTTAGCGTGCAACTCCCTCTTTGGAGGGTTGTGCGCGCTCGGATACTTACCGGTCACAGGGCTCCGTCCCTGTGTCGGTGGTATCACGGCTATGACTAGCTTGGACCATCTCTGACTAGTTTGGACCAGCTATGACAAGCTGATCCCAGCTATGACTTGCTTGGACAAGCTATGACCCGTTTAGACCAGGGGCACGAGTGAAAACACTCGGGTCCCCACGTTAAAAACTAACTTTGTCTCACAACCTGACTCAGTGGTGGGGTCAAGTAAATACCGTGCAAATCGCTCCTTTGGGGAATTTCACATTATTTATAATTTTTCAGTTGCGTCTCTGTCCTTGGACAGAGTACGCTCAGGGGCTTCTCTGTCAAAGGACAGAGGGGCTACTGAGGAAAATTATACTGAAGATATGCCCAGCCCTGGGGAAAAGCTGCCCGAGGCCGCGCCCTCCCATTGCACAAGAGGGAGTGATCGGTGCCCGCGAGGGGAATTTTTGTCCCTGCCTGAGTGTACGCGCTCGGGTCCCCACATTAATCCGACCTTGTGTCAAAACTCATTCTCGTGGGGGAACGAGTAAACACCGTGCAAATTCCTCCCTGGAGGGGTGTACGCGCTCGGATATTTGCTGGTCACAGGGCTCCGTCCCTGTGCTGGTGGTATCACGGCTATGACTAGCTTGGACCGGATCTGACTAGTTTGGACCAGCTATGACAAGCCAAGACCAGCTATGACTAGCTTAGACCAGCTTTGATCAGATTGGAGAAGCTTTGACCAACTAAGGCCAGCTTAGACCAGCGGCCCGAGTGAAAACACTCGGGTCCCTAAGTTAAAAACTGACCTTGTGTCACAACCTGACTCAGTGAGGAGTCTAGTTAATACTGTGCAAATTTCTTCCTTGGGTGGATTTTAACGCAGGCTTATCATCTCTCAGTTGCGTCTCTGGGCATAGTGCGCTTAAGAGCTTCTCTGTCAAAGGACAGAGGGGCAACTGAGAAAATTATACTGATATGTGTCCAGCCCTAGGGAACAGCTGCACGAGGCCGCGCCCTCCCATTGCACCAGAGGGAGGGATCGGTGCTTGCACCGAGGCCAACGCAACCGTCGGTTGCGGGGGCTGTGGAGAAATTTTGTTCCTTGCCCGGGTGTACGCGCTCGGGTCCCTACTTTAAAAAGACCATGTGTCAAATTTCGTCCTCGTGGGGGAAGGAGTAAACACCGTATACATTACTATAATTTAGACTTGGGCCTTTTTAACACCAGAATTCGTTGGATAATTGTATTCCAATTTCGCATTTATTTATATAGATTTCATTATATATGTTTTACTTAATTAGCTAAGTAAAGTTTTTCTAACTCTTCAAATGTATAACTAATTGTAATTTCTATTTTCCCATCTTTTTACTATATAAATTTTATCTTATAAACTGTCTCTCGTGCTGTCATTCATTAAATAAAAAATAATTGTTTGTATGGAAAATAAGGATCTACGTACATCAAATCGTCTTTAAATTAAGTGGCGACAGAAGAATTATCATTGAACTTTTAAAAGGTAAGCTTAAACATTAATTCAATACTTAAATGCAGAGATCAATTTTGAGTTCATCTGTAGTTTATTGATGCCTATAGCATCTACTCCTCCCTAGCTAATGTGATGATGGCCAAACCAAGAGTCCTCCACAGGAGCTAGCTTAAATGCCGCCCGATATGGTGGTTTTTAAGTTAGTTTATAATAAAACGTGCACTGCAATTTTAGATACAAAAGGAAAATAAGAGTTACTCCCCTTGAACCATGAAAGCAACAATAGTGGCTATAATAATAATAATAATAATAATAATAATATATATATATATATATATATATATATATATATATATAACCTCGCATAATCTGGCAACCCTGAATCTGAGCTCAACGAAAATCGTCCCTGCGTTTAACTTTTCTAGGGTTTTTGAATGAGT
Organism: Acanthosepion lycidas; assembly: GCA_963932145.1. Classification (NCBI taxonomy): domain Eukaryota; kingdom Metazoa; phylum Mollusca; class Cephalopoda; order Sepiida; family Sepiidae; genus Acanthosepion; species Acanthosepion lycidas. The sequence continues at coordinate 67,579,774 of OZ010604.1, forward strand.
TATGAATCATTGAAATCGAAGCCGTGGGAGCAGAGCAGTTGCTTGGACACACACACGCATACACTGTACTTTATATATAAGATACTGGAGGTGCAGAATAAAATTAAGTATCAGTCACTTTCCCACCACCGTCAGGTTTCCCCTGTGTTTTTTTCTATAAATACTTTCATGGTAATTGTTCGGATGAGCTCTTTCCTATATTACATTATATTTTTTTAGTTAACTTATCTAGGGTATGTATGCTCATTGGCGCCTTTTATTTCTGTCCCTAATTCTCTTTAAGTTTTTATTTCCCCATCCTCTTCCTCGTTAGGTGGTCAGTGATGTCAGTTCGCTGGTGGATGCGGGGAGCCTTTCGTTTCGCGTGAGTGGTTTTTTGTTTCGTATTTGTTGTCGTGTCGGAATGAATGCATGTCAGTGTGAGTGCTTGGGATGAATGAATGTTTTATACTATTATAGTCCCGCATTGATTTCGGCCAGTGAAGAGATGTTTCTGCCACATTTAGTGATTGTGGGGGGTTTTATTACTAATCTTATTTTCTTTAGTTTCTTGTAAATAGTTTTTTGTATTCATATTGTAAATACTCATTGGGATTAAGTTTTAGAATTGTTATTTTTGTTCCCCACCCCCACCGACAACGAATTGTAAATATGGGGACTAGTTAGTATTTTCATAGAGACAAAGAGGTATTATGGTGGTTGTAGTAAGAAAGGTACGTATAAATGTGTTGTTTTGATGTAAGGAATATTGTTTTGTACGATTGGGTCAGTGTTTGCGGCTAGCTAAGTTATAGTTAAGACAGAAGAAGACCGTCCTTTCCCCAATCACCTTTTCGGCCTTGTGCCACATTTCTGTAGATAACAGAATAAATATTGCTCTTTCCTATATTACCTAGCCTTTTTTAATTCAAGCGCAGTACAAGACAGTGTCAAGATTTTCATTCCTCGGTAATCCCCACTAAATATCTTGTGTGAAAATAATAATAATAATAATAATAATAATAATAATAATAATAATAATAAAAAATTCAAAGCCAACCGCCCAGACATTGTTATTAAAGACCACAAACAAAAAAAATGCCTCCTTATTGATATGACAGTCCCTGCAGACTGTAATGTATCTTTGAAGATATTCAAAAAGCTATCAAGAACAGGTTCTCTCAAAAACAGGTCTTAATAGCAAAGGGTTCTCTCATTTTTCCATAGTCTATACTTTACTATTTAAAAAATACGCCTAAGTCGGCGCCCGAGTGGGTCGTCAGTGATGTTATTTGACTTGGTTCATCTGGAAGTTTCAGGTCTTTCAACATCATACTCCCCATCACCAAGTCGACCCAATCAGAGGAGATCAATCCCTGATCCCCACTCTCAATCAAACGCTAACAACAACACTGGCCTTTTAATGAATTAGACGAAGAAAGACCAGATTTTCCGCACACCTGATTGGATTTTTGTAACAGCCAATCCGCTGCGCGAACTATCTTTTAAATGGTCCACGGTGGGGACTGTCTTCTTTTTTTTTATCGGTGGATAGCAGTTTCAATGGATAACCGAGGAGGTAATCTTAATGTTCATAAATTTAACCCTTTTCCCTAAGTATTGTATAGTGCCTTACTCTAAATATTTACCGTTTTTATTTTATTTGTGCTTTTTTTCTTTTTTGGGGGGTGGGAGGGGACTTAAACTCAACCCTACTATCACATTTTTTATCGTTTAGCCTGATTCTTAACATTATTACAGGTCAGTTAATTTGAAATGGATGTATTCGCAAAATGAATATAATTGTCCATAAACATGCCGTATATTTTTGACTGTACATACAAAAAAATAAAATAAAAAATAAAATAAAAATAATAGAGAAAAATACATAAAACACCATAATATTCTTTAACATTGATTTAAAACAATTTACAAATTTGAAGTCATTTAAATACAATCAACTAAGAAATACTCTTGAAATTGAATTAAACTATGAAAGAAGTGCGATCTACTTTACAATACATTCTTATATCCTTTAAAATAAAATAATATTAAGTAATAACAAAGCGTCGTATTATACGCATATATATTAGGTTGGTGCAAAAATAATGACGTAATAATGTCGTTTTTTGAGGTATTTTTAACGTAAAAAAACGACATTATTACGTCATTATTTTTGCACCAACCTAATATATGTATAGCTTAAAACCGATAACAATTGAACGGATAAAATAAAATAAAAATAATATACCAACGATATATAACAATGATCGAGAGAACAAATTCTATAAATACACTATGTACGTGTTATGATTCCGATTAAAATATACAAAACGTGAAATGTTCGTGGAAAAATAAAAAAAAATAAAAAAAATGAGAATAGAAGACAAAAAGCCTTACAAGATTTGTTGCGCCAAAATCGCTAAAAGGTTAATAGTAACATAAAATTACTCCGTATAAATTGGTTTTAACATAAAATATAAAATAATGACGTAATAATGTCGTTTTTTGACATATTTTTTAACGTCAAAAACGACATTATTACGTCATTATTTTTGCACCAACCTAATAGATATAATTTAGGAATAAAGCAAATTTTTCTTGCATTTATTCCAAAATAGCAAAATTAAATTTCCACAGGGAAATAATTAAATTTTCTACAGGGAAATAATTAAAAGAAATACTTTAAAATCTTTTATTCATGATCTTTCATTTAAAAAAAATCTCTATCTATAATAGGCAGGATGTGTGTGTGTGTGTGTGTGTGTGTGTGTAACGAATTCACGGCCGAAATTTTCGACCTGATTTGCACCAGAATTTACATGCACATGCTCCAAGTTAGTGGAAGGGCCAAGACCGACTTTGCATTTGCCAACTCCCATCAATAGTGGAAATAATCGATTTTTTCATGCTTCTACGGCAGTTTTCATGTAGTTTGCAGCCATTTTCTACTGGCCAGAGTGAGAGCTTATAGCTGGCTGCCACGAATAGGCTGGAAAATTCTATTGGCCAATTTGAGAGCCAACAGCTGACTGACACGAATGTTAACTAGCATGATAGCATGCAAAAAAAATCGATAGCTGTATTCGTCACAAGTGGGAAAAATTTAAATCTGCATGGCACTTTACTCCAATTGGCTCATTCGCTTGCTTAAACTCAACGTTGATTCTGATTCCGCCGAACTGGGCTGGATGTGAAAAAGTATTTGTTGTTAAAATTCTTTTTTCATTCGGTTTTTCCAGTTACGTGTTCTTTTTTAAAGCTGATCGTTTTGTGTTAATTTTGTTTAGTTCTTTTTTCGTAACAGATTTAATGTTTAGTATAGAGCTTCGAAAAAATTTGCAGTGTGAGATAGGCAAGAAGTAAGGCATGTAGCAACATCAGCACGGCAAAGGGCACTCCTTTAAAGACAAGGAAGGGCAAAAATATTTTAAGTCAAGTGATAGCCATTTCTGTACGATTTTTGAATCAAGCACGGACAACGCCGGGCCATGCTGCTAGTTCCTAATAATCGCTTGATTGTCAACATAGTCACCAAATTTTTTTTTTTGTCGACACTGATTTTTTTCCCTAAATCATGTTTTAACGAAAGGAGTGGCATCCTATACATCTAAAGGGAGACCAATAAGATTAATTGTCATCAAGTTCGCTGCATTTTTCACTGTAAGGCGGCTTCTTTTATCTGAGGATATAATATTCGTTATTGAAAAAACTCTTTCTGCCTCGGTAGAACTGATAGCAATCGTATTGATAATAATTTTCGCTTTTTATACACTTTGAAGAATTACAGGAAAGTCTTTCAGGACATTTTCCACATAGTCACGAAAAACATTAATGAGAATGTTGTAATGAATTTTTTTTCTCTGAGTCCATTCAGGTTTTCTTTTGCAGTTTTCAAGAAAATAAATATTATAGCAGTTCAAATTTGTTAACTTTTAATCGATCACCTGAATTTACGTCCCGAACCGATTATGATTTTTAGACAATCTAAAATTAGCAGTTTGTTCGAGTAGTTGCTAGCAACGGGTACGCTGAACTCATTAAATACCAAGGGCAGGACCGCGCGGACCTGTGCGAACCGGTTGAATCGCATAACTGGACGTTAGTACCCACTGAACATAAAACTCGGCATGATAGGGTAGGCCAATATCTGCACTGGAAAAAAAAAATGCCATTTTATGGGAAGAAAACAGTAAGAAACTGGTATCACCATCACCCAGACCCGTTTACGGAGATCGGACCTGTAACAATTTTATGGGACTTCACAATACACAGAGACAAACAATCAAAGCTAATCGCCCAGGCATTGTTATTAAACCACAAACAAAAAAAAGTCTCCTAATTGATACGGCAGTCCCTGCAGACTGCAATGTATCTTTGAAGATCTTCAAAAAGCTATCAAAATACAAGGAACTTGGAATCGAAATGTCAGGAATGTGGCACAATTCCAGTCGTAGTTGGAGCCCTCGGATTAATTGGAAAAGATTCCAAGAGACTCATTTAAGGGATTCTTGGTATCCCATGCCTTAAAGAAATACAAACACATTGTTCTCACGAGTACAGCCCACATCTTATGAATGAAATTGTTTCTTTTTTTTTTAATTGCTCAGTGGAAAATGTCATGATGTCATATTTCGTCTTAGTGTTTATGGAAAAAAATGCGTTTGGAAGATGACAATTTGAAATTGTTGAAAGTACTTGGCACGCGTATTCCATCCAACAACAACTTAAATATAAGGGTCTTATAATTCAAGGAATTGACAGTAAAGTTAATGTCTCATTAAGCCTTGTTAGCGAAGTGATTTCGCCATTAATCACATTAACATTGCTAATTAATTCATTGTATAAAATGTTTCTTTATGATAACACATACATACATATATATATATATATATATATATATATATATATATGTGTGTGTGTGTGTGTGTGAAAAGTGTGTGTATATAAATATAAATAAATATATATATGTGTATAATTCTTTATATATCATATGCGCGGTACTTATTAGAAAGCGCTCAATATCAGAGATAGAGCTAACATATATACATCTATCCAACCAGATATATATATATATATATATATATATATATATATATATATATATATATATATATATATATATTAATTTCTATGCCATCGAGCACAGACCGAACTTTCAGGTTCAATAAGGAGACCGTATATACCTGTTCCGCACTGGACATATAACTGAAAAACTTGCTTGCAATCGACGGGTAGAGACTCCCTCTTGATCTTCGTCTTGCGAAGCTAAGCTAAGCCAATATATATATATATATATATATATATATATATATATATATATATATATATATATATATCCTAAAGAAACCTGTTTTTGATTTATTATCCTAAATCTCTCTCTCTCTTTCTCTTATTATATATATATATATATATATATATATATATATATATATATATATATATATTACACTGGATGTCAGAGTAAACAGTGCCTCATTATTAGTATTACTTTAGAAACCAAGCAGAAAATAATAAAAGTATAACATTATCAGCCAGTGTATGAGAACACAATGGGCATTAAGAAACTATTTTTATTTAACGTCGAGATGAGTATGAACGAATTTTACGGGAGGTCTCGTCATATGAATGAAATATCTTGAGGTCGCTTTATAAAAAAAAAAAAATAAAAAAAAAAAAAAAGATTGATTTCTACCTGGCAAGAAAAATGTAACTGAAACGGGCGTTTTCAAACAAAAGAGAAATGGTTGCCGTTACGAAACTAAATCAATTCGTAAGTAAAAGTACTAAACGCCTGATAGAAAATACGAAATAATAGCTACAAAAATGAATGATAGAGTTTGGAAAAGGGTAAGTCAAGAAGGAAAAAGTTGGAGATGAAAAAATGAATCAATGTCCGTAAAATATGAAGAGTAATGGAAGGCATAAAAGGTGCGGAAAGACGTCGTGCTTAGAATATATTACGGAAAGAATTAAACAATAGAAAATCAGACAGAGAGGAAAAAATAAAATCTTGCATGAAAAGCAGAAAATGGCGGCAGACGAACGCAAAATAATGAATGAAAGGAAGATATTAATCCAACCACGGCAAGGTTTGATGTATTAATTTGCACAGACATACATATAGACATATCTTTTTTTTTTAAATTCCTCCCTGTAATACCGTCTTCCTCTCATCTTTTCATTTATTCCTCTCCTTATCTTCTTCGCCTTCTTTATCAATTTATATATTTCTTACTCTCTATCATAATATATCAATCATTCTTCCTTTTCTTCTCCCTCTCTTTCTCTCTCCCTCTCTCTCTCTATATATATATATATATATATTAGGTTGGTGCAAAAATAATATCGTTTTCTCACGTATGTTACTATGTGAAAAAACGACATTATTTTTGAACCAACCTAATATATATATATATATATATATATATATATATATATATATATATATATATATATATATATATATATTGCCTGGATACTTGAATTTGCTTTTTTTATGTGTGTGTATGCGTATATATTTATTTTTTCTGTCCATTTCTAAATATTTTATTGTCTTTTTTCTTATTGTTGTTCATCGCCGAATATTTGATTTTTCATTCTACCTCTCTGAAGTTTTATCTATTGGATCCTCTCTTTATCTCTATATCTTTGCCCATGTGAGTAATATTTTAATAGTATGTTTGAATTCGTTTACTAACACTTTCAAACTAGAATCTTTGTAGGTGTGTATGTGTTCGTGTTTTTATTAATGTATATGTGTATGTTCGCTTTCAAATGCGTCTAAGTTGTAACGAAGTTTTTCATCCCCATTTGATTAAGGTTTATTCTGAGGTTTTGGCCTTTCAATTAAAACAAAATAAATAATAAAACATATATATTTTTCCTCAATTTCTTCTTTAAATAATTTTATATTTTAAACTTAATACAGATTGAATTTAAATTTGTTAATTTTTAATTTCGAATTTTATAGTAAAATTTAATATTAATTAGAATGATTTCTGTTTTAGTCTAACCCTAACATCAAATGATTAATTATTATAACCAAGGTTCGTTGTCAAGATTTTTGAATTCTTATATACTTGTATTTTGATTGGTCAATGCAGCTTATATAAATGCGTTTCCCCTAGCGAGGTATGTTTGGTTGATTTGAACCTTTTAAAACCCTTTATTCTACATTCAACACCATCACTTGATAAGACACCAGAAGTGTTGAAACAAAATCGCTATTTTTGTAGTGTTTTTATAACATATGTTATAATTTTTGTATATATATATATATATATATATATATATATATATATATGAATGAAAAAGAATTCTCCGAGATACTGATAAAAAGAATGGATTCGATTATTAAACTTTTGCAACGAATGACAAAACACTGTGCTGCAGTAATCAAAGCTAAGGAGGATATTTTGTCTGGAGCAAAATTTCATCA
>OZ010604.1:67592193-67634693 GCA_963932145.1 Acanthosepion lycidas
TAGAAACACGCCACAGTTTATACAGATTAACACTTTTGGATGCGTCAGTTTACACGAATATATTGCCGTGTTTGAATATCTCGACGAGTAAGTACACGCAGACGATTATCTATCATGGAGTTGATTTAGTGTGCCAGAGGACATGTTGGACTTTTTGAAGGCGACTCGTCTATGAATATTATCCAATCAAAACTCCTCGTAGTTCGGTGTTAAATAGCCTGGTTCATTTTTGCAGTTCCGCTTGTAGTTATAAGCTTTTAATTTTTCCTTCCTTCCTCCTACTTTTCTTTTCCTTCCAGATTGATTTCCAAACCAAACGTGACTTCTCTTGGTACGCATGCGCACAGCCTGCCTTCCCCCTGCCATTTTGTTTGACGTGTACGTGTAGACGATCAGTTGTTACATCTCACCTTGTGTGTATGGTTGGATAACAGATATACAGTCTTACCAAAGCATACAAGGTACGACGTATACTACTGTTGTTCGCCAGGGGGATGTCTGGCTTTGAATTCAGGGTGGTATAGGCGAGGAGGATCAGGGTGGTGGTCGTGAGTAATGGAGGAATTCTGAAGAAGTCATGTGATGATTGTAGAAGTAAGCATGATGCTGTGGTGACGAACAGGGCTATGTGGTCAATGTGCTGGTGTAGACAAATTTATTATCAATATAGAGAATAAAAGTTAAAAATACGTAAGTCGTGGGTGGGGACAAATATCAGTAGTTATACGCATACAGAACTAATACTATAGTTTCGTTTGCTGTCTCAAGAAGAGGTTCCCAAACACAGGGAAATTCAAATTTTTAAGTGGGTATTTTCAATATAATCCGAAATTATCTGTGCGTAATCCATACCTGTACGAAAAAAGCTAGACTTGTATGAAAAAGAATTGTCATTATTTTTGTGGTATTTGGAAAAAATAATGGATAAATTTATGCAATAAAAATGTAGATTTGAGTTGAGTAACGGAAACATTTTATATATAATCCGATATTTTCTTTACATGATGCACCCTTGACAAACAAACATAAATGTTTGTATAAAAGCGAATTATTTTACTAAAATATGTGCTACACCCTTGTGAAAATTAATTGAAACAAAACCAATAAGTCCGTTATAATTACTTTTTTTTCGTATTTTCCAATGTAACATGACCCAGTGTATATGTTAGTACTTCATATGTCCATTCCACGAAGTCGTTCCTTGAAGACTGATCGCAGATTCTCGATGGGATTTAAATCAGGAGAAATTCCGTGCCAGTTTATAGTACTTTGATTTGCTCACTCTAAAGTCTTGCCAGTTTGTTCGTTCAGCGTTACAAGTTTCGTTCCCTTCCTTGGAGTAACGTCCATCGCAGACAATGGTCGTAGGACAACTAATCGACAGTCGAGATAATAGTGTCTGGGTGTGATGAAAATCTGATGCAAACACGGATGACGCAATATCGTTCAAGGCCAAACAAATTTCATCATATACCCCGAAAATAGATTCATATTACTGCACTCTACTACAAATGACCTAATCTGAGGAAGAAATAGAAATCGATTACACCCTATCATTCCAATGGGTCTAAAACAGACCGTATGTTGACAGTAACGAGACTAAAGCAGTTGTTTCAATTAATTTGCACAAAAGTGCATTGGTTAGAAGGAATTATGAAATAAAAAAAAAATTCAGTTATGAAGGAATCTAAGTATAATTCGAAAAATTGTGCACAATATCTATACCTGCTCCTCGCCAAAAAAATTTTTTTATAAAATCGAATTTTATTGTCGAATATTTTGTGATATTTGTAGAAAAGAAAGAATAGAAAAAATTTAGCATTGAAAATCAAAATTTGTATTAGGTCATGAAAGCATTCGACATGTCACCCGACCTTTTTTTTAACACAGTCAACACCGAACATAAAAAAAGAATTATATAAAACGAATTTTATTGTCGAAATGTGTGCAAATTTTTTAAAAGAAAAGAAACGCAAAAGTTACTAAATGAAAATTAAAATTTGTGTTAGGCAATGAAGGCATTCGGATTATGAAATCGACCTTTCATGAGCATTATTCGTATAAAAGCGAATTTGATTAAAATGTCTTTTTGTAAGGGCAAATAACGGGCAAAATTATGATAACAAAATTCTTTTTATGCGTTCGATAAAAAAAAAAAAAAAATAAACGATCTGTACCCAAAACTGGTACAAAGGAGCTCCCATCCCACAACAAACTTATGTGAAGCGGGTTTTTGAAAATATATACCATAAAAAATGGGTTCGTTTTCTTGGTCTCAGAATTGCTTATACGAACCCAAGAAAAACTTAAAAAAACAAACTTAATTGTTTGATAACAAATATGGTGCCAGTTTGTTTACATTGCGCATATCAACACAAAAATTTCAGTGATTACACAGATCCGTCTTGCCAATATTGTGTGAAAATTTTGTGTGAATTGATTGGACGGTTTTTTAAATATTAGGAAAAAAGGTATCTAGATAATAATTTGGCACGCAGTGTATATATACACACAATCATATATATATATATATATGTGTGTGTTTATGTGTTTGCCTATATATATATATATATATATATATATATATATATATATATATATATATATATGTGTGTGTGTGTGTGTGTGTGTGTGTGTGTGTATCAAATATGTGGTGCAGTTCAATTTACATTACAGTGAATCATTTATACAAAAATTAGATGAGCAAAGTTAATGATATAAAATTGTGAAAACTCTTCGCAAACAAAATTTTAAATTTGCATTAACCTACAAATCAATCGATGAATGATATGATCCTTGTTTTTAATAACTACGAGCTGTATTAGGTCTTTTTTTAATCTATTAGTACTTTCAACTGTACATATAGTCATCCTCAGGCATGGAAAATATTTTGTTTTTAGTAAATTCAGATACCATCAAAGACGAAAGATTAAATGCGAATCGAAATATGTTTTTTTTAGAAATGTGTTATTGTTAACGGATAAAAATTTTTGCAGCGTACAGTCGCAACGCTAAGGTTGAGTTTTTTTGAAAATTTAAGAAAGTGCGCTTTTTACTAATATGGTAATTTGAGAATTTTTGTTATTGTAGGAGTTTATCAGTCAATATGGCATGAACTTAAATAGTTCAATAAATAGAGTAATGTCTCGGCTGTTATCCAGAATAACACATTTGTAAAAAAAACATATTTCGATTCGCATTTAATCTTTCGTCTCTACATGGATTTACTAAAAACAAAATGTTTTGAACTCACAAAAAAAAAAAAATCTTCTAGATCAACTTAGAAATAAAAAGGAAAGTAACGTCGAACAAACTCTAGCATATGTCTCAACATGCAACAAAAACAATCCAGAATTATTCACAGAAATTACGAAAAAACTAGACCTACTTAGCAAAAATAATAAACTAAAAAATATACTGAAAACATCCAAAATAATTAAAAGCAAACACCAATCTAAAAACCTAAAACACATATTAACCTCATCTAAATTTAACCAACACACAATACAGGGAGTCACAAAAGAATTTGTGACAGCATTATAGAAGGAAACTCCTACAGTTTTGAAATCAGAACTTAATAGATCATAACACCACATGCAAAAGCACACAACATATACACATAGTGACCAAATACAGTGACAATACTACTCACATACATGCACGCACGCTCACATGCGGGTATTTGTGGGGAACGAATATATATATATATATATATATATATTGACAAAAGCAGGAAAACTACTCACAGGCACACACAAAAACCCCACACAACTTAAGAAGTATGCGTGTATGTGTGCACATATATATGTGTGTATGTATGTGTGTGTGTATGTTTACTGATTCCATGTAACTTGTGAAGTATCTGTATGTACGTATGTGTGTGTATGTGTGTATGTACGGATTCGTTGTAATGGAACGGTATGTGTGTGTGTGTGTACAGATGTGTTCACTGATTCCTCGTAGTGAGACAGTGTGTATGTATGGAGAGGGCATACACACATATATACACGCATGCTGACAAAAGTACATGAAAATAGAAATAGATCTAAGAACACACGGGTCATTAAAAGATAAGCATGCTGATAACTACATCATCATTTCTCGAACCAATCTTAATGGTTTTATAACTCTTTACGCAAAACTTTTCACTGCCAGTTCAAGAAAGACGTTTGGATCACTAACACAAAAAAGAGAATGCCTTATATCGAGAAGATTTAACACCGAAAAACATGTAGAAAAAAATTAATTATTTTTAATAATATGTGGAAATATCCACCCTTTGCCTGATGACGGTTGCGAGACCGGAAACTCGTGTAGTAAAATTATGGAAAATAAAGCATAATACTTAAAAAAAAAAATCCACATTACAACCAAAAACGTTTGCGGTTTCTCTCTTCTTATATATATATATATATATATATATATATATATATATATATATATATATATATATATAAGTTGTTTATGAATTCTCATCTCCTCTGGGAGATTGTATCTCGAATATAAATAATCAAAAAACATTAAATTTTTACATTAGCCACACTTTATCGTAAGATTACTGGTGACTTATCAAATCTTAGTACAATTCGTAGAGACATCGATCGTAGCATCACAATGAACTAAAGAAAACCTATTAACAAGAGACCAATATTAATAGGCAATACCAAAATACAATAAAGTGTACACGGGAAAATACATTATTACGCCAAAGAAAAAGACATGCATTAAACAAAATATATTCCAAAACTAGAGCTGCCATTTTAAAATGCGTATGAAACAATTATAAAATATTTACCCTACTCGTTTCTAGTGGTGTCAATCTCTGCGAAACCGTACGTTACATGATGCCATTTATATAATACACTAATGTTTAAAATAATAATGCTACATTTCAGAAAATATTACGACGTAGCCTAGAAGATGAAGTCGACGGTAGGAAGCACTTAAAACAGACGAAGATTAAGCCGTTTCTCTATTTTGCTTTTGATCAGTTGTTCACACCCTCTTTGTTTTTTTTTACTCATGTGGGCCCTCATAACCTTCCGATGAAAAAAAAAAGAAGCTTAATTTATTTTCTTACTAATAGATAATTTTAAGAATTGTATTTAGAAATGATAAATATATATGCTTTCTTTTGAAGTAAAATAAATTTAATGAAAATGAAATTGTATTTAACAACTCAATTCTATGGAACATTTATGTACATTAGTAAAATAACTAATAATAAAATCATTTTAAAATATGATGAATAATTAATAAATTAAAAAAAAAAGTGAAGATTTACTCAATCAGATTCCGTGTTTGATGCTGGTCTGCATTTTTTGTTTTGCATTCGGCTCCATCGATGTCAATAACAGTCGATCACCCCTTTTCACAATGTCAAGTCTATTACTATTGTAGGAACATTGTTATTATTATTAGGTTGGTGTAAAAATAATGTCGTTTTCTCACATATGTTACTATGTCAGAAAACGACCTAATATAAATAAAAATAAAATAATAATAATGGAAATTATAAATAAAATAAAATTCAAAGCTCATTTAAAACAATTAAATCAAAATAATAAAATGACACCCAGCATACAGGGACTGTTTGGAAGTACAAACATCCCGCCAAAATACATTAGATTCACCCTCTTCGCAGAAGAACTGCCGGGATGATAACACGTGTGTAACTTCCCTCCATGATAGGACATGTGATATGACGGAGTGACTTACTCCCTTTTATAATATGAACATTATCTCATTTGTAATGCAAAACACATACAGATAAAATTATATGAAATTACCAGAGAATATTTCATGTTTTTTATTGTTATTGTGTACGTTTGTTTGTACTGATTTTCATCGTGAACGCAGGCCCTAATTTATGACTACTATGACGCGTGTGAATACACACCACACTATATTAATTAACTTAAATTAATATTTAAAATTAATATTATTATTTATTATTAATCTATTCAATTGATTTATATAATAAATTATTGTTTATATGATATTCCTTTATATATATAACCCTTCCTATATCAGTTTTTATTTAAGTTTTACAATCAAAACATCCGACAGAGTAACTTACATTGCTTGATCGTGTTTAATGCTAGTTTTAGACGTGTTTTTCTATTTTTAGCAATTTGATATGGTGTAGATTACTGTAGAAATTCCAATTCTCAGTTGTAACAACCGTTCCGAAGTGCAATTGCTTAATGGACCACTAAAATGTTACGTTGGTGCAAAAATAATGACGTAATAATGTCGTTTTTTCACGTACTTTTTAACGCCAAAAAACGACATTATTACGTCATTATTTTTTTGCACCAACCTAATATTACCAAATTTATTATTTTTTGTATGGCCTCAAAGTAAGGTCATATGAATTCTGGTGGAAAAAAAATTACATTAGATGTACAGTTTATTAGAAAACCAGAAAAATACGATAATATTTAATCAAACAGACCGGGTTGGTTGAATTTAATAAACCTTATTTAAATGAATGCATACTGCTTAAGTAATTTTACTTCCACTTATTATTCGTTATGTAGTTTAATCGAGTTCTCCATCTTGTAGACTAGCTCCTGGGAATGTTAAATTCTCTAAGACATTTTTTCGTCATTGTGCAACTCAGAAAATTCAACTGTCTCTTTCTGCTGGCAATTATAAGTGTTCTGTTCGATTCCGTTTTTCTTAAAAACTTAAATTCGCTGTTATATTTGATAAATAAAGCGTTATAATTATTCACAAACAGTTCCTCCGAGCTAATTCTGGAAGCACAGTGTTCAGTTGGACGACAAGCTGCTGTGCAAAAGACGGACTAATGGAACGAAAAAAAAAAAAAATAGAGTGATATTAGATTAAAAATAAAATTCGACATTTAGGTATTTTGGGAAGGAATCTATCTATCTATCTATCTATCTATCTATCTATCTATCTCTTTGACTTCATTTCTGTCTTTCAGTCAGTCTCTCTCTCTCTCTCTCTCTCTCTCTCTCTCTCTCTCTCTCTATCTATCTATCTATCTATTCATTTCTGTCTATCTATCTCAGCCTGTTCATTATCTATCTATCTATCTATCTATCTATCTATCTATCTATCTATCTATCTCTTTAATTTCATTTCTGTTTGTCTGTCTGTCTGTCTGTCTCTGTCTATCTCTTCATATCTATCTATCTATCTATCTATCTATCTATCTATCTATCTATCTCGGCTTGTTCATCTATCTATCTATCTATCTATCTATCTATCTATCTATCTATCTATGCACATATTACCCAACACATATTTAGAGACATGTAATCATTTACATAAACATAATTGCATTTCACTGAACAGATGTAATCACACACACACACACACACACACACACACACACACACACACATATATATATATATATATACATATATATATATATATATATATATATATATATACTCATTTCCTCCCAAGCAAGGTAATGAAGCCACTTAGATGCAAGGAGTTCCTTAAAGTGAGAGTATACGAGAAAAATAAAGTATTATTAAAGAGAGAGAATAATAATAAAAAAAAAATAGGATAATGAAGAGAAAAGATGACCATTGGCATTGCATTTAAATTGTTGAAAATCATTATTAACTGGTAAGCAAGTAGCCAGAAGAGATTTTCACAGGCGAGAATCACAAGAGAAAAAACTCTTAGCGTAGAACTTACGGTTAGACATGGCCAGTTCAACTTTAAGATGATGAGACACTACCGCCAATCTACCAGTAGTGAATTTATATATATATATATATATATATATTAGGTTGGTGCAAAAATAATGACGTAATAATGTCGATTTTTGACGTTATATATATATATATATATATAGGAAAATCTGAATGGCCCTTTCACTACAGAATTAATAATTATCGTAATCGAATTAAGTCGACTCCCCATGAAAAATTATTACCTGTAGAACAACATTTCCGCCTGGAAAAACACGATTTCAAAACCCATGCCAAATTCACTATAATTGAGAGAATAGAAAAATTCAGAGCAGATAACATTAGAAAGATTTTAGAGTCCCATGAAAATAAGTGGATACAACGTCTAAAAACAAAATATCCAGCCGGGCTAAACCATAAATTTAACAATACAGATAGTAGCAATATATAAATCAACAAATCAAAACCTACCCACATTTCTCACCCACACAAGACAGACATGCTTACGGAGGTGTTGAGGCCTCACACTTATACACTTATACGCACACCGACACGAATATACACACTTACACACATACTCACTCACTCCCTAATGAGCCAAATGATAACACACACCCACAGCAATACACACGCTTACACATGTCATACTCACTCACTCCCTAAGAACCAAATAACACACACACAAACACTAAACAGAGACACATCCCCTCACCAGGTCCAATAAAACTATCAAACTGACCAGAGAATTCGGAGCAGCATGTATATCCAGCTCTTATCTCAAATAACAACTTAAAAGAGACTGTTTGACCAACACAAGGATTGTTAAAAGATTCATGTTAAAAAGATAAAAAAAACAAAAACAAATGAAAGCTACAGATAAAACTGCAACTCTTCTTGATGGACTCCTTCTTTAAATTGCCGTATGATGCCATCATCCTTACCTTCAGTTCATTTTTGGTGTTACAAGAAGTTTTGTTGGTTTCTCGCTCAACTCCACCCGACATATAATAAACAAGGCCGCTGTGGTCTGGGGAGTTAGGTGGCCAGATGTAATGCAGTTTCAGAAATTGTCTGACAGCCATGACTAGGTTCTCCTAATTGTGTGGTATGGTGCAGAGTCTTATTGCTAGAATTCCAAAATTGTAAACATCATGGAAGCGACAAATATATTGCGGATGCCGCTGCCATGATTTCTACGATCGTTGGATGAAGGTCTAAAGGTCACTTTCTCATGACATGAATAAATAAACCGCCCACCTCTACCCCATGACCTTATTTTTCTATTTTAGCGTAGATTTGACTTTTAATTGGTTAATCGAGACATACCTAGGAGTATATTTTTAATTCTAACCTTATGCCTCCCATTTAACATTCGAAAAGAGGTACCGAATTGTTTTTAAATTTCCCTAATAAATCATTTTTATTACAAGTTATCTACCATCGCCTGACGAAGTACAATCATGGTATTGAAACATGAATGCTTTTGTGTAGCGATGTACAATTATAATAACATTTTGCTCTACTTTGTATTGAGCACTTTTTTGTAAAAAAAAGTAAATAATACGAACTGTGGATTTTTACTCCATCTGTTTTTTCTCTTATTCCGATTTTTCACTGTTTGCTTCGCAGTTTTCTTCGGATGTCAGCGTTGCTGTTGTTACTGAGTTACTAAATTCAATTTCGTTTCTCCGTTGGTAACCTGATTGCTTAAATTTTTTTTTCATGTCGAATTCTCCCATTTCAATTCCAGGTTTCCATTATATATATATATATAAATATATATATGGTATAAATTTACATTTACAGTCTGGATGTGTCTTTCTTGCTGACGTCAACCAATATTTTATCATGAAAGAATTATTATACTTAGCCGTCTTTTAAAAGACATTTTCGTTCTTTCTTCAGTTAGACGTAAAGTTATAAAATTTAAATAAAAAATTTTGAACTGAAATAAGCAAATGAAAGGAGAAATTTACACACATACACATACACTATATATATATATATATATATATATATATATATATATATATAAGTTTTAGGTGTGCTATATTTATGGAATAAAGTGCTCAATATCAGAAATAGAGCGTGTGTAAATATAAAAGTGAACATATAAGTCAACACTTAGAGGCGACAGTCTGTTTCATGCTATATGCAATCGTCAGGCCATATATATATATATATATATATATATATATATATATATATATATATATATATATATATAAAAGGAGGAGGTTATAGTAGTTCCAACGAGAGAAAAGTGTGTATATTAAAAAGAAGAGAGATACCGCAAACGTTTTTGTTTGTAATGTATTGTTTTTAAAAAAAATATTATGCTTTATTTTCCATAATTTTACTACACGCGTTTCTGGTCTCGCGACCGTCATCAGGAAAAGGGTGGTGATTTCAACATATTATTAAAAATAATTAATTTTTTTTCTCCTTTATGTTTTTCGATGTTAAATATTTTCGATATGAGACATTCTTTTTCTATGTGTTAGTAATCCGAATTTCTTTCTTAAACTGAATTTCTTTCTTAAACTGAATTTCTTTCTTAAACTGAATTTCTTTCTTAAACTTCTGCGCGAAGTGTCATAAAACAATTAAGACTGCTCCGAGAGAAATGATGAATTAGTTATATATATATATATATGTATATATATATATATATATATATATATATATATATAATAAAAAGGCTTAAACACTAATATTCCATGGTCATAATTTATTCCATTGGAATCGTAAATTTTTTATTCTAAAATATACATGTGTATATATGCACCTGTGGATTTTGCATATATATGTATATTTACCACTAATATTATCTATCTATATATATATATATATATATATATATATATATATATATATATATATGTATATATATATATATATATATATATATATATATATATATATATATGTATATATATATATATATATATACATATATTGCGTGTAGCATGAAACAGACTGTCGCCTCTAAGTGTTGACTTCTATATTCACTTACATATTTAGTCACGCTCTATCTCTAATATTGACCATTTTATCCCGTAAATGTAGCACACCTTAAGACTATATATATATATATATATATATATATATATATATATATATATATATATATAACAGACCGATGGAAGCAATTCAACAGATAAAAACAATAAACAGAATAATATTGATAATGACACTTGTATATTAGTAGGTTTTTGATAAAAAAGAAGCATGACTAGAAAGATTTTGAAAAATTCGAATTTTCGGACACGTCTGTGTTTCTTTTCTCAGCGAGACGATAAATGAAAAATAAATGACATTTTTTCTGTGGTAATTTTTTTTTTCGTATCTTTCATAATACTAAATATATTCAAATCTAGTAGGTGCGTAATACCCGTGAATCTCGCGACTGTCTCTGGGCCAAACCTGATGGGGACTCCGGGCAGTGCTTTGTGGCCCTCTCTATCTTATCAAAATTTGCTTTTTTCTAAGTACAATTTTATACGTTATAAATGAAAACTAATCACCACTGACAGTTGAAAAATGGAAAATATTCACGAGTTTTTGACGTTATTCTGGGGTCTTTTTTGTTCGCCCAAGTCCGTGAATATATTTTGCTCATATTGTCTTAAAAAAAAAACAACACTTCATAAAATTCAAGATTTTTTATTTATAATGTTGCATGTGTTAAAATTATTCAACTTTTTAACAAGAAGAAAAACTCAAATTTAAGTTTAAATTTGTCGCAAAACATTGTTAATTTAAGATGGAATCATCTCTTATGGCATGGCTTGCATTTATATATATTTAGAATTTTTCTAGTTGAATTGTTATTCAATATTACATATAATACATTATCGTACATTGAGTTACAATAAAATTTATATTTTATATGAATACTACCTTGTGAAAATTGAGAAGTAGTAGATTGATATCCCTGTATCATAGATTCAGTGGGGGCCCACGGGTCCCTTGTACTCGTCCTGTATATATATATATATATATGTGTGTGTGTGTGCGTGCAAATATATAGAAAAATAAGAAAGGACACGTTAGGTAAATACTCCGAAGTTCTTTAGTATTTTTGTTTTTATTTTAAAAAAAAACAGTGCTCAATAGAAAAGTAGAGCCTAAATCATAGTTATAATTATTTTAAAAAAATATGATTCCTTCGCTACATAAGAGTTCTCATGTTTCAAAAACAAGAACCAAAAGCTGTGTTTCATCCTCAAGCGAAATTTTTCGGAATAACTAATCATGAAGCATCTTTATAAGCAAATTCATTCGTAGAATTAATTACTATGGAAACGGCTAAAGCTATCAGTCCAGTAGGGGGGGGGGGTAAGGGTTAACAATTTGTATCAACATATCAGTCACCCTTGGAAAGAGGCCAAGCAACTTCGGATAATTTACCTAACGTGATCTTTCCTATTTTTCTATATATTTGCACACACACACACACACACACACACACACACACACACACACATATGTGTATATATATGATTATAATTATTTTTAAAAATATATGATTCCTTCGTTACATAAGAGTTCTCTTGTTTCAAAAACAAGAACCAAAATCTCCATTTCATGCTCAAGCGAAATTTTTTGGAATAACTAATTTTGAAGTTTACGCATCTTTATAAGCATATTCATTCGCAGAATTAATTACTGTGGAAACGACTAAAGCGACTAGTCCAATAGGGGGCATAAGGGTTAAAAATTTGTATCAACATATTAGTCACCCTCGATATATATATATATATATATATATATATATATATATATATGTGTGTGTGTGTGTGTGTGTGTGTGTATGTTGATAAAATTTAAAATGTATATATGTTGATAGAATTTAAAATCAATCTATCTGTATAATTTTATATTGGTCGGGCTTGTGTTTCGTTTCCATATATATGCTGTTTAAATGTCTAAGTAACTGCATCAAGTCAGTATTAAATTCTGTAAACAGGTTTAAAAAAAAAAAAAAAAAACTGAAGAAAATACATTTTAAAGCTGGTGATTGTGCTTTTCAAATGTAATAACAATATTTCCCCCGTTCTTTTTGTGAAGCGAAAAAATCATGATGAAAACATTTACGAACAATAATCGCTGGGGTCTGCATTTAGAAAGCCATGGAGACGACTACATCTTCAATAGAAAAAAAAAACGATTGGGGAGCAAATTATATTCAGATTTACACACAAGACGAACATCAAAAGAAAAAATAAAAGCCTATTTCAATTTGAAAACAACTTTACTGTTTTTCAATAATATAGGAACAGTGAATGCATAAAGTAAAAATTGTTGCTTTTATAAACACACACACATACATATATATATATATATATATATATATATATATATATATATATATATATATATATATATATATATGTTATATATATATATGTAATGTATATTCAGGCAGCATATTTTCATTCAAACAGGTTTGGTTAAATAATTTAGACATATCATGTTGATTTGTTTTCGCTGTGATCCTTTCAAATACATGGATTAATTTCTTGGCAGGCTGAGAAAATTGATTAAAAAAAATAGCAAAATTTTCTTTCAGATAAAAACTATCTGAAAGAAAATTTTGCTATTTTTCTTAATTTTTCTTAATCAATTTTCCAAGGTTACCAAGAAATTAATCTGCAAAATTCAAAAGAATCACAATGAAAACTACTTGACATGATATGACTAAATTATTTGAATATATATATATGTATATATATATATATATATATATATATATATATATATATATATATGTATGTATGTATGTATGTATGTATGTATATTATTAATAGAGATCTTATAAGTATAAGAAACTATACTCGCTCGGAAAACCTTCGGTGTATTTATTTGCAAATAAATAAGCCAATACCAAAGGGGAAAAAGGTATAAAAAATGAAAGAACCAAGAACAATGTATGTTATCCGAAAATAATCGTCCAGCATACGAGTTCAAGGCCCAAAGAAAAAAAAAACCGATCCGAGTAACCAAAATAACTAAATAAAGTGCTCAATACAATGAGTAGGTTTAACTATATATATATATATATATATATATATATATATATATATATATATATACTTTAAAAATCAGGAGGTCAGTTAAAACCGCTACCTTGGTTTCAACCTTATGGTATCTTCAGGCAATTTTTATCAAATGATCTCTTAAAACATAATTTTTTAAAAAAACTAATGAATGCGATAATTATTATTTTCAAAAATAAATAAACAAATGCATGGTGCTGAGTGAAATAGAAATGGAGGAGGAGGAGGATGTGTGGAAAAAGGTCAAAAGTTCTATATGTTATTTTTACTTTTATTTTATTTTTTCATATGTGTACTGAGCACATTTTAATACTACTGTTTCCTGGTCTGATTCAACTCTAACCTTATATATATATATATATATATATATGTATATATATATATATATATATATATATATATATATATATATATATATATATATATATATATATATAATGTATATTTATGTAGCATATTTTCAGTCAAACAGGTTTGGTTAATCGATTAGTTTTCGTTGTGATGCTTTCAATTTCACGGATTAATTTCTGAGTTGCCTTAGAAAATTGATTAAGAAAAGTGCCAAAATTTTCTTTCAAATAGTTTTTATTTTGCCAAGCTCTTTCAATCTAATCTGAGACAATCTTCAGGGGGTTGTCTGTGAGTATGCATATGTGTTTTTGTAAATTCAAAACATTTAAACTGTCCGTTTTTACTGCTTATGCAGCGTTCTAGATTTCAAAATTCTAGGTTCATGCGTTTTATTTTAAGTTTTTTTTTCCGGTAGAAGGGAGGTAACTATTCCATTTTGCTCATTCATATATAATTCTTTTTTAAATAAGCATTTAAGTACTTTGTTGCTATATTCATAGTCGACTTTATATATTTGGGGCTTTAATTCTCTTATATAAAGGGCTTCGAGAATTTTTAGTTTTGCTTGTTATTCTTTTTATGTAATATAGATGTAATTTCAATTAATATCCGCCTAATCTGTGAGTGTGGGCAAGAGTGTTCCTTTAAATGCTGAGATAGTTCGCGAACTTATAAAGGATTACAACGAAAACTAATCAATATTATATGTCTAAATTATTATTTGACCAAACCTGTTTGAATAAATATATATATATATATATATATATATATATATATATATGTATATATGTATATATATATATATATATATATATATATATATATATATATATATATATATATATTACATAAAATGTTATTTTAGTGAATCTGTGTAGTCGCTCCGTTTATTCTTTTTAATCAATTTTCTAAGACTAGCAAGAAATTAATCCGTGAATTTGAAGGATCATAACGAAAGCTAATCGGCACGATATGTCTAAATTATTTAATAAAACCTGTTTGGATATATATATATATATATATATATATATATATATATATATATATATATATATATATATATATATATATTACTTCAAATATATAATATACATCATATATATCTACATCGATATATATATATTACTTCAAATATATAACAGACCATCATATATATATATATATATATATATATATATATATATATATATATATATATATATATATATATATGATGTATATTATATATTTAAAGTAATATATATATATACAAAGAAATAATCATACATAGAATCAATCAGAAATATTAATGCGATTAATGGTGACATCCGTCACTAAAAACATAATATATGCATTAAAATACTGTTAATCCATAGAGTGAAGTGATCCTCGTCGAAACCATAGATGTCATTAGTTTTCAGTTTATTTGATGTTAAAATTCTAGTACTTACGAATAGTCCTCTATTCATCATCAGGCATGTGTTTTTTTTCCTTATAAAATCAAAAACTTGAAGACGAAATACTTGTTTGTCGACCGAAAGATGTTTTTTGAATGTCTGCTATTAATGAGGGTTAGGAACAATTTTCGGAACGTGCAAAAATGCGACGCCAATTTTTTCAAAATTTTAAGTGAGAATTTTATTTAAATATTTCTTGTGATATGTTAAATCCACGAATTCTATTTTACAAGTGTATTCAGTTTATATGGCATGAACTAAGCATCAGAAATATTAATGCGATTAATGGTGACATCCGTCACTAGAGACATAATATATACATTAAAATACTGTTAATCCATAGATTAAAGTGATCCTCGTCGAAACTATAGATGTCATTAATTTTCAGTTTATTTGATGTTAAAATGCTAGTACTTACGAATAGTCCTCTATTCATCACCAGGCATGTGTTTCTTTCCTTATAAAACACATTAATCGCATTAATATTTCTGATTGATTCTATGTGTGATTATTTCTTTGTATGTAAATTATATGCTGCCTAATGTTTTATGTTTATAAAAAACTATTGATCCGCAGTACAGAGAAATTCCTATAAAAAAAACTACTACTAAGACACTACACTACATAATTGAACTATATGCTTAAAATACTATCCTTTAAAAATAATAACAAAAATACTAAGGAACTTTGGATTATTTACCAAACCAGTTTCTTTCCTATTTTCTATAATATTTTCACACATATTGACTCCCGAATTAAGGTCGAGCACTCTGAACCTTTATTTATTTTTAAAAACAACTTCTTTAAAAATATGGAAAAAGTTAATTTCGGGATTTCTCTGAAAAACATTCCACATACAAACAAACGGAATTATTTCGTTAAACTTTTGCAAAAAACAGAGGAATTAATCAGAAGGATGAGATGGAAGGCATACTTCTACTTTCGTGGGAATAACTCAACCGATAAAGAACGCGAAGTTTACGGCTTTAAAAGTAAAATAGTCGCACCATTCAACAAACAACTATACGAATTTGAAAATGACCTACTCACCCTTATCAACAACATCTCCTTTCAAAATAAGAAAAAACACTTCCAAAAACAGCTAGACCAAATAGTTAAAAGCATTAATGATTGTGACAAAATATTAGTTAAGTCGGACAAAACCGGCAACTTCTACAAATTGGCTGTTGATGACTACAAAAACTTAATTAAAAAAACTTAACAAGGACTTATAAAAAAGCTTGCAACAACAACATAAACATGGTTGACAGCATAAACAGAACAAGTAAAAAAATAACTGATAAATTTAAAATTAGCGATAGAGTAGGCAAACTTGCAGAAAAGGAATGTTACGTAACCCTTAAGGACCATAAGCATGACTTTCTGGAAAACCTGACCACTAGGATAATTAACCCTACCCGACCCGACATAGGAAAGATCAGCAAAAGGATCCTGGAAAAAATTACTTACCAAATAAAAAAAACAAACAACTTAAGTTAAAATTATGGATCAATACTTAAGGATGTCATGAATTGGTTCAACAATATTGACGATAAAACAAATTGCACCCTACTACAGTTCGATATCGTGGACTACTACCCATCAATTTCGAAGGATCTTTTTACGACTGCCCTGGACTTTGCTGCTGTATATTCTAACCTGACAAAGGAAGAAACCGACATAATCCTCAGCGCAAAAAATCCGTCCTCATTCATAATGGGGAGCAATGGATAAAAAACAATAACGACCTGTTTGACATCACTATGGGATCATTAGACTCTGCAGAGTCTTCTGACCTGGTTGGTCTTTTAATATTGTACAACCTAACGGCACACCGCGAAATTGATATCCAGGACATCGGACTGTATAGAGATGACGGGCTCATGGTGGTGAGGAGTTCCACTAGCTTTAAGATAGAGAAGATCAGAAAAATTATGTTTAGTGAATTTAAAAATCTAAACTTAAAGATAACAGTCTCTTCTAAATTGAAAAAGGTAAACTTCCTCGACGTAACCCTAGACTTACCGAGCAACACGTACCAACCTTATAGAAAACCAAATGCTAACCCCTTATATATTCACCCGAAGTCAAACCACCCTCCATCCACAATTAAACATATACCCTCATCAATAGAAAATAGAATTAGCAGTAACTCCGCTAACAAAGAAATATTCCACCAACATAACGGCTTCTATAACACTGCCCTAAAAAGTAGTGGTTATAAAAATGCTAACATTAAATATAGGGACAATTGCAATAACAAAAGGAAAAAAAGAGGAAAAGAAACATCATTTGGTATACACCTCCGTTCAACCAAATGGTTAGTGTTAAACTAGGACAGAACTTCTTAGCTCTAATCGATAAACACTTCCCCACCAAAAGTAGGCTTAGTAATATATTCAATAAGAACACACTCAAACTGAGTTACAGCTGCACTGAAAATCTAGAAGGTATAATAAGAAGACACAATAATAAAATCCTGAACATACACCCATACCTGAATAGTTTTAATAAAAACTCTGCACTTATATCAGATAATAATAGGGAAAAATTATGCGATTGTAGAAACCCGGAAGACTGCCCATTAGAAAATAAGTGCTGCATCAAATCTGTGGTATACCAATGCACTATATCATCCACTGAGAACCCTAACAATAATATGATATACATTGGGTCCACGAAAAATGCTTTTAAAATCAGAAGGAAGCAGCATAAATGCTCCTTCAACAACATACACAAAAGACATCAGACCTCTCTATCTAAATATTTTTGGCACCTGAAAGAAAAAAAATAGGACACCTAAAGTAAAATGGAAAATTATTAACAGGACTAGAACTTGCAAAAGTTGGGATGACCGATGCCCTTTGTGCCTCCATGAGAAACTACACATTATTAAGCTTCTAAACAATAAAAATCTATTAAACAACAGACATGAATTAACGGTTTTCTGCCGACACTACCAAACTTACGCTCTGAATAACTAGCTAAAAACACGCATACAATAAAATAAATTTTAAAATCCATAGCCCATATACATAGTTTTAATACCCTACAAAAAAAGATAACCCTTTATGAAGTCGTCAAAAAACAAACATTACGGCTTTTTTATATACACAAATCCCTTTCATAAAGAGATATAATAAAATAAAATAAAAAATAAATAAATCTCTATAGACGCTCAAGCCAGACTATGCGAAAACTTCCTCCGCCGTTAATTTAGCCACCCCCACCCCCACCTTACCCTGACCCGGCATCTATGAAAGTAACTCTATACTGATACAAATTATTAACACCCCACCCCTGCCTATTCTAAACTATCCGCCCTTGATGTTACCATGGAAATTTTGATTTCAATTCTGAATATACTATTAAAACTCGTAAATTTCAGAAATAAGTTATTCCAAAAAAAAATTTCGCATGAAGATGGAACAGAGCCCACTTTAACTCAAGTTAATTCAAATATTATTTTGAAGTTTTCGGCTCTTGTTTTGAAACATGAGACGTCTTATGTAGCGAGTTGGAATCATATTTTTAAATAAATAATTATATATATATATTACTTCAAATATATAATATACATCATATATATCTACATCTATATATATATATATTACTTCAAATATATAACAGACATCATATATATATATATATATGATGTATATTATATATTTGAAGTAATATATATATATATATATATATATATATATATAAAGAAGAGTAAATATATAAATAAATAAAAAGAAAGAACAGTAAGATAAAGTTAATCTAAAGTTCGCTTGAGGATGAAATGGAACTAATGTCTTTAATTTAATTACAAAATTAAATTCGAACCTTCCATTTTTGAAACATGGTTAGAACTGTGTAGTGGAAAAACCATATTTTAAATCAATTAATTTATAATATATGTATATATATATATACATATATTACTTCAAATATATAATATACATCATATATATTTATATGATGTATATTATATATTTGAAATAATATATATATATATATATATATATATATATATATATATATATATATATATATATATTACTGCAACGTTATTTTAGTTGATACCCATATTTGAGTAGACGCAGCGTTTGTGTTAAATAGTATTTTGTTTCGTCTGTCGGCCTGAATATTATTGAAATCTTATTAAAGGAATTTCACTCTCCGATAGAATTCGAATCTGCGTCATGCTTTGCGGGAAAAGCTGTCACTTGATCAGACATGCTTCATAGCCGAGTGGTTAAAACACCACGGTTTCTCTTGCAAAATGTGACGCAATTTTGAATCTGGGCGGTGGGTCTTTCTTGTGCAATAATATTCCTCGAAATGTAGACGAAATAAACTACTTTTTAAAATAAACAGAGTGTCAATTCAGATATTGCTATTCACAAAAACAACGTTTGAAGTAGTACAAACATGTCGGATTAATAAATAAAATCAATTATATATCTATCTATCTATCTATCTATCTATCTATCTATCTATATATATATATATATATATATATGTATATATATACAG
Organism: Acanthosepion lycidas; assembly: GCA_963932145.1. Classification (NCBI taxonomy): domain Eukaryota; kingdom Metazoa; phylum Mollusca; class Cephalopoda; order Sepiida; family Sepiidae; genus Acanthosepion; species Acanthosepion lycidas. The sequence continues at coordinate 67,612,249 of OZ010604.1, forward strand.
AAAATTCGCTTTTAGGCATGTCTGATTAAATAAATTACAAACATTATGTCTGCTTACTTTTTTCATATTCATGAATATTTTTACAATTAAATAAGGCAACAAATGCACAGTGAGAAACACTTTATTTCCCAAGTATTATATATATATATATATATATATATATATATATATATATATATTATAATAATAAAAAGAAAGCAGAGTAATATATATAATCCGGTGTCCTTATTGATATATTTATTTTTACAAAACACTGCTCAATGTAAATCTACAGAGCATAACTATTATAAATTAACTGATTTAAAATATGGTTTCTTCGCTACTCAGGAATTACCAGGATTCAAAAACCGAAGCTAAACACTTCAAATTCAATTATATAATAAAATTAAAAGCATTAGTTCTGTTTCATCTTCAAGCGAATTTTGGAATAATATATATATATATATATATATATATATATATATATATATATATATATATATATATATATATATATATATTCAAAACTTGGCCTGAGTGAATCGAAACAGCTTCAAAACATGAAACAAAAAAAAGCACTCCGGTTATCGCTCTTCAGAACTCAATCGAGAACAAGGTAAATTTGCTTTTTTAACTCCGCGCTAAATATCTATAAAAACTTTCTCAAATTGTCTATAATTCCGTGTAAATGTACATGCTGAAATCGTATTAACAATTAAATTATGAAACAAAACTACCGGTTTTGAGTTATCGATAAGAAAAAAATGGGATTTTTCTCGGTCATTCCTCCGCCATTACTGGCATTGTTTTCACTAATATAATGCGGAGCACTTCCGGTTATTTTTCCTTGGCGCAAGCATAAATTCTGACCTATCTACTTCTTTTACAGAATTTCGTCGCAGAAATCACTACGCACTACCGTATTGCATTTTTGATAATTGTAGTTCTATTTATAACACCTTATTCATAATTTAATTGTTAATTCGAGTTCAGCATTTTCGTTTACACGGAAATATGACGATTTGGGAAAAAAATAATAGATATTTAGCGCCGGGCTTAAAAAGCAAATTTACCGAGAACCAATATATAAATATGTGCACAGTGACTAAATCAGTGGTTAGATAAAATACCACGGAATAATATGAAATATATATTACAGATAAAATACAGCAACCATTTCTTTTGCACTCAGGGGAAGGTTGCTTGGACTTAATACAGATAGCCTCAACCACATTCAAATTGTAATACGAATGGGTTCTACTGGCTACTATGAAAAATCTCTGTTCATACATTTATATACTTTGTTCTCGATTGAGGCTAAAAGACCTAGTAACGCTAACTGGTTAGTTTTTTTGTTATTAATAAATTTTCGATCCATTACATTACGGTGATTAATATATTTTAACTATCATTCCCCCTTGTTTAAATATATTTATATATATTATGTGCATATCTATTTTTAAATATTAGTTTTAAAAGAATAATAAAATTTGTACCGCCAAAAGACACCCAGTATCAACATCATACAATGACTGGGAAAAACATGTAGCATAAAATCTTTAAGTTTGCATTATTTTTTCTTTTTTACTTTGTTTTCCCAATATCACTCTCCATACACTTTATATTTTGAATTGACACCTCAATAATATATTGGGTTTATATTTGAGCCTTGAATTTGAGTATAATTTAGGGTTCCTCCAATAAGACCCGGTGTCTTTTAACAACAACTCTAATAAGTGGTTCAATCGCCATATATACCTGACGAATTGGGAAACAATGGAACTTTAAGTTGCACTACAAACGTAGTTATATGTGTATTTATTAATATATATATATATATATATATATATATATATATATATATATATATATATATGTGTGTGTGTGTGTGTGTGTGTGTGTGTGTGTATGTGCGTACGTCTAGGTATGTGTGTAGGTGCGTGTGTGTACATCCTGTATATATATATATATATATATATATATATATATATATATATATATATATATATATATTTATCAGGTTGGTGCAAAAATAATATCGGTTTTTGACGTTAAAAAACTACGTCAAAAACCGACATTATTTTTGCAACAACATAATATATATATATGTGTGTGTGTGTGTGTGTGTGTGTGAATATGTGATATTGTGCGTGTGCTCTCAGAATATATCTGTAGAAAAGACAATTTGAATAAAATAGACAATCAGAAAATAGTACTTAGTCCTTGCTGACGCGTTTCGTCATTCGACTTTATCAAGGCAAGTAATGATAAGCAAAAGCGATATATATATATATATATATATGTATATATATATATATATATATATATATATATATATATATATATATTAGTTCAGACGTTATTTCTAGTGGATAGTTGTATTTGAGTAGACGTTCCATTAATTTCCCTTTGAAAGTTCACCACTACCTTAATCAGATATTGAACTCACATTCTTTGGGTCCTGTCACTGGATCTAACTAACTGTGTCATGTGTACTTGTGACAGGAGACAGCTGATAACTGACATTCATTAAACATAGTACGTGGAACTAGAACAGTCTACCCCAGTGAGTGAAATAAAGGGTTCAGTTCGACATTCTAACCACCTGAAGATGCCCGGGGCGTACAACGGCCGAAACGTTGTAATAAATATGGCTAGAAAGATGAGGACAATAGTCCGAATAATGTAAATAATGTCCATCATACCTCATCTCAGAAATATAGAGATACTGAAATTACTCATGCTCTCAATAGAATTAAATTCCGGCATTAAATGACTCATAACGATGTTTATATTCCGCGAACAAAACAAATAAACCCGCGTACATGAGGAAACTTAAAGAATACGTATTTTCCAGCAGGGTAAGCATATGCATCTCCCTTTGTGGGAGAAACCACAGTCTAATTTGGCGTGCTTTGACTCCTCGGCTATGGAGAACTTCATAGCTAGGCAAGGCTATACTTGCTTTTAAAGCATATTTGCTTGTTCAGATTATCTCGAAAGCCGAATGGTATTTGAAACTTAAAGCAGTTTCTAAAAAATCGTTATTAAACAAGAGTACATAAGTTTTATGTAAATAATGAAATCACAGTTTGTACTTATACACTTATACGTACACATTTTCAATTTCAAATATATCGATAGCATCCACTGGAAGATGATTTGATTTGATTGCTTTTTAATTTCGCCATTTTATTGATATAGAAGCTTTATCGTTAAAATGTAGACATTTTTAACGAAGTCTATAAAGAATAATATATATATATATATATAAAAAGAAAAAAAATATCCACATTGGTTCATTCTATTCTTGTGTCTTTGAGTCAGAGAATATTACCATAAATTTAATGGCGAGGAAGACAAAAAAAGACGTCGTAAGTTGGTTTCAAAATTATATACATACATACGTAATGGCAATGCTAATGGTCATATTAAGCGTTTCTTTAGAGGGAAATGATAGACATTCATTCACCAAACGGCTAGTGCTATTCGAGTTACGCTTTTCTTCACTCACAATGGATTGGCAAGGATCAAAGTGTAGTATCAGCTCTCGGGCGGCTAAACTGCATTTTGCCTCTCAATTCAGTCTCTGTCTTCGGACAGAGTGCAAGTCAGTTGTCTGCGCGAAAAATGAAAATAAAAATATCGAGGGATGATCTGTTCCGGTAAACATCTTCCGGCAGTAGTAACTTCCCTCTAAATTGGTGAGAATCGATAGTTGTACCGATGCAGGCGCAACCGACGGTTGCGAGGCTGGACTATTTTTGAACCCGTCCGTCTGCACGCGCTTGGGATTCCCGTATTAAAATAACCACGTGTCACGTACTACCAACGTGGGGCGCCAATTAAATATTGAGTGTTGTATCAGTTTTCGTCATATCTAATCTATATAAATAAAGTGCAGTGTACGTGTGTCCGTCCGTCCGTCCGTCCGTTTTTCGATCCCGACTAATCATAAACAACCTGAAGTAACAGTTAATAACTACTATAGTTACGCACGATTGAATATTTAAGAAAAAATAACTCATTTAAAGTTAAATTTAAATATTGAACAGAGTTAAAGGTTTAAAAAAAAATCTTTATTAAACCTTTAACTTTAATTTCACTTTTCGTCGCAGTTAATATCGCCTAACTAAACCGTAATTAAAACTTTAGTGGGCCACGGTACGTTGCTTATATGTTTTTTTTTCTTTTTCTATCACGCGTACAGTGACGTATTCGAAATATTTGGGTTCCCTAATCTCTTTTAAGAGTGCTTTATGTGAAAGGATCATACAGAATGGTGATCTTTACAAGGAAATACAGTTGCACACAAAATAAATGTAAATAAACTACAGAGAGCGATTATCGCGTATACGAAGAAAGATTATGCCGAATTAAGCTGTCTAATAACGATAAAACATTTTTATTATTTCTAAATTCTTATAACTTTTAGGTAATTAGGATGTTGAAGATAAAAGTCTAAAGGTCCAAAAGCTCTCCGCAGGAGTTACCTCAAAGTCCGCCCGGAGGGCAGCTTCTAGGCTGTTAATATTAAACATTTTCTTATAAAGAAAATTTCAGAATTCATTGATCGAACAGCCAGTGCTAGTTCCAGTTAAAATTTATAAAAATCTTTGTTAAAACAATTATTTTTTGATGAAAATGGGTATTTCAAGTCTAAGAACCGTTGTGGTTCCTTCCTGTACTGATGAGGGCTTCATTTCCTAAACTTTTTTTTAAAGTAACGTGGAGCGTCAACATCTTGATTACGTCATTAATTTATTTTCGAGTTGCGTGTGCTATTCGTTTTAGACGCTGCTGCTGTTGAAAGTCTCAAACTGATGAGATCTTTGTAATTTGGTACAGTTTCTTTGTTGGTGATTCTGTAGCGCCAGCCTACGAGGCCCGAAGAAGCATAGTTCTCTATAAATCCTACCCGGTTCAGTCACTTGTTTGCATACAGCTGACATTTTAGATATTTCTGGACTTGCTGAGTACCATGCCTGATATACATAACAAGGCTATTTAACACTTTGACCCCTGACCCCAGCTTTACCACTTTTTAAATTGACGTAATGCCCAGCCACTAGTTGAACAGAGGTAAAGAAAAATGACTTAATGCCCAGCTATCATTTGAACAGTGGTTAAACACTTGTAACTATTTTTGTATCTACAGTGAAACATTAAATACCAATTATTTACGAAATTTGAATCAGGAGCTCAGGCAGACGGGTCAAAATTGTTCAAGAACGAACGAATGGTTCAAAGGGTTAATCTCTTTAACCAATGTTGGTCGGATTGAAACGTTTGAGGTTTGCTAAGTGTATCATGCTATTTTCATTCGCTCCTAAACGAACCCTTGCTTAATCCTTTGAGCCTTGACCAGTGCTTTACCAGTGGTAGAGAAAATGACGTAATGCCTAGTCAACGGTTGAACATTGGTAGAGAAAAATGACTTAATGCCCAGCCACCGGGTAAACACTTGTAACTATTTTTATGTCTCCATGAAACATTACATACCAATAATTTGCGAACTCAGAAGCACAGACCGAAGGGTTCAAATTGTTCAAGATCACAGGGCTGAAAGGGCTATGAACATAGTTCGAGTTCTTGGGTTAATGTTTTGGTGTTTTAGCATTTTGTGGTGTTTGACAATACAACCCGAGCGCAGTCCATCTCTGTTCAATTATCCTGCTATAGTTGATTAAATAAGAAAGGACAAAGAAAATCTTCATAATTTAAATGTCTCCACCAAAAAGTTATCGGAAATAAACAACGCAGAAATGTTTTCCAATGTTTTCGAATTCTATGTTGGTTGGTTTCATTGGTCGGCCTGATAACACGTGTTCATTGGTTTTGTCATTAGCAATCATATAAACGTTTCTTAATTCTTGTGGGCATTCTGTGTTTATCTAATGGTGTTTGTGCGTGTGTTTAATTCATCAAATCTTAGCGTAATAAAATGACTATATTCGTGTATTATTTATTGCGTGATAAATATAAACACTTTTACAAGTTCATATTTATCATCTATATATAATACACCATTAATACGATATATATATATATATATATATATATATATATATATATATATATATATATATATATATATAAACCTAAAGAGCCAACAAAAACTTACCAAGGTTTCACCTACGCGGCTCTCTGACATTTCCTGATGATCTGCGTTGGTGAAACCTTGGTAGGTTTGTCTGGCTCTCTAGTCTGTTCTACTTACTGTATTGAGCACTTTATTTAGTTATTTTTCTTACTCCTATCGGTTTTTTTTTCTTTGGGCTTTGGACTTGGATGCTAGACGATTATTTTCGGCTGACGTACAATTTTCCCCCTTTGGTATTGGTTTGATTATTTGCAAATCAAGACACCAAAGTTTTTCCGGGCGAGTATAATTTCTTATATTTATAAGATTATAACTAGTATATATATACACACAGTGTGCCAAATTATTATCGAGATAATTTTATTTCTAATATTTAAAAAACCGTCCAATCAATTCACACAGAATTTACACACAACGTTGGCAATACTGACCTGCGCAATCACTGAATTTTTCGTATTGATCTGCGCAATGTAAACAAACTGGCCCAAATGTGTTATCAGCACGGTGATCTGAGCGTGCCAAATTATTAGAAAGATTTAGTAAAATTCCCAGAATTGAGCAAACAAAACGTTTATTAATGTTGCACGTGAATGTTTATAATCAAAAGAACCTAATAAATAAGATAATCAAACAAATAATAACAGATACATACAAAGGCACAGGGAATGTGCTTTCCGTGTTTTGAAATTACTTGAAAAAGTCGACGATCCATAGAATTTGTTAATTGTATGATGTCATCTGCTGTAATCCCGCGAGATACGTCAAGAATTGCTTCACACAACTCAGCGTTGCTCCTGAATTGTCGTCCGTTGGCGTACAGTTTTCGCTTCATGATCCTCCAAAGGTCTTCGATTGTGTTCAAATCCGAAGAATTTACTGGCCACTTCATTTTTCGAGGTCCATCGAAGCCTAACTGTTTCAAATATTCAGTAGTCTTGTGAGCAGCATGTGAGGGAGCATTATCTTGCATGAAAACAATTGCCCTTCTGAAGGCAACTCTTTGCCTTTTCATCCACGGTTGAAGATGCTCCTTCATAAACGCTTATGTATGCATCAGCAGTCATTTTGACGCCATCTGGTACTCTCCATGGGCCCACTAATGTGTTTCCAATAATACCACACCAGATCATTATGCCTCCGCCGCCTTGTTGGCGTCTCAAACGCTGATGGCGATTCTGTCCGTTCATTACCCAGCCTTTGCACCATCTATCTGGCCCATCAAGTGTTGCTCGAGTTTCGTCTGTAGACAAAACTTTAGAGAAGTCAATCTTCATATTGTCCTCGGCCCATTTCAATCGATTTTGAATGTGATTTCTCGTCAACGGAGGCTTCGATACAGGTTTGACTGTTGTTGCTATTTCCCTAAGATACCGACACCGAGTACTTTTAGACACAGTAGAATCCCCAGTACGACTGAAAAGCTCTTGACTGGTAAGTCCAGGGTCCTTCGTGGCCTCTCGATTAATTCGTGAAATGAGCCGACGTGAAATAACCTTCGGCTTGCCTTTATCTGCCGTTTTGCGTACTTGTGTAGGGTCGGCGGTGAACTTTTTTTTTGATGACACCTCCCTATCATTTTATAAATTTCTAGGGTAGATATACCTTTTGAGAGTTCTGAGGTGATAGTTTTCTTTTCAGCATCACTTAAACTGCTTTTACGACCCATCTTTTCACTAAATTCTTACACTTTTCTAATAATTTGGCGCTCACAAATCACCGTGCTGATAACAAATATGGCGCCAGTTTGTTTACATTGCGCAGATCAGTAGGAAAATTTCAGTGATTGCGCAGTTCTGTGTTGCCAACATTGTGTGAAAATTTTGTGTGAATTGATTGGAGGGTTAGAAAAATTTATCTCGATAATAATTTGGCACGCTGTATATATATATATATATATATATATATATATATATATATATATATATCTTGGAAAAATCTCTTACAACCACGCTATCCGGGATTCGATCGCTAGATCTCCTGAGGCAGTTTGAAGAAGCTATAGTATAGTGACCTGAACAACAAATTTACAGAACACTGGAAGGTGGGTGGTACTGGTGGGAGTGGGACATAAGGGCGAGGGACTTTACACCAGGAGGTCCTGCTTTTCTATAAGTTTGTGGTGGAGTTCAGTATTTTTCAGTTTTCAAACTACCTGAGGAGATCGAGTGATCGAAACCCGGGTAACGTGGTTGTGAGAGATTTTTTCCAAGGCATCTGGCTCTGCATTTTATATTTTATATTTTATGGCTTGCATCGATCCCTTTTTTCGTGTTTACGCCTTTCTAGGCGTCCACCTCCTTTATTTATTTATTTATTTTTTGACTTCCTATTATAATATAATATTTTATATTTTAAATACATACATACATACATACATATATATATATATATATATATATATATATATATATATATATATATATATATATATTATGTAAAGATGCATTCTTGTTTCTGGTTCTCACCAGTGGAGATGCATCCGCATCGAAGCAAGAATGCATCTTTGTAGCGAGTAAGTTGTTTTTGTCCGTATGTAAAAACTATAATAAATAATTATTGCTCTGCTCTTGGTAATGTGCCCTCCTTTGAATTAATGCTGTGAACGTTAGCATTTATATTATTTTCGTTCTCATTACATTTGTGTATATATATATATATATATATATATATATATATATATATATATATATATCTTTTTTTGTGTGTAACAATTGAGGGGATGTGTGAAAAATAACGATGACCCACCCGGTACTGTGTTAATTTGAGCCCGTTTACGCGTACTGATATCGCTATCGAAGAGGGTTCATATATATAATACGTCGCATATATCTTCAAGAATGCTTTGTTCGTTTTTAAAAATTCATTTTAAATTTTAAAAATTATAAATAAAAAAAGACCCGGGGAACAATTCTTGTAATAATTCATTAGTCATCGACAGAGTTTGTTTTCTTAAATCATACTCCATCCTTACTTTATATGATTTATGCTAACAATTAAAAGCTTATACAATTAAATAATTAAATAGTTTTAATGAAGTTTTTATGTTCCGATTCGGGGCCTATCTTGCGTAATTTGGTAAAAGCTTGAGAAAAAATAAATAAATTAAAAGAAATATCTAATGATACGTTGATCTTAGTAGGACGAAAAATAAAATTACTGATTGAATCTACGAACTTTCAAGGATGACTCAGACCTTCCAATGTTTGCACAAAAATATATCTTGCTTTGCAGTAAACATAATTTTGGTTGTAAATATGTAACGTTTATAAGGATAATATGCGATGATATCTTTTCTTAGGTGTTTATAAATTGTACACTGTTTAATTATTAACGTTAACAACAACTTATTTTAAATTAGAAAACTATACTTGTATTAAACGAAAATTATTTACTATATCATACGTATTACTCATAATAGATTTCCTATTGCCGTCAAATTTGACGTCACCGGTCCATTAGCATAACTAATAGTACACCGATTTATCTATTTTATTAATATACTATTTTAAGAATAAACACTCATTCCACGTTGTAACAATTCTGGAGAAGAAGCTATCTGAATGGAAGGAAGTTATTTTTTTATGGTTCAAATTTACAATATTTGAAGATGTTATTTTATTGATTCTGTAGCATAGGATTTTTGTACTATCGATTACAATTTATCGAATATATTAACCGTGTATATACGTGTTAGACAGAGAAGTAGAAAAATATTTGTAAAAGCCTCTAGAGTAAATATCTTTTCGCCTATAATTTATATATTTCTAAGAATTCGTCTCTGCCTTGTCAGCATTCGAATAGCGGAAGATATTTCTCCCAAAGTTCTTGCAGATTCAACCAGCTGCCTACCATGAATGCTTAAACATTACTTCTGATGTGCTGGCCACAATAAACAAAACTCTTAGAACTTCTTGATTAAACCTTGCCAAATGATATTTGATAGAGACAGATGTAATTAGTTCAAGGTATAATAATATCGGCGGAAGTATTAATAGCCTAAGGTTTCATTTAAGGTCTTGTCTCCTACGAGAATTCTTGTCAATAGACACACACAATATAACGGATCAAATATCTCAAATCCCTTAACGACTGCCGCTGCTTCTGCACCTCGTTTTCATGTCTGTAACGCGGCAAAATGCCTGCCTCACAGTTTGGTTGATATAAGTAATGGTAATATTATCCATTTCCTTATAAGGAAACATTTTGGAAGAAATTGACCAAATATCAATTAGTATTGTCAGATGAAATTTAAAAAAATATTTCTCTTAAATAGATTTTTCAGGAAAACAGGTTTCCCAAGTTCATTGTTATCGTTCGTTTCCGTATTGATAGAGGAATCCTTTATTTATATTAGTGTGAAATACCAATATCTTGATTACGCTATTATTTTCAATTCGAGTTAAATGTGATATCCATTTTGGTTGTTGCTGCTGTTGAAATTTCTCAAGTGATGTGCTTTCTGTCGTGGCCGGACATTTGGCCGAAGGGACATTTGGCCGAACGGACATTTGACCGAACGGACATTTGGCCGAACGGACATTTGTCTGAACAGACATTTGGCTGAACGGACATTTGGCCGACGGACATTTGGCCGAACAGACATTTGGCCGACGGACATTTGGCCGAACGGACATTTGGCTGAACAGACATTTGGCCGACGGACATTTGGCCGAACGGACATTTGGCTGAACAGACATTTGGCCGACGGACATTTGGCCAACGGACACTTGATTGACGGACACTTGATCGACGGACATTTTGCCGAATGGTCATTGGGCCGACGGACACTTGACCGACGGACATTTGGCCGAACAAACATTTGTCCGAACGGACATTTGGCCAAACAGACATTTGGCCGACGGCCCCTCACCGATGGACATTTGGCCGACGGACATTTGTCCGAACAGGCATTTGGCCGACGGACACTTGACCGACGGACATCTGGCCGAACAAACATTTGTCCGAACGGACATTTGGCCGAACAGACATTTGGCCGACGGACACTTGACGACGGACATTTGGCAGAACAGACATTTGGCCAACGGACACTTGACCGACGGACATTTTGCCGAACAGACATTTGGCCGACGGACACTTGACCGACAGACATTTGGCCCTATGGACATTGGGCCGACAGACATTTGGTCGACGGACATTTGGCCGAATGGACATTTGGCCGACGATCATTTGGCTGAGGACATTTCACCGAAAAAGTACGAGTAAAACTAGTAAAAAGCAATACTTTAAATATTTTAATTAGCAGTATTATAAAGTAGAATAGAACTAATAATTAACACTGATTTTCAAGTGATTGAATTACTAAATCTAAATTTAAAGTTAAAAGTTTTCTTATTTCAATATTTGTTTATTGAAAATAGTATTTTTTAAAATATTTGAGTGTATTTGAGTAAAAGTAGCACCTGATTATTAAAATTCGTATTTAACAGTAAGATAAAAGCTACTTCATCCCTTTAAGATAATGATCATTAAAAGCGAAATTGAAAGATTTTTCATATCGTAAAAGCTAAAGCTGTCGTAAAATGTTTTTTTTTTCTCAACATATTTATCTTACAGTAATATTTGAAGTAAAATATAATATATACAGAATTGATTTTTAAAATAGCATGTAAAAAAAATTATAAATTTATACATTAAATAAATATATGTAGCACGTTACGACAAAGAGTCGGATATAAAAGTCAGCAGTTTCTACATTTTCGTCTGAATGTCCATTCGGTTAAATGTCTGTCGGCCAAATGTCCATTCGGCCAAATCTTCCTCGGCCAAATGTCCGAGTACCGTTTTCTGTTATCTAATATATATATATATATATATATATATATATATATATATATATATATATATATATATATATATATAATGCACAAGGTTTACACAACTATGGTTTTCACCAAGACCCACTGGCTTCACTAATTCAAGGCCATTTTTAAGCATTGATCTTGGAAAAATGGTTGTATATCGCTGGCAGTTTTGATATTTCTGGACAGTTCTAGCGCGGCTTTTTCATTTTGGTGTCAATATTTTTTTAGTCTGTGTCTGTTGTTTAAAGGGAAGACACGTTTAAAATAGCGGTTTTCATTCGATCACCAAAGTTAAACAGCGTTATATCTGAGTAGAACTTAGATCGAGGGGAAAAGGACATTCTATACAATAGGAAAACTAAAACCAAATCCAATTTTGGATTGCAGGGAGGTTTTAAAAGATGGTACACGTATTGTTATTTCCAATCGGCTTATATATATATATATATATATATATATATATATATATATATATATATATGAAATGTAGTTTTAAGGTGTGCTATATTTATAGTATAAAGTGCTCAACATCAGAGATAGAGCATATGATAAATATAAAAGTGAACATTGAAGTCAACACTCAGAGACGACAGGCTGTTTCATGCTGGACGCATTCGTCAGGACGCGAATGGTGGATATTTCCTCGGCTATTTATATATATGGGTCGGTGGTGCCGATATATATATATATATATATATATATATATATATATATATATATATAGTAATCCGCTCGTATAATTCATGCGAATCCTATTGACACAACAAATGAAATATGTTAAAACTGACTTAGAAAAGAGCGCTCAGTTTATTTTCATTAAACAGAGCAAATTTTCTTTGCAATTGGAATTAAGATAAATTTAGTTAATGACCATTTTCACGTACGAATTTAAATTTTAGAATTCGCAGGATTTTTTAGACTGCTCACTGTCTTAAAACAGCTTTAAAAATCCTGCGAATTTTAAAATTAAAATTCATTGGTGAAAATGGTCATTAACTAAAGATATCTTAATTCCAATTGTAAAGTATATATATATATATATATATATATATATATATATATATATATTACGACTAAATGACAGAGGAATGTCACTGTTTATGCGGCATGTTCCTTCGGAACGAGGGGTGATCATGGCGCTACACAACATGCTGTTCTTTCTAGCAAGCTCTTAGTTTGTTTTTTTTTCGTTTTGCTATTTCTTCTAAATCTTATTTTGTCTTTACACAAGATCGATAGATAGGCTATGCAGTGTTTCCCTCTAATCATCTGGACTTCAATCTGTCCTGCTTTGGTTTGCTTCGTTTTATGGCATATCAACCTGAATAACCTGTTGAATATATGTGAATATAAGTGTCATTTTCTTTCCATTTTCTCTATACTTTTGTCGTTGCTCATATATTCAGTCCATGATATTCTCAGCATCCTTCTGTAGAAAAACATTTCAAGTCTTTTCTTCATCTGTGATGAGTTTGTCCGCCATTCACTGCCATATAGAACGACTGATATTACGTAACAGTTCAGTACATTTTTCTTTGTTTCTTAATACTTTGGTTAGGTTTTGAAAGGCAGCTTTTCTTCCCTAGTATGCCTTCAGCTTTCATTGACTCTTTCCATCCTCTGTTAAAACACTTCCCAGATATTTAAATTGTTGAACTTCTTTCATTTTATACCCAGTCTGTAATTTGCATGTTCGGATAGTCCTTTTTCTGACTACCATACATTTTCTTCTTGCAAGTGATATTTACTCCTTTCTTCTCGCTTTCCATCACTACCTTCTGTGGCAGTTCTTGGAGTTTTCTTTCTATGTTTGCCATAAACACCGTGTCATTTATATATCTTATTTTGTTAACACTATAGCTGGCAATAACTAATCCTGGTAGGACTACTAATTCTCTTAGAATCGCCTCACTGTATAGGCTGTATAAGCCCGGTGAGCCGACACATCCTTGTCTTAAACTCCTTTCTATTTTTGTATATTTGCTGAATTCATTTTCTATACGTATGCAAGCTGTTTGCTTCCAGTATAAGTTCTGGATTATTCTAATATGCTTCCCTAAAAGTTCAGACAGTTCTTTGTGATCCACTTTATCAAACCCTTTTTGCAAAATCTATAAATCATAATTTGGTGCTACTATAGTACATCTGCTGTTTATTTTCTACTATAGTAGGGTGTCTACTATTTATTTTCTATGGTATGATATTTACCAACTGTTGGAAGTATGAAATATGTTAAAAACCATAACTGCCAAGAGATTTCTAATTCGCATATTGGACTGTTCCTTTTGTTGACAAGCATGAAATATGACTTTTTACAATTGATGCTTAGTCCTTTCTTCTAGCTTTCCTTTACTACTTTCTGAAGGAGTTCCTGTATTTTTCTTTCTATGTCATTTGCATATTTAATGTTAAGATTGTGGCGGCCAATAATGAATCCGGGTAAGAAATCTACTTCCTTCAGAATCGTCTCACTGTATAGGTTGTATAAGTCCGGTGAGCCGATAAATCCTTGCCTTAATTCCCTTTCAATGTTTGTATATTTACTGAATTCATTTTCTATACGTAGGCAAGCTGTTTGCTTCCAGTATAAGTTCTGGATTATTCTAATATGCTTCCCTAAAGGTTCCGATAGTTCTTTGTGATTCACTTTATCAAACCCTTTTTGCAAAATCTATAAAACATTATTTGGTGCTAATATAGTCTATCGGCCGTCCATTTTCTACTATAGTTTGAATTCCACTATTCATTTTCTATACTATGGTGTTTACTAACTATTTACAGAAGTTGGTTACATAGGTTATGCGTTGATTTGCTCTGTCCCTCAATGTGCGTGTCAAGTTTTCTACGCCTTCTTTCCTCATTATGTACCCTAGAAATTTGAAATTGGTCTTTCTGGTGTTAAATGTGTTTCCTTTTTGTTTCCATTTTCTCCAAAACTTCATCGTTGCTCACATCTTTCATCTGTGGTATGGTCTGTTTTTTCATATGTGAGGAGATTGTCCAGCATTCACTACCATATAAGAGGATTGATATTACTTCGCTACCTCCACGAGATCGCTAAAAAAGAGCATAGCATGAAGAAAAAGACGCCAAACTTGACGAAAACAAAATATTATCGTCTAAATGTTTGGTATTATTAAGAGGAAAGATCAAAGTATTCCTCAATCCAAGCCGCTATCCATTACTCCACCGTGATATACTGAAAACTAACGTCATCTGTTCGTTAAAGAAAAAGCATAAAATAGAAATGAAGTAACCTAAATTTTATCGTAAGGTATCTTTCCAAATTCCGGGATCAGGTCTTTCATGCACGGCGACTTACCTAATAGGCTACATCTTATCTTGACCCTTCACTCGATACAATGTAACAGTAAAAGAAAACAAAATTCTTCGATAAGAATATTTCCATTTTCCTTCTTGCAGACGGAGGGTGATTGCTTTGAACTTTACATTCTCTTTTATGTGCCTTGACCATTCAGGGCGTGGACAATCATAGCACTCCGCAGTTTCCTGTCTCTTGTAAGTCTTCGTAAGATTTGTTTTAACGCTATTATTTCTGATGTCGTTAAAAAAAATCAAACCAAACCTAATCCCTGTTCTGCCAACAATTTACACAAGTTGGTTAGGTAGGTTATGTGTTGATTTCCTCTGTCCCTCAATGTGCGTGTCAAGTTTTCTAAGCCCTCTTTCCTCGTTACGTACCCTAGAAATTTGAAATTGGTCTTTCTGGTGTTAAATATGTTTCCTTTTTGTTTCCATTTTCTCTAAGACTTCATCGTTGCTCACATCTTTCATCTATGGTATGGTCTGTTTTTTTCATATGTGAGAAGATTGTCCAGCATTCACTACCATATAAGAGGATTGATATTACTTATCTGTTTAGTACCTTTTCTAACGAGATTTTCGCGTTTAATATTTTGCTTCGTTTTTCGGGGGCATCTTCGGATTTTTGTGTCGCCCATTCCGTCCTCTGTTAAAACACTTCACAGATATTTAAATTGTTGAACTTATTTGATTTCGGGATCTCCAATTTCTAATTTGCATATTGGACTGTACCTTTTTGTTGACAACTATGAATTCTGTTTTTTAAAAATTGATACTTGAAGAATCACGAGTGTGAGACTCACCTTTCCGGTTTCCAACTAGTGTCCAGTTGGTTAACAAAAATAGAGAGTTACAATTGAGTATTGTTTATTTTTGTCAGCCAACTGGACGCTAGTTGGAAACCTCCTTGCGAAGGTGAGTCTCACACTTTTGATTGTTCAATGCTTAGTCCTTTCTTCTAGCTTTCCTTTAATATTTTCTGAAGGAGTTCCTATATTTTTCTTTCTGTGTCATTTGCATATCCAATGTAAAGTTTGTGGCTGCCAAGAAAGAATCCTGGTAAGAATTCTAATTCCCTCAGAATCGTCTCACTGTATATGTTATATAAGTCCGGTGAGCCGACGCAACCTTGTCTTTAACCCCTTTCTATTTTTGTATATTTACTGAATTCATTTTCTATACGTTTGCCGGCTGTTTGCTTCTAGTATAAGTTCTGGATTATTCTAATATCTTTCGAAATATTTAAAGGTTGCCAGTAGTTACAGCAGTTCTTTGGAACATAATTTATCAAACCCTTTTGCATATCTATAAACATACGTTTACATTCTTTTGCATTTGTATTGAGCTTTCTGATATCATTCTGAGAAGAAACATCGCATTCAATTGTTCCAATGTCTTTAACTGAACCGCGATGTTTTTGTCCTATTTCCAGTCTGATTCTGCCGCGCGCTCCATTCATCGAAATTATAACGTCTGTAGAAACTCAGACATTTCAACTTTTTGTACGTTTTGCGACTGTTGATAGCCTCAGGCCATTTAGAATGCAGCTAAAAAGCATTATTCTTACTGGATATAGACATTTAACATAATGTTTCTTTTGACCAGTCTAGTTAGGTTACGAGGGAGTAATGGATAGCGGCTCGGATTGAGGAATCGGAGAGCCGAGTTCGAATTCCAGTCGAATCCATTACATTCACTTACGTGCTAATAACTTGGGAAAGGTATGATTCTTCTTCTTCTTCTTCCCTCAGCAGAGCAGACCGTGCTTGGATGGCAACTGGTCTACATCAAAAAGAAATGGCAACCTACAGCGGGAAAAAAAAATCTTTTGACGATTCTAGTTAGATTAGGAGGCACGGTGGAGTAATAGATAGAGGCTCGGATTGGGGAATCAGAGAGCGGAGTTCGAATTCCAGTAGAATCCATTACATTCACTTATGTGCTAATACCTTGGCAAATGTATGAATCCTCTTCTTCTTCCCCCAGCTATGGGTTAATAGCAGGGCTGACCGGGTTCTATAGCCTTGGATGGCAACTGGTCTACAGCAAAAAGAAATAGCAACCTACAGCGGGAAAAAATCTACATAGTCAGTCATGACCCATTTCTTTCCCCTGTCATTCTTGGCTTCAAAGTCCTGTGAGTATCAAATTCTCCAAACTTTCTTTCTTCATTATGTTTCTAAGAATTTTCAGCTTTCATTTTCTGATTCTGAGTATAAGGTTGGAAAATTGTTGATAGGGATAAGGTCTGTGTAATGAATATAAGAAGGCACGGTGAAGTAATGGATAGTGGCTCGGAATGAGGAATCGGAGAGCCAAGTTCGAATTCTAGTCACATTCATTACATTCATTTACGTGCTAATATCTTGGGAAAAGTATGAATCCTCTTTTTCTCATAACTATGGGTAAATATCAAGAC
Source organism: Acanthosepion lycidas (assembly GCA_963932145.1). Classification (NCBI taxonomy): domain Eukaryota; kingdom Metazoa; phylum Mollusca; class Cephalopoda; order Sepiida; family Sepiidae; genus Acanthosepion; species Acanthosepion lycidas. The sequence goes on from OZ010604.1 coordinate 67,629,896, forward strand.
AGACCGGGTTCTATAACCTTGAATGGCAACTGGTCTACCTCAGAAAAAAATGTCAACCTACTGCGTGAAAAATCTGCCTCATCAGTCATATATACAAAGATACATGATCGCCTAAGCGTGTATCACGCATGGTATATAAGTGGTAGAGTTAGATTCTTCAGAAGCTAAGAGATCCTGTTTCCTCTTTCTTTTTTGTGCTCCCCATTTTCTAATTACCTTAATTTTTTAAATTACTTTGTAAAATAAATAATTACCTTAATTTTTTAATTACCTTGTGTTATGGTCCGGTTCCTTGTACCACGGAGATAGTCCATGATAGAACCAATAAAGAAGAACTCGAACATGGATATGGAATAACACAGATATATTACAAAGAGGAATATATACAGAGAAGTAGAAAGGGTCAATACGAACAATCAGGTTTAGTAGTAATTATCTGAACGCGACTCTGTTTCGGACTGCCTCTGACTCGACTGACTGACTGACACGCTCGCTCTGACTGACAGACTCCTGTATATATATATATATATATATATATATATATATATATATAGATAGATAGATAGATAGATATATCTATATTTGTTCTTGTCGTCTTCTCTCGATATGATTCCTTCTTCGAAACACACTAGATCCCGGTAGCCTTGTGCCAGCGTACGCTAGGCTTAGTAAACAACCACTTTACGCCCTCCTCCCCATTCTTTTCATTTCTTTTCTTTTCGGGCTTATCTCTCGCATCGCCCGGATTATATTTAAATTCTATGCCGTCTTCCGTATCTTCACCATATTTTGATCGACCGAATCCGTCGTAGGGCGAACTGCGGGGTCCCCTGCCATTTATCAATCTTACGAGATGTTCGACTTACCCCGAGGGGAAGCGAGCTCTCCTCGTGTGTGTCTACCACTGTGAAATATCGACTGATATTGTCCTCGCATCTCATCCTTATCGCCTGCAGGCCCTCGGCACGGCCCTTGCCTGGCCCCAGTCCCGAGGCCAATGAGTGGGCGTCCATCTAACCAAGTGTCAACATATACGGCTGTCTTTGAATGACGGCTAATGTATAATTTGTGTGCTTCTCCATACCGCCAGGAAAATACACGCTGACTTTTTCTCCTTTAACTCTTTTCTTGCTTGGTGCTTCCTATCGTTCTGCCACACAAACACTTCAAGTCTTGCCCTTGATTCATCCTGTTTAAAGGGGGATTTAGTCTGTCTATCATTGTCAAACAATAAGGCGGCAAGCAAGGGAAGAAAACGTGAGAGAGTAGGAACAGTAATAGGCTATGAACTGTGCAAGGTGTACAGATCTATCTATCTATCTATCTATCTATCTATCTATCTATCTATCTATCTAAGTTGACTGTAAATATCTGTATGTCTGTCTGTCTATCAATCTTAAGTTTTTAATATCTATCTATCTATCTATCTATCTATCTATCTTAAGCTTTTAATATTTCCCTAGCTATCTTATGTTGTCCGTATCTATCTATCTATCTATCTATCTATCTATCTATCTATCTATCTATCTATCTATCTATTTTAAGTTTTTAATATTTCCCTAGCTATCTTATGTTGTCCGTATCTATCTATCTATCTATCTATCTATCTATCTATCTATCTATCTATCTATCTATCTATCTATCTATCTAAGTTGACTCTAAATATCTGTATGTCTGTCTGTCTATCAATCTTAAGCTTTTAATATCTATCTATCTATCTATCTATCTATCTAAGTTGACTCTAAATATCTGTCTGTCTATCAATCTTAAGCTTTTAATATCTATCTATCTATCTATCTATTTTAAGCTGTCTATACCTGTTTAGAAAGCGGTTGAAACAGCTGACTGTGATTCTAAATTTTCTAGGGTACATAATTAGGAAAGTTAGCTTGGAAAATCTGACACTTACTGGGCATATTGAAAGCAAGTAGGAGAGAGGAAAACAGCGCAAAACCTACTTAACGAGGGTCTGTAAATGGATGGTAAAGTTTAGGAGAGATAGAAAGAACATGAGAAAAAAAAAAGGCAAAAAACTGTGCGTTGCCAAGATGGACCATTTCCTTAATGTTGACGATCCTCCACAATGTAGACGTAAAATACGATCCTATTCGAAATAACCGTCCGTATAAGATCTTTTAAAATCTCCCCTCGCCTCTCTTGTTTCTAACGCCCACTTTTCACTTTTTATTTAGGATTCACATATAAGTTCAGCACCAGTTTCTTTCGTCCTGACAATTTTTATCTTTTTTTTCAACCCTTTGAGCCCTGACTACCGTTTTACCGGTGGTAAAGAAAAATGGCTTAATGCCTAGCCAATGGTTGAACGGTGGGTAAAAACTTGCATCGTGTTTTGCAGTTATTTGTCTTATTTTGAAGAGCCAATCAGAAAAGCCGTAATATTCTGATGTCATCGAACGTTATACCAATATATCCGCGCCTTTTTATTGTGTGCTGTGCATGTGTTTTAGATAAAAAAAAATATCGTTTTTACCATGATGAAGTGAAGACATGCGATCATACTTTTTCCCTGCTAAGTATAATGCTTATATTTTTGTAACTATTTTTATATCTACCGTGAAATATTAGATACCAATTACTAGAAAATTTTGACTCGGGAGCTCGAGCAGAGGGATTAAAATTGTTCAGGAACGCAGGGCTCAAGGGGTTAAATAACCTGCAAAGTGTTGATAAACCGTAAAAAGCGAATCAGTCGATCGGTCAATTAAAAGACATTTGACCGGTGGTAGAGAAAAATGACATAATGCCCAACCAAGCCTGCATCGTGTTTTACTATTGGTTGTCTTATTTTGAAGAACCAATCAGAAAAGCCTTAATATTCTGATGTCATCCAACATTACACCAACATGTCCGCGCCTTTTCATTGTTTTGTGCATAAAGATAAAAAAGATCGTTTTTTTACCAAATATAAAAAAAAAAGATTGTTTTTTACCAAATATAAAAAAAGGTCATTTTTTACCAAATATAAAAAAATCGTTTTTTACCAAATATATAAAAAAAAAAATCGTTTTTAACAAAGATCGTTTATGCCCAGCCACCGGTTGAACGGTGGATAAACACTTGTAACTATTTGTATATTTACTGTGAAACATTACATACCAATTATTTGCGAATTTTGACTCGGGAGCTCAGACAGAAGGGTTGAAATTGTTCAGGAACAAAGGGCTGAAAGGGTTAATGTAAAATTAAATGCCTGATTATATTTTAGATCTGCGCATTTCATCAATTAGCTGTTTGTCTCAAGGTTCTTGCTAAAATCCAGAGACGGATATGCAATGTAATTGGCCCTGATCTGGCATCTCGTCAGCAGTGGCTCTCACACAGACGTACCGTCGTCGCCCTCTGTTTTTTTTTTTTTTACAAATACTTTCATTGTAACTGCTCCGATGAGCTGCTTTCGCTGGTTCCCAAACTTCATGAATTTAAGCGTTCTACTAGGCTGGCATCGCGCTCTCACCCTTTCACTGTTGAAACTGTTAAATGTAGCCGTCTCTTCTACTCCAATAGCTTCATGTCTCGCACTTCTCGTCTGTTGAACTCCCTCCCCATTTCTTGTTTCCCTGATAGCTATAATCTCTAACTATTCAAATGTAATGTCAATCGACGTCTCCATATGCCTTGATCTATCCCCTATCATTCTCTTCATCCTTTCCCCTATCACTCCTATTTGCTCTCACTCCAACTCTCTGTAACCCCTTGCCTGCTAATGGCTTCCCGCCGTACTTGGGGTGAAACGCTTAAAAAAAAAAATTAGGCTGATTGTTCGATGGAGCTCACATACATTAGCACATGGCTTTTTGGACAGCGTCATGATAACAGAAGTATTGAAATATTCCGTTACAGATATTGTACATTCTATGTGCGAAAATAGAAGATATGGTCACCTTCTGTAATGCTTGGAAAAGCCTAACTTGTTTAAATCTCTATTTTTATTTTATTCTTGAAAGATGTACCTCCATTCTTGAGAATTTTAGGTTCCAGTAAGGAACCTACGGGGGCTTATTTCAACTATTCAAATATAATGTCAATCAACGTCTCCAAATGTCTTGATCTATCCCCTATCCTTCTCTTCATTTCTTTCCTCTATCACTCCTATTTGCTCTCGCTCCAACTCTCGGTAATCCCTTTGCGTGCTAGTGGCTCCACGCCTTGCTTGGGGTGAAATGCTTAAAAAAATATATAAAAATAACCCAATAATTATACTTAAGACTTTGTTTAGTTTCTGGAAGTAAATTTTCTTTCTTCCAGTACCAATAACCGTTGGCTGTTATTGTACAAGAGGAATTTACAATAAATCATACTTATTATAAAACCCAGGTTGTGTGTGTGTGTACGTTTATATATTGGATCGGATATCCTACATTTTTCAACCGATTTCAACAAAACTTCACAGGACTACGTAAAATTACCTTGCGGTGGTTCTGACAGCGCCCAAAATTGGAAAAACACAATTGTTTTGGCATGAAATCAATTTGAAAACACGATTAAGAGGCATCACGAGAATGAAAGGGGGACAACTCATATCGAGTTATACTTATTACAAAACCCAGGTTGTTTGTGTGTGTGTGTTCGTTTATATATGGGATCGGATTTCCTACATTTTTCAACCGATTTCAACAAAACTTCACCTTTTTTTGGCAGGTAGTGTTTTTTATTGTCTTGCACACTTTTTACTTTATTTTTACATTCAGAATGCTTTAAAAATTCCATTTACAAGACAATTGTTTATAATAACATTCTATTCAATCGGTAGACTCATAACGATTGAAAACAATGTTTT
>OZ010604.1:67639693-67644693 GCA_963932145.1 Acanthosepion lycidas
TTATCATTTTTTTCTAGTTTTAATATTTTGACAATAATATATATTTTCCCAGTTAGTACTGAAAAATTCTAAATATGCGAGTATATATATATATATATATATATATATATATATATATATATATATATATATATGTATATGTGTGTGTGTACATATATGTGCGCATATTCTTTAATATTTAAGATTTAGCTGAAATGTTTAAAAGTTCATATATATAATGTTTAAAATATGTTTAACAATTCATATATATATGTGTGTGTGTGCATATGTGTGTTTGTGTGTATATATATATATATATACATATATACACACACACACATATATAGGCACACAAATATATATATTCGTATATACATATATCTATGTATATATTAATGAAATTTTATATATATTAGGTTGGTGCCAAAATAATGACGTAATAATGTCGTTTTTCGAGGTTAAAAAATACGTCAAAAAACGACATTATTACGTCATTATTTTGCACCAACCTAATATATTATATCTAGCTATCTTACTATCCCTTTCTCTCTCTCTCTCACACACACACACACACACACACACACACACATATATATATATATATATATATATATATATATATATATATATATATATATATATGTAGTTAGTTTATGCAAAAATAGGTAATCCGTATAGGTAGACCCAAGGAGGATGATAGCCAGAGAGCTCAATGTAAATTCAGAGAAAATAAGTTTGAATAACCTTTGATAATTATGTAGGTATCTAAAAACAGTCACGAGTTTAATTTACGAACAAAACTCAAACGAATAGATGTCAACTTAATAATCAACATGTTTAATGAATGTCAGTTATTAGTTATCTCCTGTTAATTTTCCCTCTGAAAGTTCTCCATTGCCTTAACTAACATCCATTAAACATGGCACGTGGAACTAGAACAGCCTACCCCAATGAGCGAAATAAAGGGTTCAGTTCGACATTCCAACCACCTGAAGAAGGCCGGAGCGTACAACGGCCGAAACGTTGTGATAAATATGACGACGAAGATGAGGACAATAATCCGAATAATGTAAATAATGTACATAGTACCTCATCTCAGAAATATAGACATATTTTATCATGTATATATATATATATATATATATATATATATATATATATATATATATATATATATGTGTGTGTGTGTGTGTGTGTGTGTGTGTGTGTGTCGTAGGTGTGTGTGTGCGTGTGTTTGTGTATGTATGTATATATTGCACACAGATGTGCAATAACGGGTGATTTATGTACAGCTAAGGCGGCTAATTAATGAGATTTGGGGTCAGTTGGGGCGTACAAGAATAACCAAAAATCTTTTCTTTTTTTTTTTAATTTTATTTTAAATGTTTCATTACATCTCCAGAAACCTGTCGTAAAATTGGAGACTTTTTCCTTTTCTGACCCTCCCCACCCCCGACCATTCGACAGCAGACTCCCGCCCAACGACTGGTTCCGTCTTCAAATACACTGTTCGTCTTCCGAACATGAAATCTATTCAGAGAGACACGCGCTGTTGAAAAACGATCGAAATCCCTTACCGACCATCTCCAAACCAACAACTAATAAATACAATCGTCGACTGCTCCTCCTGACACCAATCAATCGAAACTATCATTCAGTCACCGTCATAATGAAAATCGATACAATTATCACAGCAGATACATTTATTTTTGCTTCTTTTCTTATTAAATGTTTCTCTTCTTTCTTTCTTTCTTTCTTTCTTTCTTTCTTTCTTTCTTTCTTTCTTTCTTTGGGATTTATTTTCTCTCACTTTCCGACTTTTTTTTCTCTTTCTTTTCTTTCTTTCTTTTCTCCTTAGTGAATTTTATTCCAGCATATCCCTTTGTTTTTGTTTTTTTTTGTAGTGAGTTTTCTTTCTTTCTTTCTTTTTTTCTTTCTTTCTTTCTTTCTTTCTTTCTTTCTTTGGGATTTATTTTCTCTTAGTTTCACCTATCTTTATTTTTTCTTTTCACTTTCTTTCTTTTCTTTCTTTCTTTCTTTCTTTCTTTTCTTTCTTTCTTTCTTTCTTTCTTTATTTCTTTCTTTCTTACTTTCTTTCTTTATTTCGTAGTGAGTTTTCTTTCAGTATTTACCTTTCTTTCTTTCTTCTTTTCGTAGTGAGTTTTCTTTCAGCATTTCCCTTTCTTTCTCTCTTTCTTTCTTTCTTTCTTTCTTTCTTTAAGATTTATTTTCTCTTAGTTTCCCCTTTCTTTATTTTTTCTTTTCTCTTTCTTTTCTTTCTTTCTTTTTTTCTTTTCTTTCTTTCTTTCTTTCTTTCTTTCTTTCTTTCTTCTTTTCGTAGTGAATTTTTATTTCAGCATTTCCCTTTCTTTCTTTCTTTCTTTCTTTCTTTCTTTCTTTCTTTCTTTCTTTCTTTCTTTGGGATTTATTTTCTCTTATTTTCCCCTTTCTTTATTTTTTCTTTTCTCTTTCTTTCTTTTCTTTTCTTTCTTTTTTTCTTAGTGAATTTTATTCCAGTACATTCCTTGTTTTCTTTTTCTTTTCGTAGTTAGTTTTCTTTCAACATTTCCCTTTCTCTCTTTCTTGATGATTTATTTTCTTTTAATATTCCCCTTTGTTTGCTTGTTTGCTTATTTCTTTCTTTCTTTCCTTCTTTGTTTCGTGTTTTCTTTCTTGCTTTCTTTCCCAGTTGTTTATTTTCTTTCTTTCTTTTATTCATTCATTCATTCTTTCTTTCTTTCTTTCTTTCTTTCTTTCTTTCTTTCTTTCTTTCTTTCTTTCTTTCTTTCTTTTTCTGCTTTCTTTCTTACATTTTCTCTCTGCTTTCTTTCCTTTCATTTCCCTTTCTTTCCGTATCTTTATTTTTTTTTTCTCATTTCTTTCCCACAAAATATTTAAAATTTTCTTTCTTCGTTAAAAATTATTTCTTTGTTCGGCTTAACGATCATCAATATTTTTAGACATCCGAGCAGATTTTTTTTCTTAACATTTTTCTTCTGTCTTTCTTTCTTCTTTCTTTCTTTCTTTCTTTCTTTCTTTCTTTCTTTCTTTCTTTCTTTCTTTCTTTCTATTTTCTCTGAGTTTCTTTCTACCAATTCATTTTCTTTCTTTCTTCCTTCCTTTCTTTCTTTCCTTCTAGTTTCTCTAGGATTTTTTCTCTCATTCCAATTCTCTCTCTCCTTCTTTCTTTCTTTTACTTTCTTTCCACTTTCTTTCAGATTTATTTTTTTTCTCTTCCGCTTTTTATTTGAGAATTTCCGAATTATCATTCTCTCATTCTTTTTCTGCTTCAGAACAATTTCTGAAGTTTTACTCTCTCCCATTCATTCATTCATTCATTCATGCTTTCTTTCTTTCTTTCTTTGCATTGCCTTCAAAACAGGCATACTTACAATCACTTTCGCGCCATTATCACAGAAAAGGGTTATTAAAACATGGACGGCTACTCTCGAACATATTTTGGCTTCAGCTTTCTGGATTTCTCCATTCCCGTCTACCCACCCCCAATACACCTCTGCCATTAAATTCGTCTACTAGGCATCGCCCCTCTCCTCTACTTATGATTTTATACCTTTTCTGTTTTAATTCTTAATCATGATTATTTTTTTGTTTCGTTTTCATTCCAGCTCGTCTGTCTGTATGTCTCTTGTCTTCCCGCGGAAAAAGCTTCTCTCTATTACATTCTTCGCCTTCCTGAAGACCGGAGGCAATCTTATTATCAATGTTTTATTATATCACACATCTTTTTTCTTTTATTTTTCAATAGGCGTGATTTAAAAAAAAAAAAAAATTCTTTCTCTACATCTCTACTTGCTTTTTTTCTTTTTTATTCCTTTTTCCTTCTTTTCCCTTCTTTCTTTCTTTCTTTCTTTCTTTTTTCAGGAACTGTCTTTCGTTCCTTAGCACATATTTTTTTCTGTTTTCTACAGATTTCTTGCTTTTCCTTTCTTTAATTCGTTTTTCTTTTTCTTTTTTCTTTGTTTGTTTGTTTCTTTCTTTCCTTCTTTCTTTTTTCCTCTTTTTCTTTCTTTCTTTTTTCAGAAACTGTTTTTTGTTCCTTAGCATACTTTTTCCTTTTTCTACACATTTCATGGTTTTTCTTTCTTCAGTTTGTTTTTCCTTTTCTTTTTTTCTTTGTTTGTTTGTTTCCTTCCTTCTTTCATTTTTCTTTCTTTCTTTCTTTTTTCAGGAACTGTCTTTTGTTCCTTGGAATACTTTTTCTGTTTTCTACACATTTCTTGGGTTTTCTTTCTTTAATTCGTTTTTCCTTTTCTTTCATTTATTCTTTCTTTCTTTGTTTCTTTGTTTCTTTCTTTCTTTCTTTCTTTCTTTTGGTACTAAACACTTCAAAGGTTCCACAAAGATGCCTTTACACTGAAATTGTCACTTGGTCCGAGTGAAAAAATTGGACCAGTGCGTCTGCGTGTGCGTATGTGTTTGTGTGCCTGTGCCTCTATGTGTATGTGTGTGTCGGGGGCAGCTTATGCGTGTGGTTGTGTGTCTCTGTGTGTCCTTTTGTGTGTTTCTGTGTGAAATGTTTTAAGTATCAGACCGTTATGAAAAATAATCGCATATTTCCTTTCAGGAAAAATTGGCGAAGTTAAAATTTCGATTTGCCTAATGTCAGATATCTCTCTTGCATAATATTTTCTTATCTTTAGAAACACACACTCATATGTACATAATATATATATATATATATATATATATATATATAAAATGACAGATTTCTCTCTTGCATAATATTCTTATCTTTAGAAACACACACACATATATATATACATATGTATATATATATATATATACAGAATACTATATATATACATATATATACAATACAATATATAAATATAAAATACTATATATATATATATATATATATATATATATATATATATATATATATATATATTATATATACACACACACACATATATATATATAGGCATATGCAAATATATATTGTTTAAAATGTGTTATGTTTATGTGGGAAGAATGCACAATGTCGGAGATAAGCCTTT